>JAPQWV010000024.1:14085000-14685000 GCA_027422505.1 Craterostigma plantagineum
CCCGTAGGAAACATGATCAAGCCATAAAGAAAGCTAATGGCGCTGTACATGCCTGTACTCACCTAAGGTATCCCTTAAAGATTGAGTCCCCCAAGCACCTTAGGAGATTATCGAAAGAAAATATTTTTTCCTCGATCAAACCTTCCAAATCATTTGTACGTGCTGAAATTAACCTTCCCTGCAAGGTTCAACCCAAATGGGTTACTAAATCTCTACCTAGGACGACAAAAGCCAAAAAGGCCAAGTCTCCTATAGAGGCAAAACCCAAACCCACTTCTCCGAAAGTGGAATGGGTTATTAAAACTCCTCCGAATAAAAATGTAGGAATCATATCTGAACCCAACACTAAATCTGCTAATCTGAGAGGTCCCATGCTTAAGTGGGTACCTAAAGCTCTCTAATTTGTTTTTGCAGATCCATCATGTGTGGTACCTCGACTTTGGTTTCTCCACACACATGACTGGTAAACAAGAGCTGCTGAGCAACTACAAAGACCGACCAAACGACAAAGTCAGATTCGGAAACAATCACTCAGCTTCAATGCTTGGATATAGAGATATCATTCTGGAGAATCTGACAATAAAAGATGTCTCGTATGTCGAAGGCCTCCGCCATAACTTGTTCAGCATAGGCCAGTTCTGTGACAAAGGGTTCCAGGTGGTCTTTCATGCTGACCGGTGCAGAATTTTGGATAGTCAGGACACAGAACTCCTTCAAGGACTTCGGAAATCCAATCTTTACACGATCAACCTAACGTCCGTACGGCCCTCGACAGCTGTATGCCTCATCTCTCAGATTGACTTACAGAGGAACAGCCTATGGCATCAACGACTGTCTCATCTGAATATGAAAGCTCTCCAACGTCTTTCTACGAAAAAGTTGGTTCACGGTCTTCCAACTATACTACTACAAAGAGAGCATCAGTGTTCGGCATGTCAATTAGGAAAAATGAAGTGAGCATCTCATCACGTCAAGCAAATTGCGTCTACTTCTCGACCATTGGAACTAATACACATGGATCTCTGTGGGCCGATGCAGACTCAGAGTATCAATGGAAGAAAGTATGTGCTAATGATCGTTGATGACTACTCTCGCTACACGTGGACAAAGTTCCTCCGAACCAAAGATGAGACCGGTGACTTGATTATCAACTTTGTGAACACAACTCAAAAAAATCTGCAACAGACTATTCAAGTTATTCGAACAGACAACGGCATTGAGTTCAAGAACAACTACCTCAGTGAGTTTTATCAAAAACTTGGAATAAGTCAACAATTTTCAGCCGCCAAAACACTTCAACTAAATGGGGTTGTTGAAAGGAAAAATCGAACACTAGTGGAAGCAGCTCGTACAATGCTGATCCATTCAAGACTTCCACATTTTCTATGGGCTGAAGCAGTCAATACCGCTTGTTTTACCCAAAACAGGACGGTGGTTCACAAACGGTGCAACAAGACTCCGTACGAGATTGTGAATAATAGAGTGCCCAACATCTCACTCCTTAAAGTCTTTGGGTGCAAGTGCTTTGTGTCGAACGACAGAGAGCATCGTGCTAAGTTCGACCCTAAAGCATTCGAAGCAACTTTCGTCGGGTATTCTTCAACATCAAAAGCGTACAGAGTATACATCAAGTCCAACCGAACAAGTAAGGAAAGCTATAATGTCACTTTCCACGAAGTGGCAGATATGGATTCTGGTCAGTTCAGTCCAGGCCCCGTGCCTAACCAGCTGGCCCCTGCACAACTCAGTTCAGGACCCGTGCTTAACCCGTTGGTTTCTGAAGACAATATCTCAGAACCCATAATCACTGTGTGTTGGCACAAAACCAACAGAAGATGGCAACAACCCCGAATTCAACGTCAGCAGAAGCAACGAGACTTGTATTAGACGATTTGGATTCTCTCTTTGAACCAGTATATCGGTCATGCAGTGCTACACATACAGTGGATTCTCCACCCGACGAGACCGACTTACCAAGTTCTTCTCATATCTCTACCCCACCCGATTCAGAATTGCCACAGAATAACGAGGAACCTACAGTGGTCATCGAGGAAGTATCATCAGAGACGATCGATCCAAGTGCAGTATTGGAACTCCTCAAACAAATGATCAATCGGAGACTATAGGAAATCTAGAATATTTGACTCGAACACTCAACCATACCCTCTTCCATTTGATCTCCCAGCCTTATCTTCTTGACATCTTCGCATAATTCATCGAGCATCAGAATAGGATCCATTTTTGCTAAAAAATCAAATGAAATCAAATGATTGTATAGGAAAAAAGGCGAAAATATAAACTACCACCTCATATACTAATCATTTTATTTTATTTATATTAATAATATTTTGATGATATATCATTCGGGTCAAATGGGTTGATAAACGGGTTGATTTCGGGTTGATTTCGAGTTAAAAATCCGAACCCTAACCTGACCCACTTAATAATTGGGTTGAGTTCGGGTTTACCCATTTACGTAAACAGGTCAAAAATGCTAACCCGAACCTGCTATTTTCGGGTGCGGTTCGTGTCAGGTTGGCGGGTCGGGTCGATTTTTAACAGCCCTAGTCTTGAGTCCACTCCCCCTGCAACTTTCTTCTTCAGGCAACAAATGCAGATTGAGGTTTGCGGTAAAGCTGGCTCGCCGGCGCGTGGTTAGAGAAGGACTTCAGACGAGATTCCAGCCATGGGCGACTCCAATTTCAGAGAGTGGGTGGCAATTTTCCTGGTTTTTGAATCCGACGTTGTTGGGACTTTTGGTCGACGCTGGGACATTGTCTGAGAGGCCGTTGTGTTCGCTGTCGCCAATATGGATGACGAAGTGGTGTAGGCTTCGGCGGAAGTTGCCGACGAAGGTGGGCCGAGAAGGATAACGGATAGGACGGTGACGGTAAGGCCAAGGTGGCCGACGGCCGTGCTTATGGCAAGACCAACTTTCGCCCACCAAGTGTTTGATTAAATGACATAGAAGAAAACCGAAGAAGGGCAGCCCCCAAAACTTCCAAAAACCGTCGTCTCATCCCAACCACAACTCCATATCTCACGTTCCAACCCTCGATTCCCACAGACGGCACCATTTGATGCGGGTACGACCCCGATCAACAAGATTTAGGTCCGAGGGCCGATTCGGATGGAATCATCGTTAGAATATACGATAAAGAATAGAAAAGTATAAAGGGACGGAGATTTACGTGGTTCGGATTCGGGTGAATCCTATGTCCACGGGCCGCCGGAGAATATTCACTATTAAGGGGATAGATTACATACTCAAGCTCACTTTCTCTCATGTTTACAAGTGATTCCAAGCCCTAAAAGGTAAAGAGAAGACTAAGGGATGAAGAGAGAGTATGTGTGTGTTCTTGGTGTGTTAGTGTGTGTGGGGCGTGTGAAATATGGTGTAAAATGGATAAGAGCCACTTATTTATGATGTTGACGCGTCTAGGGTTTCATACTGCCCTCCTTCGTCAGGTCTCCCGCACGCTTCCTTAGCTCTCTCCCAGCTCTTCCTCCGGCTCTTCCATATAGCTCCGCAGCTCTCTGGAATGTCTCCCGAGCTCTTCTGAACATCACATTCGTACATCTCTCTGGTCGGACCTCGTACCTAGTCCGTGCCTCTTCAGACCTTACCTCCTACTCTGTTCCTTGTGAGTTGTCAGGTCATGAGGAATGCTGGATCGAAGGTCACCCCTATCACCCTTATATGTATCAAATAGTTCCTTAATGCCGAAGACATTAGATATATACCGAAATCTTCACAGACCTTATTGTAAAGCTCTAATATCGAAAACCTTAAAACACCTAAACATCTAAATACTAAAAGAGTCATGTACCGACAATTAATATTACCTTAAACTGCTTAACACATATTTATTTTAAAAAGACTCAAATACCTCGATACTAACATGCTCGGATACAAAAATTATCCAACATAAACATGTATATAATCCTTTTCAAACTTCTGAGAAAACCCTAATATATTCAAGGTTACGAAAACTTCTAAGATATAGTCATAATTATTAATCCTGTACATATGTATATAATTATATGAAAATATCACGAACTTTTCCTCACCTTCAAGTTTCGAAAACTATTCCTACAAACACAAATCATTTGTTTATGATTATTAATCCTAACATGCATATATATACATTTACATATGTATATTATATATATATATATATATATACATTTACATATTAAGAAGTTAAGGTGTAGTTTAACGTTTTTCCCAAATGTTAAATTTAATGAGAAGAAAAGATACTGTTAAAAACAGTATTGAAGAGGAGTATGATATTCCTCAAGATTTAGACAAATTAAATCGTTGGACAATTCCTAAGATTGATCATAAAATAATTTATGAATTAGGAACTTTTGAAAAATTAGGATTAAAACAAGTAGTTAAAACTACTGAAGAAACAATTTCTTTAAATAATTAAGAAATGGTCATTAGACTTTTAAATAATAGAGACTTAGAAAAATACAGGATAAATCATAAATTTATCCATATCGGGTTAGTACAGGTTGCCTTTAAACCTTTGACTACCCGAAAGCTTTATAGCAGCTCTTAGAGACGGTAGAAATCTGGATTGGAAACAATCCCTTATGGGAATAATTCAGTCTAGTCTGGCACATGTTCCAGTTTATTTTAATGTTTATCCTAACCTCCATTATCACTGACTGATGTCAATATATTGGATGCTCTGACATTAAATGTCAAAACTCACGGATATAATTACGCTCCGGGTTCGGAAGAAATATGTATCTGTTATAGAATATATTACAAGCCTTTATATACGCTTAATCCTCAATGCAAAATCGTTGATAAACCCATCAACGAAACTATTCTTATAGAAACTAATTTTAGTAAATCTAATATTACAACTCGAAGATCTATTAAATGGGAAGAAATACAATTCCCAGAAAATTGGGTTATTGAAAGAGCTATGCCTTTAAAATCCCAAATTCACAAAAATCCTACTCAAATTATACAGACAACAGATGGAACTGTTCAAATACAATTTGATCAGAATAGAAAATCTGTTTATACTCCGAGATCTAGAATTACTAGATCGAGCTCATCTCATTATCATATATCACCATGTGATTATATGATAAGATCTCCTTCTAGAGCTTCGACCTCCCAAATTAAGGAATCAACTTCTAGTGATTACCTGCAAGATAGAGTAGAAGAATTAAGAATTAATTCTGATAATATAGTTCATGGAGTTTTTAAAAATAAAGACGAGGAAATAACCGAGTCAGAAATGGATTTTCATGTTTAATGGTTTTAAAACGAAAAATTGATTTTAGCCCGGTTCTCCGGCAAGAAAAGAAATTCAACAAGAATTTAATTTACCGAAATGGGAATTATTTAGAAAATGGTTTTTTTCAAGTTTTAATAACGAAGATAAAATTATTATTCAAGAAAGAATTTATAATGATTTGTCAAAACAAAATAAGAAATTATCTTTTATTCCTTGGTTTTTGACAAAATATTTTAAAAATATGATTTCTGTACTTGAAAGAAATTATAAACTTTCATCAGGGAAAAATTTAAATTCTATTTATCCTCCTCAAACTAGTTTCCAAATGAAAAAAGAAAATGAAATTAGATATTATAATGCTTTTCAAAAATTATTTGAAAATGATACACTTGCAGTAACTATTAATCATATTAATTGTCTTTTAAAACAACAAAATTATACAAATATGTACATTATTGTTTTAGGAGAGCAAGTTTCTTTATTAAAGAAAAATATAGAAGATATTTCTTTTTCTATTAAAGATATAAAAAATCATCTTTTAATAAATAAAGATAAAGAGATAATGAAAATAAAATGGCTAATATAGCTTCTCCCAGTATTCAACCTCCTCCTGATAATTTTAATTAAAATCAATTTCTCAAATTGAAGATTTGATTGAAAACAAACTAAAAAATTTAAAACTTAATACTCTTAGTGAAGAATTTGAAAATCAACTTGAAAATTATGATAATTTATATGATACTTTTTCTGAAGAAGTAAATAGATTAAGAAATTCTCCAAAATTTGCTAGTAAACCAATTCAAACTAAATATTATTACCCTAGACCAACTCCTCAAGATGTTCTAATAGAAGAACATGATCTTACTATTAACAATTCATTTAATGGTCATTGTATCTATGAATGGAACCTAGATGGGCATACTGAAAGACAAACTTTCGGTATGGTTCATAGAATGATGATGTATAATACAGTCTGTAAAACTCAAGGTAATACAGACAAAACTATTGCTCAAATGCTTGTAGCTGGCTTCACTGGTAAGTTAAAAGGATGGTGGGATAATTATTTATCTCAACAAGAACGAGATAGTATATTCCTCACAGTAAAAGAAGAAAATAATATAATTATTGAAAATGCTGTTTATACACTATGCATAAACATTGTTGAACATTTTACAGGTCGATGGTCTGACAATTCTGAAAATGTTAGAACACTTCTTCAAAACATTAGGTGTAAAACCCTTACATCATTTAGATGGTATAAGGATACATTTCTCAGTCGAGTTATGGAACTTCCAGAGTCAAATAGTACTCACTGGAAATCTAAATTTATAGATGGTCTACCATTTCTCTTTGCAGAAAGAGTTAAGAAAAACCTTAGAAATGGAGAATCTAGTATAGATTATAATTCCTATACTTACGGAAGATTAATAGGAACTTGCATACAAGAGGGATTAGCTTTATGCAATGAAATAAAGCTTAACAAACAGCTTAAGAGACATTCTCTTGATGAGAAAAACCAATTAGGAGAATTTTGCAGTCAATTTGGCTTAGAAAATCCCTCTACTAGCCAACCTCGAAAGGAATATAAATCTAAAAAATATTCTCCCAAACAATATGAAAAAAGAAAATATCGAAAATCTAAAAGAAGAGAACAAAAATTCTCAAAAGATAATAAAAATTATCAATATAGAAGTAAATTTCCTCCAATAGTCTGCAGGAAATGCGGAAAAATTGGTCACAAAGCAAAAACTTGTTGGACCAAAAAGAAAATTAATAATTTAGAAATTGATAATGAATTAAAGGAAACATTATCAAAGATATTATTAGAATCTAATAGTGAGTCAGAATCTTCTTCAGAAGATGAACATAATTTCATCGAAGAAATTTCTTCAGAAGAATCTGATGAATGTCAAAATTGTCAAATAGGACAGTCATGTTCTAAAAGGTTAGATAATTCTGAATCAGAACTAGAAGATAATAATTTATATCAAATTTTATCTCAATTTCAAGAAGTTAATGTCTTGGACAATAATCTTTTTGAAATATTAAAAGAAAAAGAAGATCAAGATTTAAAAAATCTAATAAAAAAATAATTCAAAAGGAAGAAGAATCTTGAAAAGAAGATATTCCTAAAATAACTAAATCTGAACCCTATAGTATGGCCGAAGTAATGAGATTACTTCGTAATAAGAATCAATTAAACAAAAATGAATCAGCTGTTAATATTAAAGATTTAACAATAGAAATTTCAAATTTAAAAAATGAAATAAAAGGTTTAAAATTAAGTCATATAGATTTAGAAAGGAGATTTTCTAAATTAGAAAAAGGGAAAGAAATAGTTAAAAAATTTGAAGCTAATGAAGAATTTGCTAGTACTTTTGAAAATATTCAAGAAGATAATTTTCTTTCAACATTAGAAGTTATTACTTCTCAAAAATGGCTTGTAAAAATATCATTACTCATCGACGGAAACTTTCAAAAGAATCTTATAGCCTTAATAGATAGTGGAGCAGATTTAAATTGTATTCAGGAAGGAATAATTCATACTCAATATTTTCATAAAACAACTCATTCTCTTAGCTCTTGCAAGCGGAGAAAAACTTCAAATAAGTTATAAAATTCCTAAGGCCTTTATTTGTAAAAATAAGGTCTGTATTCCTACTTCATTCTTGCTCGTCAAGAGTATTACAAACCAAGTAATTCTTGGTACTCCGTTCCTTAGAAAAATATTCCCTATTCAAAATATTAACGAATATGGATTTAAAGGTAACTTCGAAAACAAAGAAGTCTACTTTGAATTCATTACTGAACCTTTCTCAAGAATTCTTAATGAAGTTAAGGATTCTATTCTTATAAAAGTAAAAGAGAAGCAGATAAATTATCTTAAACAAGAAATAAATGTACTTACTATTGAAGATAAACTTCATCCTAAGTTACAAGAAAAAATTAGATTATTACATAATGAATTCACGTTACAAATATGTAACGATCTTCCTAATGCTTTTTGGAATAGAAAGAAGCATATAGTTTCTTTACCATATGAAGATGATTTTAGTGAGAAAAATATTCCCACTAAAGCTCGTCCCTGTCAGATGAATTCTGAATTATTAGAATTATGTAAAAAAGGAAATAGCTTCTATTTTACAGAAATGTCTAATAAAACCTTCAAAATCTCCTTGGTCATGCACAGCATTTTATGTCAATAATGCTGCAGAAAAGGAAAGGGGAGCACCTAGGTTAGTTATCAATTATAAACCTCTTAATAAAGTTTTGAAATGGAATAGGTATCCTATTCCAAATAAAAAAGATCATTTAGATCGATTATTTAATGCTATTACATTTTCGAAATTTGATTTAAAATCAGGTGTTTTGGCAAATTCAAATAGCCGAGCAAGATCGGTATAAAACAGCTTTTACTGTCCCAATTGGACAATTTGAATGGAACGTTATGCCTTTTGGTTTAAAAAAGTGCTCCTTCTGAATTTCAAAATATTATGAACGATATTTTTATTCCTTATAGTAATTTTATTATCGTTTATATTGATGACATTTTAGTATTTTCAAAAGATGTTGAAACACATTTTAAACATCTTGATATATTTAAGAAAATTGTTATTCAAAATGGATTGGTCATATCAAGTCCAAAAATGGTTCTGTTTCAAACTAAAATAAGATTTTTAGGGCATAATATCGAAAAAGGAAATGTCAACCCAATTAATAGAAGTATTGAGTTTGCGTCAAAATTTTCAGACCAAATTCTTGATAAAACTCAGCTTCAAAGATTTTTAGGGAGTCTTAATTATATTTCTCCTTATTATAAAAATCTTACAATTGATACATCTATTTTATATGATAGATTAAAAAAGATTCCTTTCCAGTGGACAAATAGTCACACTGAAGCAGTTAAGAAAATTAAAAATAAAGTTACGCATTTACCATGTTTAATGCTTGCTAATTCTAATTGGCAAAAAATTATTGAAACTGATGCATCTGATTTAGGTTTTGGAGGAATCTTAAAACAAGTTTCTCCAGAAGATAAGAAAGAATATTTAGTTAGATTCCATTCGGGGAAATGAAATAATGCTCAGAAAAATTATGCTACTATAGCTAGAGAAGTACTTGCTATAGTTAAATGTGTTACTACCTCCGTCCCACTAATTTTATCACATTTTGCCATTTCGGGCGTCCCACTAATTTTATCACCTTTCCTTATTTAGCAAAAAAACTATCACAAATAATCAATATAATAATATTAAATATTCTTAAAAGACGTGTCAAAATATACACTTTATTACCTTTTCATTTGTACTATATTATTATAATAATACCACCTTAATATCCGTGCCCACCAACATATGTGATAAAAATAACGGGACGGAGGTAGTATTAAATCTCAAGATGATTTATATAATCAAAAGTTTTTAATAAAAACTGATTGTCAAGCTGTGAAATTTATGTTAGAAAGATTTTAAACATGATGTCTCCAAACTGATGTTTGCAAGATGGCAGGCTCATTTAGCCCCATTCGATTTTGATATTATTTATAAAAAAGGAAGTGATAATAGTCTTCCTGATTATCTTACTCGAGAATATTTAACATGAGTTATTCGCAAATTGCAGCAATGTCCCAATATGGGAGAGGTTTCGCCTCTAATAGAGGTGGACGTGGACGTGGTCGTGTTATCGCTCAAATGGGTAACAAGAAACTTGTGAAAGAAAATCTTTCACAATTTTCTGCGTCTTCAAGCAATGCTTGGAATGAGGACGATCCAATTTACAAAGAGTTTCTTGAGTTCAAGAAACAAAAGGGGCAATCTCAAAATAAAGAAGGTACTTCTTATGCAAAAATTATTGCAGAAGACGACGAAGATGTAGATTATGAGAAAAAGAATCATACAGAAGTAATACTTCTGTTAGAATTCAAAGACTTAAAATGGTCTGATGAACCCTAGACAATTATGTCTAGATATTTAGAAAGAGCATCATATGCTGCTCAATTTTATAAATCTCGTGATAATTACGAGAATATTTTAAAAGCTACTGGCACAGCTGACTTTGAGCATTTTAGTGCAGGCAATACCCAAACTGCTCAAAGAAAAGGTTATACCTTTAGTAAAATTATTATTAAGCAGATAATAACTGCTGAAATTGGGCACTTCACCCTTTGGAGGATAGAGAATATCTCCATCCTGAATCAAAAATTTTATTTAAATTTAATTATTATGATTATATCGAAGCCTTTAATAAGGTATTTTTATATCAAAATGATAACAAAAAACACTCTTGGTGGATTAAAATCTGCTCAGATGTTTATAAAAAGGATATTCCTAATTGGTTTTATCAATGGTGGCTATTATATGGCGCATCTATTGAAATTTTAAAAGAACCTTTATTTGGTTTATACCAAGAATGGGTTAAAGTTTCTCCATTTCTAATAGAAGCGGAGCATAATAAACAATGTATAGAAGGAATGACTTCTTTACATTTTTACATTGAATATTCTATTCCTTGGATTTGGAGATGGACTCCAGAAATGGGTTATACCCAACAAAAAATTCCTTGTTTACAGAGAAATTTTTAAATTAAATTTTGGAAAAAAATGATTCGAAAAACTCAGGCTGGTGAATATGAAAGCCAGCAAACGATTGATAAGATTGAAGAGAAAATTTCTCTATATAATGATGCGATTAATAATCGTCAACAAAGGGAAGCTCCTAGTCCCTTTGAAGCTATTTCTAGAAGAATTAATCTTCAGAAGGGTAAAATGAAACCCAATGAGATAATTGATGTTTATCTCGAAGAAATGAAGAAGGATATTGCACAAAAATTTGGTATGGAAATCGGAGATATTTCGATGGAGACATCTTCAAAAATTGAAGAAGATGAAGATTTTTGTCTTGCTGGCGAAGGACAAGATCCGAAAGATCCGGATAACATTATTATCGAAGATATTGAAGAAGAAGAAAATTTTGATAACCTGATGGGACAAGAAATTGCTATTATTAAAGACAAAGTAGCTCAAATAGTCAAGACTCGTGAAGTAATCAAGGAGTCTAGAGCTAAACAAGTGCAAAAAATTAAGGAAGCTATTGATGGAATCAAATAAAGTTGATTATGACATCAACGGTGAAAAATTGGTCACTATTAGCTTTATTAAAGCTACAGATAAGTCCGAAGACTTTTTTGCCAAATTGGGTACAGCTGTCCAGATTCCCTCGACAAGTTGGATTGCTATGAAGAAAAATTTTCTTTACTTTAATAATTGTACTTTACTTTTCTCTTCTATATATAGGTTGGAAGCTTATACGCTTCAAGGTGTGCTTTTCTTTTTCGCTCTTTTGTACTCTCTCACTTCCCTCTCTTGTTTTCCTTCTCTTGTAAAATAATCTAAGAAATAAAAGCTGAAGAAATTCTTTGTACGACTCCTCTCTTAAGTAAGTTTTTATTTTTGCATTTAAATAATTTATTTTCTTTCTCATTTAGCCTTAATGGAAGGCTAAAATTTTAGTTAAACTACACCAAGATGTCTTAATACCTAAAATCATGGTTTTATATCATATTTATATATATATATATATATATATTAATATGATGTATTAAATATTTTATTTAATAAAAATCTTTAAAAACGATTGAAAGAATTAAATTTTGGATAAAGATTATAATAAAATTTGATTTTGATTAATTCTTTGTCGGCTCTTGGCAAAGCCCCGTGTTGCCGAAGATAGGCGTTTGAGGGCATATGGCTGTTACCGATTGAATTAATTGAATAAAAATTTTATTATGTAAAATTCCTTATATTCGATGATTTAATTCTAAAGATCACAAAAATAATTTTTAATTTTGGATTAATGGTATATAGGCTGGAATACCTTGGGTTCGAACGGGATCGAACTGTTTACAGTTTGATAACTGGACTAATATGTTTAACAACGCCACGTACCATTTTTCTTTTGATGTCTGGTATTTGGTTGAACTACCTTTGAACAAAACTTTCTAACGAAAGTCTGATTTTGATATTTGGCTTGACTACCTCAGGTCCGATTGGACTAAACTGGTTAAACAAAGCTTTATATCATTATCAAGGTTTGATAGGTTGTTTGTACCATGTACCACTCATTTTATTTTTGTAAAGTTTTTAACTTTTCTGTTAAAAGACTCTAAAAATGGTATCAGTCGGATTATGACCCTAAGAGGACCTAGAGTAACACGTGGAGAATTCTTATATTATTAATAGCATGACTAATAAAAGTCTTCTTAATCCTAAACTAACATACGTGTATGTACTTATTATATAGCAATAAAAAACCAAGTTGAAATGTTTTTCATAAGAGCCTAAGAGAGAGTGAGTTTTTCGATAGTCTAACTAGATCAACACTAGTGAGAGAAACTTAAAGTTTTCGATAGAAAACTTAATCTTGAGGGAAAAGTAGAATAATATAATAATATAATATATACAGTAGTTAGAATCATAATAGTCGGTGTTATTTGGCTGTTTGAACACGGTCAACTTAGGAGAAGAATTAAGAAGGATAGTTCATATCATCGAGAGGAACTCGTGAAGCTAAGAACATAGAAAATACAAAGGAGACTCTGAACAAACACGAAGAAGCTAGGCAAGTTCTAAAGGGTAAAGGAATTTAATATTTTCGTAATATATATATATATATATATATATATATATGTAAAGTATACAAAATTATATATGTAAATGTATATTAAAATATATATATATATATATATATATGTATTAACATATGAATTCGACATATCATGAGTACTTACTCTAACTCTAACCCTAACACTTGTACATTTATTATTATAACTAGGTTTTCAATTGTTAAAGTTTCTCATTCGAGAATACAAATAAATATTATTTTATTATTCAAACTATTACATTCATAACTAGGTTTTCGATACAAAGTTTCCCTATCGAGAATTTATATTCTTGTAACTAATTGACATCATCATTTCATCAGTACTTATCCTAACTCTCACGCTTTATATTATTTTATTATTATTCTATTTTTCTCTTGAGACTAAGTTTTCGTTATAAGACTTCGGAACTTTCAATTAGTGAAACTTTCTCTATCGATAATTATAATTCTCGATACACCATCATGCGAGAATTTAAATTTCACAAGTCCGCCTTATTTGAAACTCTATTCTTCGCCTTATTCCTTCCCTTTCGAAAATCTACCTCTTGTAATTAAAAGTTCATAATTTTAATACCAACTATTACTCTTATTCGATAATTCCTTACTTTTAACACATATCTATTTATTTATTTCTATCTATTTATTTTCATACCAACAACCTATAATACCTGTAGGACCCGGTCCCGCAAAATAGGTCGGCCAATAAATTACGTGTATGATTTACGTGATTAATTGCGTACATGTTGAATGTTTATGTGACGTATGAACTTTATGCTCGTGATTTATATGTGCAATTACGTGTCCATGATTTCGTATGAATGATGAACCCTAATTCACGAAGGGGGAATTTTCGAAAATAGTAAAGAGAATGACTAACGATAGTCATGTGAGAATTTGCTAGAACTTACTTTGGGCTAGAAACAAACAATTTGGCCCAATCCATGGGAAAGAACAATGGGAGACAAGCCTTCCCTAAAACAAGGAAACCCCACGCCTTGGAGTTCTACCACCATGACCCTTTTTTTGACTTAAAATATCTACCAAAACATCTAAACTCTTTACCACACCTAAAAAACTAACGAAAACCTAAGGGAGGAAAGAAGAAGGAGCCGAGGCAAACTCCAAGCCATAAGCACATCAACTAACTTAGGATCTCAAATTTGTAAGTAAACTTCCTTCCCTAAGCCTTTCAATTCGTAATTTTGGTAGTATGGGATGAATTAATGTCATTAATGCAAATTTTAGTCTAAGAAGGAATGCGAAAATTCTAAGTGTGAGGCATAAGCTCATGTTAAGGTCCCTACTTGGATAAATCAGTGTTGGGATTGCTCAATGTACGATTTAGGAACCATGAAATTGATTTTCGAGATAGGAACCAACCGATTTTGGTAGAGAAGGGATGGAATTGAAGAGTTTCGACTAGGTTAATAAGATAAATGTAGTTTCGATGGGATGAATTTTAGGGTTTCGATCGAAAGTGAATAGGGAATTAGAGCTTCGATTGAGTGCTATTAGCCAATGGACTTTCATCGAAAGTAGGGAATTAATTCTAGAGTTTCGGACGACATTTGAATACATCTAAGTTCGATTAAATCAATTTGCAAGATAGTAAATTTAATGAGTCATGAGTTTCGACCGAAACTCATTTCATTACTTGAGTATCGATCGAAACCTCGTACCAAATCCATGCAATTGATCGAAAGAGATCCTCAATGCAGGTATAGTTTCGGGCGAAATTATGATAATGACGTAAGGATGATGAAATGGTGCGGCGAAACTCCCTCAATTAACCGAAACTAACATAGGCTAACCATCGATTTGAATTAGAATTTAGCATAAATGAGTTTCGATCGAAAAGTCTACTTTCGATCGAATTAGATCTCGGCGAAACTCGTATGAATAAGCCAAATCAATCGAAACCTAAAATCTATCCCATGTGATTGATCGAAAGAAATAACTTAAAAGGGTTTCGGCCGAAAGAAAACTCGGCGAAACTCAACCCTATCAAGCCATCGATCGAAACTAGGGTTTAGGGTACATCAATTTAATTAAATCGAATCGGGCGAAGTAGATCTCAATAGCTAATCACTTTCGCCGAGCCTCTTATGCTAGGAATTTTAATGTTTGGACTTATAATTTAATTGGGAATAACAACTTAGGTGGGATTGAACACTTAGAAGTTTCGATCGAAACCGAATCACAATTTTGGGACTTTCGCCGAGACGTATGGGTGAAGCATTAATTTCCTAAGTTAACTTAATCGAAGGTAGGAAATCAAATGACTTAAGAAAAATTCAAATAAGGCAAATTGAACAATTTGGAGTCTAGAAAATTTGTACAAGTCCAAATAATTAATAAGGCGAAATTTATTTATCTCAACGAATTAGCCAAGGAAAACAATGTACTAATACTTCAATAATTTTATTTAAAAGGTCGAACGTTAGGAGTGAACGAGGACGTACGCTAATTAAGCTTGGACCACATGTAAGTAGAAATTCAACTACGACACGTAACTTGCCTGCGTCCAATCATGTGAATTACGTGCTCGTGTATTCTATGTGAAACATGTACGTTACGATACAATTATTTTATATGCATGATAGCATGACCTGCATGTGTACATGAGTATGGCATGAGCACTTGCACGCATACATAGTATGTAAGACGCGAGGTAAGAGCGTGCATAAGATCGCCTGTGTGCGATGTATACTCGCCGATATTGGCGTTTGTGTCGACTCAACGAAGAGTCACGGCTCCCCTATGCAGTCATGGCGAATGAAGCCATAAGGCCTGTATAAGAGGCTGGGGTAATACCCCGTATGCGGGAGATGCAACCTGGAGGATGCGGCCCGGGGCACGCACTGAGTAAGGGAAGATTTCTTCGGGTGACCTTCTAGTGCGTAAAGCACTAACCGGGAGGGAAGATTCCTTCGGGTGACCTCCGCGGTTAGTGGTCTCGGTGTTGGCTACCAGTGAGAAGCGTCCGCGTGGAGGCCACACTGAGTAAGGGAAGACTCCTTTGGGTGACCTTCTAGTGTGTGAACCTCCACACATGAGATCTCTATGAAATAGCGCATAGTGGGATGGAAAGCCGAGGGCCCATATGACGTAAGAGTATAAGAAAAGAGTACGAGTCAAGAAAAGAGTATGAGAAAAAAGAGTATGAGTTGGAAAAAGAGTATGAGCGTTAGAAAATGACGGCGTGGATTGTCGATCGTTAGGACACGTACATACATGCATAATTTCTGCTTACTGAGCCTCGGTGGCTCATCCTTACGTTACGTGTTGTAGGTACTGACGATCACGGTATGTGATCTACCGATAGCGCAAGGCCATTCTTTTGGAGCTTCCGGCTGCTTTTGGGGTGGGAGTGTGTGTATGGATGACGACCTGTGAAGGCCGGGCGCATAAGGAAGCTTTTGCTACACACACACACACTTGAATTTTGCGTTGATGCGACTATGATGAATTAGTAGAATGAATTATGAATATTCTTTTGACATGTATGTAAGACTTCCGCACGCAGTTTTAAAATGTTTTAAAATGAAAAATTTTATTCGCATTTTTACGTCTTTGCACTGTAACGAAGCCTTAGGCACTTAGGATTAGAATGAATTACGAGGTCGTCCGACGGATCCTGACAATACCTTAATTAAATTTGGTTATCATCTGTACAGGTATTACGAAATTACTTAAATGTATGGATGTATTCGTGTAAATGCATGAGTTTATAACGTGAGGTTTCGGTTCCTGACAATTCTCCCCCCTTTTAAAAATTTCGACCTCGAAATTTCGTACCTATATTAATGAATAACCATGGGTACTGGTTTTCCATACTTTCTACGGCTTCCCACGTAGCTTCGCGGGTTGAGTGGTTCTTCCATCTCACCTTTATCATCGGAATTGTTTTATTTCGTAACTGCTTGTCAGCATATTCCAGGACTTCTGCAGGTTCTTCTACGTAACTAAGATCCTAGAAATATTTATCAGTTCGTCACGTAGAACGTGAGTGGGGTCTGATCTATATCGTCGTAACATACTGACATGGAAGATGTTGTGTATCTGTGATAATTCAGGTGGCAGCGCCAATCGGTATGCTAACGGTCCGATCCTCTCAAGTACCTCATATGGCCCAATGTAAAATGGGCCCAATTTTCCGTTCTTTCCAAATCGTAAAGCTCCTTTCCATGGAGATACTCGCAAAAACACCTTTTCTCCAACTTGGTATTCCATTTCCCGTCTGTGTTGGTCTATATAGCTCTTTTGTCTGTCTTGGGCTGCTTTTAGTCGACTCTTGGCTAGTTTTTTCCACCGTATCCTGAATCAAGTCTGGTCCTTCCAATACTTGTTCTCCTTCCATATCCCAACAGTGAATTTCGACATTTTCAACCGTATAAAGCTTCGTACGGTGCCATTCCGATACTTGAATGGTATTGATTTGTTATAGGCAAATTCCATTAGTGCTATATAATCGTCCCACGCTCCTTTATATTCGATTATGCACGCACGAAGCATGTCTTCCAGTGTTTGTATTGTCCTTTCTGATTGACCGTCTGTTTGTGGATGAAACGCCGTACTAAAATGTAGTTTAGTTCCGAGCGCTTCCTGTAAACTTCCCCAAAATCTGGAAGTAAATCGGGGATCACGATCAGACACAATAGAAATGGGTATCCCATGTAACCGAACTATCTCATTAACGTATCTTTTTGCCAAATATTCCAACGTAGAACCCCATCGAAACGGCAGAAAGTGAGGTGACTTTGTAAGTCTGTCCACATTTACCCAAACGGCGTTATTTTTCTTAGTTGTTGGCGAAAGACCATATATGAAATCCATCGTTATACGCTCCCACGTCCAAACAGGTATGGGTAAAGGATGTAATTTGCCCACTGGCGCTTGGTGTTCAGCTTTGATTTGCTGGCACGTTAAACATTTTAGGACGTATTCAACCACGTCCTTCTTCATTCTTGGCCACCAGATTTAAGAGTTTGGCACATTTTCGTACTGCCTGGATGCATGGCATAAGGAGCAGTGTGTGCCTCTTCCATTATTTCTTGTCGAAGACTATCGATATCAGGAACACATATGCGGCCATTTATTGTCAGGGTTCCATTCTCGTCTATCACAAAAGATTTTCCCAATCCTTGTTTCACTTTATCAGAAATCTTAGCTAGATTTTCGTCTTTAAACTGTGATTGTCTAATTCGATCTATCAGAGGCTCAAATAGCACATGTATTTCATCCACTTTCATCTCCGTATTCATCTTCCTGAGATCAGTCAGATTTGACAAGGAACATATTGATAGATAAGAGATGGTATCATACGATATCCGACTTAGGGCGTCAGCAACGACATTGGCCTTTCCAGGGTGATGCTTTATAGTACAGTCGTAATCTTTTAGTAGTTCAATCCACCGTCTCTGTCTCATGTTTAGTTCCTTCTGGCTCAACAGATATTTCAAACTTTTATGGTCAGTAAATATCTGAAATGTTGCGCTGTATAAGTAGTGTCGCCATATCTTTAGTGTGAACACTACGGCCGCTAACTCAAACTCGTGAGTTGGGTAGGATATCTCGTAGGGTTTTAGCTGTCGAGATGCGTACGCCACTACCTTCGCATGTTGCATTAGACCGCACCCCAATACTTGATAGGATGCATCACTATAGATCACAAAACCGTCTGTTCCTTCTTGGGATAGTTAGCACAGGAGCTGACGTTAGTCGTTCCTTTAATTCTTCAAAACTCCTTTGACATTCGTCAGTCCACTTAAATATAACTCCTTTACGTAGTAACTTCGTCATTGGGGCTGCTATCAATGACAAATTCTTTTCGAATTGTCGATAATATCCGACTAATCCCAGAAAATTGTGAACTTCTGCATATTGTTAGGGCTTTCCCACCTGATCACTTCTTCAAGTTTGCTGGGATCGACTTGGATACCTTGGCCTGAAACTACGTGCCCTGAAAACACCACTTGGTCAAACCAAAACTCGCACTTTGTAAGCTTCGCATATAATTTCTTTTCTCGTAAAGTCTGAAGTACAATCCTCAAATGTTGTTCGTGCTCCTCTTTTGACTTGGAATATACCAATATATCATCAATAAAGACGATCATGAACTGGTCTAAGTAGGGTCGGAAGACGTCAATTAATGCTATAAAGACAGGAGCGTTCGTCAATCCAAAGAGCATAACTAGAAATTCAGAATGCCCATGTCTTATTCTAAAGCAGTCTTTGGAAAATCTCCATCTGCGATCTTCAGTTTATGGTATCCTGATCTCAGATCGATTTTTGAGAAGACCCTAGAACCTTGCAATTGGTCAAATAAATCATCGATTCGGGGTAACGGGTATTTATTTTTCACCGATACTTTATTCAGTTGTCGGTAGTCTATGCATAATCTTAGTGTTCCATCCTTCTTTTTTACGAAGAGAACAAGCGCTCCCCATGGCGATACACTAGGCCGTATATAACCTTTATCCAGTTACTCTTTCAACTGTATTTTCAATTCATTTAATTCGATTGGAGCCATCCGATATGGTGGAATAGAAATTGGCTTCGTACCTGGTTGAAGTTCAATAGTGAACTCCGTATCCCGATCAGGTGGTCACCCGGGTAATTCCTCGAGAAAGACATCGGCATATTCATTAGCTACCAGGATATCTTCTAATCCACTTAATTGCATATCTATCACATAGGCTACATACCCTTCATATCCTTTACTAATCATCTTAGAAGCTTCTAAGCTTGATATCCGATGTGTTGTCCGTACGCTCTTTTCTCCTTTAAGTACTATGTGTGCTTAATCTACATGGGTCAATTCAATTTCCTTTTTGAAATAGTAAAACTTTGCCCGGTATCTTGACAACCAATCCATGCCTAATATTACGTCAAAAATCCATTAAAGGAATAACGAACAGGGTTGCTTGCATTTCTATCCCGTTACTGACAACTTTGCATTCTGGGTATATGATGTTTACTATAACTATTTCTCCCGTTGGAAGTCGGACGTATAACTCATCCTCTAGGGGTTCGGGTTTATCAGGTAATAATGATGCAAATGTTCGTGATATGAATGAACGAGTGGCACCTGGATCGAATAAAACATATGCATCAATATCACAGTTATATAATTTACCCGTAATTACGTGTGATCCCTCTTTGGCCTCCTCACGAGTCATAGTGAAAATCCTTGCTTGTGCTGGCAGCCTACAAGCTTGGCCTCCTAAGTCTCGTCTTCCAGAACCTGTGCTAAACGATCCACGGCCCCTTCCTCTTCCACGATTTGCATAAGTTCCACTGACCCTTGATTGATCAACTGTAGGTTCCGTTCGTAATGTCGGGCAATTTCTAGCTAAATGCCCGGATTGACCACATCTGAAACATTCGCCTGTAAGCCACCCGCAGATGCCCATATGGTTCTTTCCACAATGCTCACATGCCGGTATTGGTTGAGAAATTCCTCGTCCGACAGGTCTCATCCCGCCTGTACTGCCTCTTGCAGAACTACTTTGTGTACTCATTGGTCCAGGTGCACTATTTGTCTTTTTCGTTTTTCCACTCGACGATTCTTCCCCTGATCTCCTTTTTCTACTTGAAAATTCCTTGATTTGGTTTCTAATCTTTCGGTGCGAATAGCTGCCTCCCTCAATTTCCCATAGGACTTCGTACTGATGGTGTAATAAGATTTCTACTCGTGTAACGGAGTCCAGCTCCAAACCTTTGGCACTAATTTCTTTCAATCGCAACCATGTGTGGAGCATATAGAGATAAATGATTAAATAGCACTTCATACTCGCTTACGGACCGGTTTCCCTGTTTCAGTTCTAAGAATTCTTTCTCTTTCTGATCCTTGTAGACCTCAGGCATGTATGTATCATTAAATTCTCTCAGAAAATCCTCCCAAGTCAGCACCGGGGGTTGAGTCATACTGTCGGGAACAGTTTCCCACCATTCATATGCATGTCCTTGAAGGAGTGAGACTGCATAATCGAACTTTTCTTCTGGGGTGCATTGCATCATATTGAACACTCTTCCCGTTATTTTTAGTCATGTTTCTGCTTCAGCGGGGTCTGTCGTCCCCATGAAATCCACAGCACCCATCTTTCTTAATTTATCATACCGTCCTTCTGGGGAAATTGTCAGGGGGTATTTGGATTCATAATGTCTAAGTGTATGCGATGAATGGGATTCAGGTACGACCGTTCTTCCTCCTCCCTCTATGGTAGGTTCATCACGTTCTACAGGTATCGGGTCACCTATTACCGTTTGCCTATACAAAAAAACATTAAGGGCAATCCATAATATGCACATACTATGCAAATGTCTACAGAACCTAAAACCTAGGCTCTGATACCACTACATGTAGCGCCTCGTTTCCTATTACCCTTTTTACGCATCTATAAAATATTCATATAAAATTTTTCGTGATTTCCATAACTATTTCCTTTAACAAAAACGGGTGCGTATATCTGGTCTAGTTCCTTTCATAATAATGTACATATATGTACCTATCAGACAAGTCACAAAATGCAACCGTCTAAATCATTTCTATTCTATATGCTAATGATGAACAGAGGGGAGCAGGAGGAGAGCTTAGCCGGCCAACCTTAAATCCATGATTTGTATTATGCGTTCTACACAGCCTGCTAATTATCTACAACAACTGTGAAGACAACTATTCAGAGTATGATCGCAACATGTTAATTAATAACAAATAACAATAAAATAAACAGTATTCCATTCCTTCCCGTCAATATCGTAACCATGTCATCATAAGATCATCGTGCATATAACTGTCATTCATAAGATCCATAGATCACATGCAATTCTATATGTCCATTTATTTTGATACTCCCGTTATATACTAGCTAGACTGTACTGTACGCCCAGTCGGCACTCATGCATTGGACTCTGTAACCATTTCGTAACCCTCCGATTTGTATGGATACATATTGCCTGTACATGACTCTGTAAAATCCCCTTTTGTAGGGATATATGTCGTAGCATCCGTATCATACCATCTATAGTCGAAGTAGTCATAATGGTTTCTTCCTTCATTTATAAGTATGCAATGCTATATAAAATACCTTATATGAAGACACCTTACGGTCACATAGTTCACGTCGATTCATAAATAACACACATATCATGTATTAATCAATTAATCCATTTAAAGCATGTAAGCACATAAGGCACATAAGGTATATGTTGCAAATCATACTCACAAATTTCACTAATACTCTTGTTCGTCACTCGGATTTATCCTTGTCTTTATCAGACTCTTGATCTATATATTATTTCATCCGTAAATATGAAATTTCTGTCATGACATGCGTGATATGCATGATTTATTATGCATGATCATTCACATCCGCCACCTTTACCTTTCTGTTTATCAGTTATAATTGTTAAACTTTGAGCTTAGATGATATATTTTTAATCAGTATTGAAACGTATCTACTTATTATACTATGTCGAAAACTTTACTAAAACCCCAATTTATATTATATCGAAAAGTACTGGAATGCCGAAAAGTTTGTTGATAGCGAAAACCATGAGCTTTGTGATAACTTTTCTAATTGAAATCACCCGAAAACTTTATAATAGAACAACCGTATACCGAAAACTTCCTAATTAAAATAATGTTTCCGAAAAGTTCATAATATCATGCCGAAAACTTTTAATAATTGATGATGCCGAAAACCTCTTAAACAAGTATATGCCGAAAATTTTCTATTTGCTGAAATCATTTATGTTAGTACCGAAAACTTTGTATATCAAAATAAGTGTCGAAACTTTCTTTTGGCTTCTTGTTGAAAACCATATTAACTAATAATCTCGAAAGTCCCTTAGTGCCGAAAACAAAGTTCTCAAAACCATTTATATGTATCAAATAGTTCCTTAATGCCGAAGACTTTATATATATATACCGAAATCTTCACATGACCTTATTGTAAAGTTCTAATATCGAAAACCTTAAAACACCTAAACATCTAAATACTAAAAGAGTCATGTACCGACAATTAATATTACCTTAAACTGCTTAACACATATTTATTTTAAAAAGACTCAAATACCTCGATACTAACATGCTCGGATTCCAAAAATTATCCAACATAAACATGTATATAATCCTTTTCAAACTTCTGAGAAAACCCTAATATATTCAAGGTTACGAAGTCTTCTAAGATATAGTCATAATTATTAATCCTGTACATATGTATATAATTGTATGAAAATATTACGAACTTTTCCTCACCTTCAAGTTTCGAAAACTATTCCTACAAACACCAAATCATTTATTTATGATTATTAATCCCTAACATGCATATATATACATTTATATATGTATATATATTACGAAAACATTAAATTCCTTTACCCTTTAGAACTTGCCTAGCTTCTTCGTGTTTGTTCAGAGTCTCCTTTGTATTTTCTATGTTCTTAGCTTCACGAGTTCTTCTAAATAATATGAACTATCCTTCTTATTTCTTCTCCTAAGTTGACTGTGTTCAAATAGCCAAATAACACCGACAATTATGATTCTAGGCTTTTTTAATTAAATAAGTAAAAAATCTATCATTAATAAAATAAACTGAAAGGGTAAAACATTAATAAAATAGGGCTTTTCGTAATCCCAGATTACGAATTAGAGTAACTCGTACCCTGGGATTACGAGTTACTGTCCGAGCTGGCGCGTGCGCTTAGCTGGAGTAACTCGTACTCCCAGATTACGAGTTACTCTAATTCGTACTCTGGGAGTACGAATTAGATCTGGTTTTTATCAAACCATACGCGACGAAGAAGACGAACCAACCGACGAAAAAGACGACGATGAAGCGACGACAACGAAGCGACGACGACGAAGCCGACGAAGACGACGACGAAGCCGACCCACCCCGCGACTGCTGCCCCAGCCAAGCCAAGCGCTGCCAGCCGCCCAGCCGTGACCTGCAGCCCCACCCGAAGCGACGCCCTGTCCCAGCCCCGACGCCCTGCCCAGCCGCGACCGCTGCCCGGCTGCCCTCCCGCCCCGCGACGCTGACGTTGCGACCCGCCGCTGCCCGCTGCCCCGCCCCGCGACGCTGCCTGCTTCCTGCCATGACCGCTACCCGCTGCGACCCGCCACCCAGACGACGTCATACGCGCGATTAGTTCGGGTACCCCGTTACGGCTCGAACTACCATTTTTGCGTTAATTCCGTTATTTATTGATTTGTGATTTGTTTGTTTGTTTTTTTTAAATGTAGAATGGATTCCGATTCTAATTACGGGCCTATTGATAGTTCGGTGTTGACGATGCAATCAAATTACCGTAGTAGGAATTTGTTGTTAGATCCGACAGCGATAGATAAAATTGTTATGATTAGGTCATTAGAGAATGTAGTGTGGGTTAATAGAGAAGCACCGAATATCTTACACGGTCGCTTATTAGGGAAGTTGAACGATATGGGTCTATACAGCGTCTACAGATGATGTCTCAGAGGGTTGACCCTCATTTGATTACAGCTTTGGTAGAGCGTTGGAGGAAAGAGACCCATACGTTTCATTTTTATGTTGGGGAAGCGACCGTCACTTTACATGATGTAGGTATTTTGTGGGGTTTGCCTGTAGATGGTAGTTGTGTCTCCGGTGTGATCGTTTCGAGAACGGCCACACAGTGGATGGACGAGTGTGAGAGGTTGTTAGGTTTTAGACCGCCTGCTGACAGGATTAGGGGGTCATCGCTATCGATGAAGTTGTTAGCGAGTTAGTTGTTGGACCATCCGGTAACGGATGATAGTGGTGAGGAAGAAGTCGAATGTTCAGCATGGGGTTATGCGATGCTGCTCTTCGGTGCGGTGATGTTCCTCGATTGTAGCGCCAACACAGTATCATTGACGTACCTTCAGCTATTGGAGGATATTGAGGAAGTGAGCACATTTAGTTGGGGTAGTGCGGTGCTGGCATTCCTATACAGAGAGCTTTGTTCGGCAATCGAGCCGAACAAGCTAAATATAGGCGGACCCCTACGGCTGTTGCAGGTAATTATATTGAAAATTTGATTAAAAGTATAGTTATTTTAGTGGAGAAAATTTAGAACAAGTGGTTTGTTTTAGGCATGGGCATATGTGAGGATTTTTCCATTTCAGCCAGTACGGGGTGTTAATCGTATCACGATGGAGCCCGAGAAGTCGACGGGATGGTCTTACCGGCTCCGCCACATGCTGCGAGGTATGGTTGTTCTTCCGTAAGTTGGGAATTTTTTCTCATTCTTACATTTATAATTGTTGTTTAAATATTTGACAGGTGTAACGCAACCTTTGATTTCACAGCATCGACGAATTCGAACGTACGCACCATCCGCGAGTGCATTGATCGCATGCGTCCGCATCAATTTGCATGGACTCCGTACGACATGACGCTTCCGGAGATTGCCGATCTTCCTGAAGAGTGCTTTACGGCTTGTCGATCGAGGTGTCCACTGATATTCTTCAATATCGTGGAGTTTCATTACCCCGAACGAGTACTTCGGCAATTTGGAATTATTCAAGGAATTTCAATTATACCGCTGTATCGAGATAACAATCTTCATACGTACGAGCGTCGACAGCGGTCGGGTATGGATTGGAGAGCGCATCACGCAGTCTGGCTTCAATTATGGGATGATCGAGAGGACACGGTCGTGGATGGTCCTCCCGCGACTGCCTTCAACTCGGTGGAGGATGGATATTACCAGTGGTTTCATCGGATCACTCGGCTCTACATATCTCCACACGAGAGACAGATATCGCAGGGGTTTCAGATGGGGGATGTGGTATTTATGGAGACCATCGTAAGTTTAATTTATGTATTATTGTTATTTTTTTAGTAGCCCAAATAATATAATTTACTCTTTCATTTTTAGGAACGCGGGTTTCACGACAGCCTTCGTTACGCGAGGACCGGCGAGCATGACGAGACCATCCACTTACTAGAGCAGATGGATGGGATGTTTATCTCGCAACTCCGAGTTCGACGAGGGAGTGAGGCTGGAACATCTCACATGCATGAGGCCGGAACGTCTCACACGCACCACACCGGAGGATCTCACATGCATCAGGCTGCACTATCTCACGATTATGCGGCCGGATCATCACAAGTGCACGAAGATGTTAACCCCTCGTTCTTTGATGACTTGTCACCCTTTTCGGGATCGTCTACAGCCCAGCACAGCTCACATCCAGAGTATATGGATCACCAGGTATATCTCTTCGATTTGGCATTTAAATCCCTTAATTAATTTACTGAAATTAAAATTTGGTTATCACACATTAGGCGTTTATGACACCTTCACCACGGCCGCGACGACCTCGAAGTCCAGGAGATGATGCGGAGCATGGTAATCGTCGAGGAAATAGAGTTCGTAGGCCACCTCGTTGTGGGACCGGCGGTCATTTAGCGCATCATTAAATATAGATTATGATGATGATTATGTAGTGATGATGATTATTGTTATTGTTATTTTGATTATTGTAGTGATGATTATTATGATTATATTTTATTACATTTTATTACTATAATTTATATTTATTACTATATTTATTGAATTACTATAATTTATATTTATTATGATTATATAATTATTTTTTACTACATTTATTATATTACTATAATAAATATTTAATATGATTATCTTTTATTATTTTTTATTACTATAATTTTCATTTATTACTTTATTTATTAAATTACTATAATTTATATTTATTATGATTTTTTATTATTTTCTTACTATATTTATTAAATTACTATAATTTATATTATTATGATTATATTTTATTATTTTTTATCACTATATTTATTATATTACTATAATTAATATTTACTATGATTATATTTTATTATTTTTTTATTACTATAATACTTATATTATTATTATTATATTTAATATTATATTTACTACTAACAAACCAATTTTGAAACCACATTAGATATATAAGACAAAAACTGGGAAAACAACATTGTACATTTTTTTCAATGCCGCCCGCGTTGTCTAGCACGGGAACCCCTGTCCATCTTTTCCTGATGCGATTTCGACTGTATCTTCCGGCACCAGTTCTCTCTCGACGAGATTCGTTGTGAATAAGAGTCCAATCTTCGGGGGTCCAATAACGTTCATCGTGCAATAGTTCAAAGGTACCTTCATATGTCTTCAAATACTCCTCCTTACTGTAAGCTGCGCCACTAGATTACCGGAGTGTATCTGCCATTGACGACAAGTTGCTTGTGCGTGAGAACATGGGATGTTATACCTGCTCCAACTTCCAAACGTGCATGTTCGATCATTGATCCTTACCACATAAGTACGCTGATGAATTCCAGATGTTATGACTTCTGCTGTATGTTGGCGGACATCAAAACGGTATACGTGATCCCAAGATTCTGCGTCCAACTTTGAAACAATCTCGTTGCATAACGTGACCAATCCGTTTCATTATTCGCCATTAGGGACGATGCTTCTTGAAATATTCGTCGTCATGACACCACATCGATAACCGCCGTCGTGTGCGACCGTCCATTGCTCGACCCCTACTTTTTCTAACCAAGGCTTCGCTCGTTCATTAAGTTGCGCAATCTGAGCCATAATGCGATCGAATTTATCCAATGTTGGCGCAGTACCGGCTCTATGACATAGATCCTTCAACTGTTGATCCTTGAATTTTTTGTAGAAGTTTGACTTTACATGACGAAGACAGAAGCGATGCACTCCATTTGGTGGACGAAAGAAATCAGTGGCTTCTATTGTTCCCGTAAGACCTGTACACACCATATACGCCACTAAAAGTAACTGCTTTTACGATAATAACGAGTAAATTACATTACTAAGATTACATACCTGGATGACGGTCCGAAATAAGGCAAACCGATTGATTCTCTAGAACAAATATGTTCAAATTAGTAAGGAACCAAGCCCATGAGTGTGTACTTTCTTCCGTGACAATGGCAAATGCCAGGGGAAAGACGTTTTGGTTGGCGTCCAACGAAGTAGCAATCAGTAATTTGTGTCTATATTTGGAGTATAAATGCGTACCATCGACACAAACAACTTTTCGACAATGTTTGAAGCCATCGATGTCGGTTTAACAGCCCAAAAGACATACCCGAGCACGAAGTGTCCAGGTCTCCCTAACTGCAGATTCAGCCACCTCACGATTGTCTCTGGCACTACAAAAATAAAAAATTTTAGTCGCAACTTATTTCGTCACTATATGTAGTAAAATTGTCACTATAATAACCTAGTGATGACTTTACATGTTGTCACTATGTCGTGACTATAGACATTGTCACTCAATAATTTAGTGACGACTAGCATGCTCGTCGCTATAAATCGATGCTTTAGTGATACAACATATCATCACAAAAGACATGCTTTAGCCACGTGACTTTCCGGCCACTATTAACTGGTGCTTTAGTGACATGCCGTTCTCGCCACAATAAACCGACCTTTTAGCCTCAACTAAAATTTGTCACTATAAATTAATCTTTTAGTCACACACTATTTTTATCGCAATAATTAATCTTGCAAAGAATGTAAAGCACTGCATTTAACGGAGGAAAAAACACAGAAACGATCTATGCATAAAAAAGACCTAAAACCCAATTTGAAGATGCCATTAACGCTAACGCACAAAATTACAATGATTCCATATCATAACACACCAACATTAAACCCAATTTTAGTTTCCCATCAGACATCAAAATGATTACGCTGAATTCTTGATTGGAATCTGACCTTGTTCTTAGTCAATCAACACCGAAGCACAGGGGTGAAGTCGGGCTGTAGCGGAACGGCGGACAAAGGCAGTAGAGCGACGACGGACAACGGGCCGGAGGTCAAGTGATTGGAGGGTGGACCTTGGAGCAGAGAACTTGCCCGGGGTCTGTGTGCTTGCGTGTATGTGTGTTGTGAGGGTCTGTTTGTGTTCGTATGTGTCTGTGTGTTCGTATGTGTGTTGTGTCTGTTTGTGCGTGGGTTCATGTGTTGTGTGTGTCAATGTGTGTTTCTTTTTTTATTAGTGAGATTTTATTGTTATCAATAATTTAATTATATTTTTAGTGTTGATATCAGATTGACACAATATTTGATACTTTTAGTGATAATATCAATTGACACAAATATATCTTATTAATCATAAAGTGATGATACTTAATGTTATCATTATTTTGCTTTGCATTAATGATACCAATCTTTCGCCACAATAGGTCGTCAAGGTTTTAATGTCAACTAGTAGTGACGTGAGAAAATATTGTCACAATTTATCGCAATTAGTGACAACGAGTTATGGCGGAATTTTTTTTTGTCACTTTCTTCTTCAATTAGTGACATCAATTTTTTTGTCACAATATTTATATCTACAGTGATGGCATATTTCTTGCCACTAGGAAAGTAGTCACAATAAATACTTTTTTTTGTAGTGTGGATTGTAATGCTGCAATGCCTTCATAAATGTTGGGAGTTTGGTAACAGAACCTTCCCACGTACCGTAAACATTTTCCATCGCTCTTTTCAAACCATGCCAAGCTTGAATATACGAGATGTCGTAGCCATATTTATCTTTCAGGAGTTGTTGGACGTTCTTGGGTAGGAACTGCGGATCGATTCTTACGGTTCCAACCAACAAATCAGCAATAAAATTTTTGGAGATATTATGGTGTGTTCGCCAGCTCAGTAATATAGCAAGTGTGCGGTCCTTCAAATTTTGTAATAGAACAGTAACATTTTTTTGGCTTGAAGGATGCCCTCAGTCTCAATGGGCAATCGGTCGTATGATTACATTGGACACTCCAACGTGTGTTTATGCTCTCGTTGACGTGATGCTCGCGTCTAGCAACCCTGATCGAAAAATCATCGACGGCACATTGTAAATGTTTTTTAGTTTGAAAAATCATACCTCGACAAAACATAGGTTTATCTCTGTCGTAAAACTCCCCGTAACCACCGTAGTCGTCACCAGCAGGAGGTGGCATTTGGTACGTTTGGAAAATGGGACGGACTGAAACAGCGTTGGAGCAGTAGTGTTCGCTTGAGTGGTATCATCTGGCGCATCGTCGTTCTCGTTCTCGTCGTCCTCGCTGGGATCGGGTAACTCGGACAGTGGATCCTGATGGTCCGCTCCCGAATCACTAACGTCAACATCTTCCTCTGGTTCTGGCACATAATCTAGCTCCGGTTCTAGAACACCAAACGCCGGCATCTCCAGAGATTATTGAACCCTGCCGTAACTGAGGCAATGTCGGGAAAATCCGGACAGGTGTAAATCGAAGAACCAACTTAAAAATTCCGATGAGGCTCTTCGTTCAAATCAAAGTTTGAATTTTCAACTGTTTCAAAAAAAACCTCAACACAATTGTTTTCTGAATCGGGATGTATGAAAAATTGTAAATCGTTGTCGTTGGAGATTTGAAAAAGCTGATTAAATTGGCGGGAATGTTGAAATTATTCATTTTTGGCATGGATAATCAACGAACAACGACTGCTATCAGCACCCGTAATTTCGAACAACAACGAAATAAACTCGGAAAAACTGGTGCTGCGACGAATTCGCCTATACCCAACAGGGCGGATACTATATTTGATGGTAGAATCAGATGATTGAATTATATCGCCGCCGAAATATACTATGACTTGTGCGCGACTCGAAACCATTGTTTGAGTTATTAAAATAAATTGATAAGGGCTAATTATATGAGTCAGGCAGGGAAAGGGGGATTTATAGAAACGCAACTCGTAATCCGGGGATACGGGTTAGGTGAATTATTGCAATAATTCACGTAACTCGTATGCCCGGATTACGAGTTAGAGGAATTATTGCTGACACTCTGCATGGCCATGCAGGTTGGTCGGCCACACGATATAACTCGTATCCTTAGGTTACGAGTTAGTAATTCGTATGCCGAAGATACGAGTTAAGGAGCCATGTCATTTGTCATGTCAGGGTCAGCGGGCCATCAGTCGTATATCGTACTCTAGGAGTACGAATTATTAATTTGTATTTCCGAGTTACGAATTACGTCGCCGTGTCAGGTCAGCGGGTCAGCGGCCCAAAAGTATCTCGTAATCTAGGAGTACGAATTAGTAATTCGTATTCTCAGGTTACGAACTTTGCTATTTTATTAATTCTTTTGCTTTTTTGTTTATTTAATTAAAAAGGCCATGATTCTAACTAATGTATATATTATATTATTATATTATTCTACTTTTCCCTCAATACTAAGTTTTCTATCGAAAACTTTACGTATCTCTCACTAGTGTTGATCTAATTAGACTATCGAAAAACTCACTCTCTCTTAGGCTCTTATCGAAAACATTTCAACTTGGTTTTCTTGCTATATATATAATAATAAGTACATACACGTATGTTACCTTAGGATTAAGAAGACTTTCATTAATCATGCTATTAATAATATAAGAATTCTCCACGTGTTACTCTAGGTCCTCTTAGGGTCATAATCCCACGAATATATATATATATATATATATATATATATATATATATATATATATATATATACATGTATATACATATGAATTCGACATATAATGAGTACTTACTCTAACTCTAACCCTAACACTTGTACATTTATTATTATAACTAGGTTTTCGATACAAAGTTTCCCTATCGAGAATTTATATTCTCGTAACTAAATGACGTCATCATTTCATCAGTACTTATCCTAACTCTCACACTTTATATTATTTTATTATTATTCTATTTTTCTCTTGAGGCTAAGTTTTCGTTATAAGACTTCGGAACTTTCAATTAGTGAAACTTTCTCTATCGAGAATTATTATTCCCGATACACCATCATGCAAGAATTTAAATTTCACAAGTCAGCCTTATTTTGAAACTCTATTCTTCGCCTTATTCCTTCCCTTTCGAAAATCCACCTCTTGTAATTAAAAGTTCATAATCATAATACCAACTATTACTCTTATTCGATAATTCCTTTCTTTTAACACATTTCTATTTATTTATTTCTATCTATTTATTTTCATATAATACCTTATTAAATATATGTTGTATTACGAAATTACCAACAACTTGTAATACCTTAATTAAATGTTGTTATATGTACATGTATTACGAAATTACTTATATGTATGGATGAATTCGTGTAAATGCATGAGTTTATGACGTGAGGTTTCGGTTCCTGACAATCTAGACAATCAAACGTGGATGCAACTTATATGTTCTCTTGATGTGTATGATGACTCAATGATTAAGTCGGTGATTCAAGGTCCATTTAATTTTCGTCAATTTAGGTGATGAATTCTTCATAACATCATCCCGCCCCATTGCGAGCACAATTGGGACATATGCAACATGCCTCTATTTTAGACAGTCAACTTCAAGAACATTCTACTATGCAGACTTCCTATCTAGTCCTCTTAGAGCATGATCGGCTTAAATATTTGTTTAGTCATGTAATTTAGAAGGGGTGGCATTACACATACAACGAATTTAGGGAGTGACATCATTCAGAAATAATTTCGTAATCAAGCAATTTTTGCCAGAGCCCAAGGGTTCCGACACATAATCTAAGGTTCCTGCGAATTTAGAGAATGACATTACACGGACAATAACATTCAAATTATTATTGGGACAATATATAGAATCCCGATGTATAATATCTGTAAGTTTTTTAAGTTTGCTGGATACAGAAAAAGGGTCTTCGTGGATGTCAAAAGAATGAGCTATCATCAAAATAAAAGGTCGCGTTTACACAAGTGTCAAAAGCTACACAATTTCATGTTTGCTTATGTAATCAGTCGATGCAATGGTTCTCATGCCATAATGGCAGATCGAATTTTTCTCCCTAAATTTGATATGAATCTTGGAAGAAGTCCAAATATGCCGAGACATCCATCTATCGTTGACCGCACAATTGGATGAATCAGAAATATGTAATGGTGAGGGCGAATGATATTTTTAGTCCCTGATGTTAGATGGATGGGCATTTCTGGTCTCCCATGTTCCGATCTGACACTTTTAGTCCCTGATGTCATCGATTTTGGGCCGTTTTGGTCCCTCAATTAACTTAATCGCTAATTTAGGCGGAATTTAACACGTGAGAGCATATGATATCATTTTATTCGACTTGAAACCTCATAACACGTCTTCTTCTTTGGCTTAAATGCACATGAATATCATTACACATCAAAGTTAGGGAAGGATTGACGACCTTGAAGTTGATTAAATGTGATGCGTAATGATGCTCACGTGCATTTTAGTCGAAGAAGATGATGAGTTATGGGGTGTTAGATCGAGTAAAAGGAGATCATGTGCTCTTACGTGTTAAACGCCGTCTAAATTAGTGATTAAGTTAATCAGGAACCAAAACAGTTTGAAATCGGTAACATTGGGGGCTAAAAGTGGAAATTCGGAACATGGGGGACCGAAAACGCCCATGCCCAACCATCGGGTACTAAAAATGTCGTTCTCCCTAACGGTGATGATTATTCTTCAATTCTATTGAGAAAAAGTGAACCAAAATCTTTTTACATGTTCGATGAAAATCTGGTCCATTGAACTACAGATGAAGGATGTTAAGAATTAGAAACCCTAATAAGTCACATATCTCCCACATTGATAATTGAGAAGAAGAAGGTGGCTAGCTTATAAGTTGGTTGGCTACTCCACCTATCACCAATTGATTTTAAGGATGGAACCCCATCAACTTATGTGAGCCAACTCTCCTCTTAATGGGCCGATGTTAGGCTCAATAATAAAATTTCACAAAGGATGTGGAAGAGCTCGATCAAACCACTGTTATGTATCAACAAAAAATTTATATATTCCAAACTAATGAAGTTATCCCGACAAATATAGTTGGAACATCAGCAGATAATTTCTATCATCATCATCATCGTCATCATCATCATCATCATATTTGCACTGAAGTACCGATTGGTCTTTATCCCATGCTGATAAGGGGACAAGCATATTAGAGGCTGCCTTTCCCTGCCATGTAATTTCTCGTTAGTTTTGGGCTGCTATCCAATAAATCACTTATAAGTACATCGCAGATTGTTTGCAGGTTTTCGTGGGCTCGTGCAATTTTGAAACCAATACGAATCAAAATGGCCACGACGTGCCTTAAGCATGGAACCTCCCACACTTGGTACGACAATGTCATGACTTGAAAAGAACCGTGGTTACTAATCAAGGTTTGCAGATTCCGCAATCCGCTCCACAGTCCTGAAGGCAGTCTTCCACTGTATTTGATATCCAAGTAACGCATGTTAACCAGCTTCAGTATTTCGCTTGGGAAAGACTGGAGTCTACAATCGTAAAGATAGAATGCCCTCAACAATCTCGTAGCAGAAAGTATGTCAGAGAAATCTCTCCGTACGTATATATTTCGGACTGATGCAGAGGAGAGAAGGGGGGAAGCTGACGAGTGTTCTTCCATATTTAGAAATTCGTCGGTACAACGATGAGCAGCCACTCGCCGAAAGCTACGTACTTTCTCGTTCTTGACGACGCAAAGAAAATTCTCATCGTCGGCTTTCCTCACGCAGAGATCCCTCAAAAGATCGTGCATGCCGTAACTCTTTGGTCTTCCATTAGACTTTTTACCTATGACCGAGAGAAGATTTCTGTCGACGAGAGCCTTGAGGTACTCCTCTCCCATGTCTTCCAAGCCTTTGTCGTTGCTCCCACTCGACCTCCAAAGAAACCCTTCTGCTACCCATAGTTTTACGAGCTTCGAGCCTCTGACCTCAAAATCTTCTGGGAAAGCTGCCATGTATAGGAAACACATCTTCAAATGAAGAGGCAAGTTATCGTAACTCAGAGACAGTATCTTGGAGAAGTGCTCGTCTCCTGCTTGCGACAAAACGGCATGGACATCTTTTGATATTTGCTCCCATAGACCTTTTGAATATTTGTTGACGGAGAGAAGCCCTCCAATCACGCTAATTGCTAGGGGGGAGCCCGTCGCAATCCCTCACGATTTTTCGTCCAACTTCTTCAAATAAAGGTGGACAGCAAGATTCTTCCTTCTCGGCATCAAACACCTTTTGGCGAAGTAAATCCCATCCTTGAGCATTACTCATAAGATGCATTTGATTCTCCTCGCATGCTGAGTCTGGGTACTTAGCCACGTTTGGTTCCCTGCTCGTTATCAAGATTCTGCTTCTATTGTTTTCATTTGGAAGGTGGTAATGCCTTAGCTCATCCCAGGCATTTTCGCTCCATACATCGTCCAAAACAACAAGATATCTATTGCCGCACAACCTTTGGTACAAGGCAAGTCCCAACTCGCCTTCATTCTGTTGCAACATCTGATCAGATAGATTTCCAAATATGCAACCAAGAAGGCCTAATAGAATAGCCTTCACGTTAGCCCAAACACGGAAGTCAAAGCGGGAGACAATGAGTGGATCGTCGTATAGGTGTCGAGCGAGAGTAGTCTTTCCTATTCCTCCCCCATTCCAACAATTGGGATGATCTCCCTCTCACGTCTCTGACTACTAGGCAGTCTATACTTCAAATGAAGAGCGTCGTCATCAAATCCCACCATAGCAATAATGTTGTTGGGCTTTGCACTCTTCGAGTCAGCTACAACAGATAGAGAAATGTTTTCAATCACATCCACATTGTCTTCACGACTTCTATCATGCTCAGTAATAATCTCGACCAACTTATCCTTTGCAGCATCAAAAGTTGTCCAACACTTTGCTCAAGGAGTGTTCCTTCAGACATGTGAAAGTCATCGGTTTCAGACAGCATCAGATCTACGGCATGAGATTCGATGATGTCCTCCGCCTCATGAGCTGCGTCGCGGATCTCACTCTGCAAAGCTTCGATGATAACTTGATGACCTCTTAAACGCGATGCTGCTTGGAGTAGTACTTTTCAAGAAGGCTCATCAAAGAAGTAGCCTTTTCGCGGAGTGATTTGAGAAGTTCTTTCTTGCTTTTGTCGTCAGTAGGTTGAATAAGGATTCCGTCAACAAGTGTAATAAGGGATACAAAGTTGATGATTCTTGCTGCTCGTTAGAAGATTTGGTCAACCAAGAAAGATGAAGTTGCTAAAGAACGATGATGAATTGTCACGACAATCAAAACTATTTTTTTAAAGTGTGGAGTTGCTCATCGAGATCGTGCGGACGTAGAGCCAAGTTCAAGACGAATCCGCATTAAAAATAACACTAAGCCCTCGTTTCGTTACCAGATTTAGTAATTTTAAACATGAGTTTATCTAATGTTGGTGTGTTTGGTATTTATGTTTAAATAAAACATAGGTTTATTTAAAATAACTTTAAACACATGTGTATGGGTATTCAATAACCCACGTCAGAGGTGTGTCATTTTAAACCCACAAATTATTTTACTGTATTATCCTTCAAACCTAACTCACGAGCATCACGATCAACTCAAGCCAAGATAGTCAAGATAGCTGTTAGCAAATCATCCCTCAAGTCGCCAACATAGCTGTTAGCAAATCATCGGTGAGTTAATTTTCTCGCTTTCTCTTCTATTCTTGATCTGCGATTTCACAATCTGCTGCAATTCCCATCTGCGATTTCACGAGTTTTTTGCAATGCCCATCTGCGATTTCACGACTTTTTTGCAATTACCACATACAAACAACATATATCAATGGTTTCTCCGTTTTCTACAGATCGGAATTGCAGGGACTTGGTGCGCCAAGATTATCATTTTTACGATTCACTATTTTTGGCTTATTTATATTTGATTATTTTATTAAACAGTGACCATCACACCTATGTTTCTCCTTTAATCGTTCTAGCTTTGCGGTTGATATTTTTATTTTTTCTTTGTATGTGTAATCTAAAGGGTATAAATGTATTTTTATCCAATATCCATTTATTAAACCATATTTATCCAAACATATACACTCCATTTAAAACGACTAACCAAACACGTATTTTTCTATACCCCTTAATTTATTTTATATAAACCCATACTTATTTAAACCCTCCTAATTATAAACCTGTGAACCAAACGAGCACTAATAATTGGTAATATGACTCTTTAAGTACAAGCTGAAGCTGTTATGGCGTGAATGCTTTTTAATCTATTCACAACTGCTAACATTGGCATATTAAATAATAAATGAAAGTTGGTTTATCAGTATATATATAGAGATAGAATACGCGATGAAATTAATACTACATGCAAGCTTGTTATTAATATTGCAATCGATTATTTTCTGCGCGGATTTTGCTCATCGTCATCAAGCCCATGTGATGTGGATTGGATTTAAATAATAAAAAAAAAAATCATGGTGCAAGTAATTGACAATCTATCGATGATGCACTATTACATTATGTGCTGTGAATGCGTTTAATCTATTCGATACTGCTAAAGTAGACCTTTCAAACTAAAATGCAACTTGTCATATTAAGCATGCGACGCGGAAAATCACAGAACAGCGGAGAGAATAATTCAAGGTCTTTCGCATGATCAAAAGAGTTATCCATCATACAAATAAAAAGGTTCACATTTACACGAGAGCGTCGAAAGCTACACAATTGAGAAAGCCTTAATAAAGAACTCATTTAAAATAACCAACCAAGCCAACCACCCCTTAATATGTGATCCACACATATATATAATAAGCCAGCTTTACCAATTTCCTTCCTTTTCGTCAGATGTATGTATGCATGTATTTTAACAGCAGCAAGAAACATCTGTTATCATTATTCTATTCTAGCCTTGGCTTCACGCGCCTCCCATGAACATGAACATCACTGTGGTCGAGCATAGCAGAGATCCCTCGCTTGCCCACCGAAGTTAGCGAATGTTCGGAGACGGTGGCGACATATTCCAAAAGCTCGGTCAAAACATGAGGGCAGCTCTCTTTCAGATACACAAAACCATCTGTCTGCATAACAGCTGCATAGGATATATTTAGAAAAAAAAAAAAAAAAAAAAGATCAAACTCAAAGCGAAAGGTTGGGACTGTTAATTTTTTAAATAAGCAAATGAGAAATATCAGAAACGGTATGGCATGGAAAGCTGCATAATGCAATCATCTTCTCTCGTTTGGACCACTCAACATAACACATTAAAGGACTCACACTTCCTTGACCACAAATACAGTTGTTAGAAGACATTGAGCTAAGTGCAAGTTAATCCATCAACAGAACGAAAATTATAAATGAAATAAGCATAATTGCGATAATAGGAGAGACCTCGATTTTTCACCAATTTCCTACTCGTTCATGGTGCATTTGGTATGTGGAATATGTGTGTGGAAAAGACGAAAGAAAATTGAGTTAGCGCATCAAAAACTTGTACTTCATGCTTTAGTCGTTGTATTCTACCTATAAACATTTCCTTTTCTTTTCCTTACCGAATTCTGCAAACCAAACGCACCATTAGCGTTGAATGCCAAAGCAATGACCATGTTGGAACGAAATAATTCTCATGAAGGTACAACTTATTTGATAGAGTGACTGAAAAGGCGTCAAAGTATTGAGCCAAAAATTTTGAAGCGTGAGAGAAGAAGGACCTCTTAGATTTTCAGGCTGAGCAACAAACTTGAGACAGATAGACTTAAGCTGGAAGCAATGGTGCTGTTCGGCGAGTGCTAGTGTAGCTGCCACATTGTTAATAGCAATGTCCTCACACAATTTAGCCTCACATAGTAACCTAAGCCTGTCCAGACCATATCGATCAGCAGCAGCAAGAATATGCTGAGACATCAAAGTTGATGCCCATTTAGAATTATACCCAGTGATCTCCTCCACGTCAGGATATTTATCCCAATAGATGAAATGAAGCACTGCCTGCAAGATAAAAATGGAGAGAAAACAAAAAGGAGCAAAATAAGCAGCTGTAGTTCATAATAAGAGATACATGCAATGTCGTAAGAAAAGAACATCAATGACAACTTATTTAATGAATACAATCAAACAACTTAATAAATAGAGAAGTGACGGAATCTCAAACCAATACATGTTAACAAAACAAACGGAAGTGCCAAGAAGGATAATCTTAATAGCTGCTCCTCGCACCACCATGATTGTGTTTGTGCAGGCAACATATAGACTGCAATCACTAGATACACAGCAGTAGTTCTACATGATAATGCCGCTCTATGGCAAGTCATATATTTGTACAAATATTTGTATGAAACTGAATCAACCAAAATAAAATAATCCTTACGAGAAGAAGATGGAATTAATCTACTTATCATCAGATACGTTGAATAACTAAACAATATGAAATTATTTCTCTGCCATAACGTCACAACATCGCAGATCTACGTCAATCAATGGCTTAATAATATGGCACATGGATAATGCAGATAATATAATAACACAATGGTATAGCTCATAACCAATATCATCAGATGTGGCAATCTAATAGTCAGCAAGGCTGTAGAAAAGGACATACTGCAGATACTGTGATCATGCAGATAATATCAGTCCCCATCCCTACCTCCACAGCAGTAATTACGAATCTAAAGACCGAAAACAGCACACTGTCAATAACAACAGCGCATCAAAAAATAACTAATCATGAAATATAAAAATACCAAAGCACGTATACGAACACACCACTAGAGGAGGAGATGGAGATAAGTAGGTAAATGGGAAAAAACCTTGAAAACAGGGGCCTCCATATCTTCAACCTTTATGCTCTGGGTATTCTGTTCTTTCATTGGCCCATATAGTTGAGCTCTAAAAACTGGCGACCGTGCAGCAAGTACCAACTTGTGCGCAGAGAAGGTTTCTCCATCAACGTCAAAATTTACATCAGTCTCCAGGTTGTCTTCCAACAGCTGACCGAAATGTTGACCAATGTCTGATGGAGGTTTAGGAATAGAGTAGATCTTAGGACCTTTCGTGTGGGACTGAACGACGCCAACTGAACAACTGACGTGCAGGCAATCATCTTTCAAGTAATCAGATGTTTCAAGAGCATTTCTCTTGAAAAAACGCTTGTAACCCCTGCATCCATGAGATTGTCATAAAGACCATCCTTTTAGAAATCGTTAAGCCTACTTGAAGAGAGGAGAAGGCTTAACGAAATTTGTAGAGCATAAGTGGAATACTGACACAACAAATAACAACTTAAATTATGTCAGAATAACAGCCACCAAGCGCCTACCTACTTTACTCAAATAATATATTAAACAGCCAACGTCATCAAATAGAAGAGACCAGCAATTAATTGATTAAGGCGTTCAAGTTGCAAGATCAAATCTTGGGTTGAGTTTCATGTTGACAGAGATCAAGGCCCGAGCAGGCTTGTTAGCAGGTCAAACGACTTCAAACTGATTTTAAAGAATACTGCGCATTTATAAAATGATATATGACTACAAATCAAGATCAGCCTCACGATTAAGCCTTCGGACCCAAGCCTTAGTATATTGATAGCAACTAAATCATAATAAATATAGCGCATATCCAAAGTAAATTTTCAATATGCTGACAATAGACAAACACCTATAAGCATTGTACAGAATTTACACAACAAATGAATATAACTCAGAAGGAGGGAATAAGCCCAAGGATCCCAAAAATGCATAATGTATGTACTCAAAGACAAACGCATCAAGAAGTTCCAAGTAAGGCAGCAATTGACATAATTACCACTAACAAACATCCATGGCTGCCAGATAAAGCATGTACAAGCTAAAAGCAATCTTGCTCAGATAGCTAGGACTAGTTTCTATTTTCCGATAATATTGGATATTAAACTTGCATTCTTAACATCTAAAATCATATAATGTTAGCAATTCTGCTCGCCACTAGCCACTATGTTTCATCCCAGCCTAAGAAACATCGACATATAGGTGGTATACGAATAAATGAATCAAGGTAATCTATATTATATCATCCATTATGCCAAAACATAGGTGGCTATTACCAGAGATTAGTCAAAAACGATGTGAACCTATTAAAATTAACCATTTGAAACACATAAAAAAAACGTCAAAATAATCCACATTCTCACATTACCACTGCCCAAATAAAAATAAAAATTTTAAAGGCACCCACCACATACTACCCCGATACTTGAGTGTGTACGGCCCGCCCTCCAATGCTCTTCCGAAATGGGTATGCACCTTATGTCTCTCCCTCCCACTTTGATCTAAAAGCCTCAGCTCAAACAGCGCCCTAACATCAGTACCCTCGCTCGCCAATGCAATAAACATCGACACATAGGTGGCGTTATCCTCCAAGCTCTTACCATCTGGATAGAAATAAATCGCCCACGCGTGACCCCCAACGTAGAACGTGTCCGACGATATGTACTTTCCTATACCCATACCCTTCGCCAACGAGTAACCCGAGATTTTAAAATCATGCGAACCGTTAATAGTCTCGGTGACTGAGGTTGAGGTCGTGAGCTGGACATTTGTTTCATCGTAGCCCCGACCCATTTCAGCTGTACCTGGCTAAAACTGCGCGTAAGGTTTCTATAGGTCGGAACGGATCTGCTGCAATTGAGGCAGATTAGGGCTTTTTCTTCTAACGCGGTTTCCGATTAATCAAAGGGTTCTTCTCTTTATCCTTTTTTTGGATCGGAATTCAATAGTGGAATTGAGAAAAGGATCCACAAATTGGTTTCGAGAGAGGATTGGGGTCTATTCGAAAGTCTGTATCGACTCTTGGAGAGAGAGAGAGAGAGAGAAACTCCTGCTACTATGAAGCCCACGAGTATTTATAGAACGCAAAATCCAAGTTTGAACTTTGACGACGGTAGGTGTGGTGAAATGGAAGAAACACGTGGCCAATCCTGATTGGAAGGAACCACGCAACGGCAGATGGCGCTGATTCATTTTCTGCAGTGGCATATAATCTCACGCCCTTAATGTGGCGCGTGAAGAGCGTGTCTGCAACCGATAAGAATATAATAACATTGAGAAGCTTCGAGATTTCAGTTTTTAACATAAATAAGAGAAATTTCGTGGTACCCAACCCATGCATTTAATCTTTTCTAGTTATTCGCCAAGGTTATTTACAATTTCGATACGTCTCCAATGTTTACTTTTAGGGGCTTGTAAGAATCAGCCCATTTATAAGTTTTAAAATATGAATCAGCCCCTGTCAGTATAAATCTCAGTGTTAAGGACCAATATCTTTTAATTTTAGAGAAAAGGACCAACTACTTGATCTGACCAAAATACCCCTATAAGTTGTATAATAAGTGGTATCCAGAACCAATTTTCTGTTATCAACGTTACCATATTATTAAGTAAATAAAATATTCTTTTGACGATCAAAAAAACTCGCAGATCTTTCGAGCGATCATCGAAAAAGAAACGGAACCTATCCCCGAGGGTTTATTTTGATATTCAGGTCTCGAAATGTTTGATTTTACAGGCATATTTTTTGAACTCTTTTGACGCAAACAAATAAAAACTCGATGAAATCGAATCTCGATTCCGTCGAAATTGAAGATATTTTGTACAAATTGGAGAGACCCATAACCGAAACAAATCTTTGAAACACAGTATTGGCTCTATTGTTCGTCGCTCGTGGTTAGCCGAAATTTAAAATCGTCGTATTGTTGGCTAAAATCTGTTCCCGAAACGTGGTATGGATCGTCATGCATCTGTCACCCTGAAACAGTTAACTGGTATTTGTGAGCTGGCATTTGGTATATATACTGATTTAAAGGTATCTTTAAGCTGGATTTGGTACTGTATGTCAATTATATGGTATCATTACAACAGTAAAAATTCGATCAAAACAATTGATCGTATATATTATTTCCATATGCACGAACACACGTCCTGCACCAAACCAAGTTGGGTGTGTCCTAGATGGTTTATCATGCTATTCAGGTCTCAAATGTTCGATTTTTACGGGTAAATTTTCGAATTCTTTTGACGTAAATAATTAAAATACGGTGAAAATCAAATCCTGATTCCGTCGAAATTGAAGATATTTTCTACAAATTCGAGACACACATATCCTGAATAAATCGCTGAAGCACAATACTGGCTCTATCGTTCGTCGCTCATGGTTTGCCGAAATTTAAAATCGCTGGATTGTTGCTAAACAACAGTTCCCAAAATGTGGTATGGATTGTCAGGCATCAGTCACCGTAATAAAGTTAACTGGTATTGGTAAGCTGATATATGGTGTATATACTGATTAAAAGGTTCGAGTAAGCTGGATTTGGTACCCTTTGCCAAATATCAGGTATCACCGTAACAGTGGAAACTCGATCGAAACAATCGATCATATATATTATTTCCATCTGTACGACCTGCACCAAACCAAGTTGGGTGTGTCCTAGATGGTTTATCATGTTATTCAGGTCTCGAATGCGATTTTACGGGTAAATTTCTCGAATTCTTTTGACGTAAATAATTAAAACACGGTGAAAATGGAATCCCGATTCGATCGAAATTGAAGATATTTCGCACAAATTCGAGAGACTCATATCCTGACAAGTCGTTGAAGCACAATACTGGCCTATTGTTCGTCGCTCATGGTTGCCGAAATCTAAATACATTCGCCGGATTTGCCTAATTTTCCGAAATAAGAAAGTGGTACCAGTAAGTTATTAATTGTTATTCTCTGTGTAACTGTGTTGTCCACTTTAGGCGAGATTTCAATAATTTAGGCGGGATCTCAATAATTTAGGCGGGATTTGCAATCCGGAATGTTCTATATTGTCAAGGGATATTACCACATTACCACATAATACCGAATCTTCGATATAAAAGAACAATACAAATCCCATTTTCAACACTATTGTATATATTGATACTGCATAATAGGTTTTTCATACCACACTACTAATATCATTAATTTCACTCACAAATCCATTTTTCTTCGATTTTTTAGGGTTTGAGGTCTCGAATTTTGAGTTTATGGTCTATTAAATGTTGTTCGTGCTTTAATGTTGAACTTTGAATACGTTGTGGTGGAATTCATAACGTTATTTCTCATCAAAATAGATACTAGTATATTTTGTGAAAGAAGAGCTATGTGTTTACATGACTTTTGACCTCAACTTTCACATATTGATATCAACATTCGCATAACATGTCTTTAAGAGAATTTGGTTTGTTAACTTAGTAAACCACATACTTACATGAACATAAATCTTATACATTCGGGAAAAAGTGAATTCACGAACAAAATAAGTCTAATTAATGATGTTATACTGAAAAGCGTATTATGTGGTATATGTACCAAAGAATGTGTCATAAAGTTGGTTGGTATTGTTTCTTTATATCAGACATCTGGTATGATTTGCAGATAATGTGGTAATATTCTAAAACATTTCATTAATTACGCTCACAAATCCATTTTTCTTCGATTATTTAGTTTGAGGTCTCGAATTTTGAGTTTATGGTCTATTAATGTTGTTCGTGCTTTAATGTTGAACTTTGAATACGTTTGGGATGGAATTCATAACGTTATGTCTCATCAAAAGAGATACTAGTATATTTTGTGAAAGAAGAGCTATGTGTTTACATGACTTTTGATCTCAACTTTCACATATTGATATCAACATTCGCAAAAAGTGTCTTTTAATGAAATTTTGTGATTTAACTTCATCATATCACCTATTTCCATGAATTTCAATCTTATACATCCCAACGAAATGAACGAACGAAATTAATTGAAAATAATAATGTGGTATCGATTAGCTATTTTGTGGTTCTCGTAGCTATAAATGTGGTATAATCATTGTTTATATGTTATTGTTTATCAGACATGTGGTATTATTTGCAGGCAATGTGTTAATATTAAGTTATTGTACGGGTTAACATTTCTGACAATCTAGAACCTTCTAGAATGTTCTCAGTTATTTGTTACCCAGAGTGCGTGAATCGTTACTCAGAATAAATGAAGTGTTACCAACCAATTATTTATGTTGTTTTCGAATTATTTGTTAGTTTTTCTTCCAGAGAACTATTTTTTATCTTTCTCGTGACACGTTATTGTTTGGGTCAATTCTAAATCAGGCCCCTTTAAGGCTTTGATTTCGAATTCAGGCCCTGTTTAAGAATTTTTTAGGTTAAATGATCCATTTTGTGTGGTGTAAAAAAGTGGTATGAAAATATATAAACTGGTATAGAATGATTGTTTTCTGATACAATGTTTCAACATACTGGTATTACATAGCAATAAAGTGGTACTGCAGAAAAATAACTGGTATCAGATGATCATAAACCGGTACCGTGTTGTTATTTTCTGGTAAATAATTTCAACATACTGGGATGTAAGAGCAATAATGTAGTACTGCATAAAAATGGATCCTTAAAACTAAATATTTCCGAAGAGGGTCTGAACCCTAAATTATACTTATGGAGGGGCCTGAAATGAAAATTGCCCTTATTGCTGAGGCAACGTTTCGTTAATGTTAAGAATATGGTATTATAGGAAATAATACCGTTTTTGTTTTCTCATTTTGTGTTATACATAATGCAACATTGGTTCCTAGGTACTTGTCTTCTGTTATTATTTATAAGGAATTTGTTTAAGGAAGAGACGCAAGTGGTAGCAAGGTGACGTGATGTGCTACTGGAATTTTTTATCTTTCTCATGACACGTTATTGTTTTCTAATTATTTATTGCTTTTTTTTCGAAGAATTAGTTGTCATTCTGAGGCAACATTTATTCATTAATGTTAAGAATTTGGTGTTGTTTTTCATGGTTTTGTTATCAAACGAGCAGAAATTGGTACCCAGATAAATTGATTTGTTACAAAAATTGAAAACATTTGGATCTTACGTCGCGTCAAGATTCGTTGTAATTTCGTGTCGATTACTAAGACCCACATCTGAATTGGTGTGAATCCACAGTCTTCGAGCACAAACGTCGAGATTTCACTCGTGTTTGTACCAAAATTTTCGAATGAAGTTTGAAGCATTATTCCAAAATAAACATCGAAATTTTCAGGCGATTACGAGAACTCATGACAAATTGAGCTCGATTTGACCTCTTCCGCTCAATTACGTCGAAGATTTCGGAGATTCCATGGCGTTTGGGTGTTGTAATAAATCAACAGATGGCATTTGGCGTTGATGGTTCGCATGAGAGGGATGATGATGGCATATCTTTGTAAATTTTCGCAACAGATGAGGGTAGGTGGGTCTTTTTAGCACATTTGGGTCCTTAACTCTAATACAAACTTGAGATGGGTGTTTTAAACTGAAATTTAAAGCAATTGGGGTTGAATCCAAATGAAAGTTGCTTGTGTGGGGTTGAAACGAAATTAACTCTTACTTTTATAACAGGTGCACAAAATATTTTTTAAATCTGATTGTACCCTGAGTTTAAGCTTTCCAACACATATCCAAAGTATTTTCAAAGTAGATATATCTAAATATAACACTGTGATTTTTAAATAACAAAAAAACGAGATTTTCTATGTCTAAGACTCGTTAATTGCTATGAGATTTTAGAAATGATAAAAAACGGTTCCTAAAAAACCACATTTGTGTCTTTTTAAAGCACGACGTCATACCTAGATAATACTTTTGTAGAAAATACCTAGAAAATACTTTTGTAGAAAAGCCATAACCACGGAGTACCGATCAGAATTGAGAAATATTTGGCTACCAGTGGAAAAGTCTTAAACACATGGGTTCTAGCGGAATTGAAAATAACTTTGGGTACGAACTAAAAAAATCTTAAATATATGCGTATCAAGCGAAATTTTCCTTTAGTAAAAAAAGGAATCTATCTATTATATAAGGCCGTAGGTCTCTTAAAAAAGTAATAAATATAATTGATTTGGTCTGTCAATTTGTAATTATATTTCTTTTACACAATAATTATTAAAATATAAAAAAATTGACCCATGTAACTGTAGATTTGGTCTCTAATTTTATGGATTTATTAAACTAATTAAGTAATAAAAATAATAAAAAAATATACTATCTTTAATTACTGTTTTTAAATTATTTTATCTTTAATTTAGTACTACATTAATTTTTATATACTTATAACTATGATTAATTTAAATTATAATTTCTATTACATATTTTAAATTACAATAATTTTAGTATGATAGTATTATATCAGACATATTAAGGGTTTTTTTAATTAAAATAATTCAATTTAAATCAATATTCATTAAAATAGGGTTATTATGGCCGAAATTATTAAAATCGAGCAAAACGCGCCCATTAGAGGCGACGTCGCGGCTATTAGCAGCGACGCAGACGTGGCACGGGCTGTCCCACACGAAAATCTAGCTGGCCCGTGTGTGGCCCGCGTCGCGTTTAATAAACGTGACACGTTGACGCAGCCCACTAAATCAACTGATTTGACGGCCCACTATGCGTAATGGGTTATCGTCGCGCTTAATGGACGCGACGACGCACCCAATGCCCACGACGGTTAATAGGCGCGGTGATTTGCCCTATTTAAGCCGAAAGAAGTTACATTATTAATTAATAAAATTTCATACATATCCAATATGGTGTCCAGAAAAATTCAAATAGTTGTCTATTATGGCCGTGAAATCATAGAGGAATCAAACATCATTCCATATAGTCTTCAACCCATCGGTTATCAACGAATTCGTCGCGAAACCAATTTCGATCAATTTCTTAATATGTTGTACGACATGGCTTCCGTCGAAAGCACTTCTTTCTTATTAATCGTTCGGGTGAAGAACGAATACTATCAACACTCTCGACTGTATCATAATCTTCTACTAATGTCTAGTGATGCCGACCTCGCATACTTCTTGGATCCCGACGCCGAACTCGATTACATTGAGGTCTTTGTCGAGGCAAATGAGATCGTTCAGTTCGATCGCAACGTAGATGCTCCCCGACGAGTACACGTTTCCTGACATTACATCAGTTACTGAAGGATTGACAAATATTTCGTTTGCCCCTCACGAAGTTATACCTTCGAGTAGCCGTTGCGTTCATAGTAGTTCGACGTTGGCGCAGCCAGAGATCGTTCATGACGCCGTCCAAGATAGTGCCGTTAGCAACTCTGAAGCTGATGACGAGGATGGGGCACTTGAAGAATTTCCAGATCCAGTAGATGAGGATGATGATAATAACGATGAACCAATGCCAAGTGAGCCAGAAGAGAACCCAACATTATACCAGTCGGTGCCGTTTAATACCACTTATCAAATGGCTCCCTCAGAAGTTGACGAAACTGGTGGTGATTTTTACGATAAGGACGACCCCGCATTTTTCGTAGGTATGACGTTTAATATCAAAGAACATTTGAAATGTGCTGTTAACGATTACCATTTGAGGGTGTTAGACGTGAGTACCACGTGACCGAAAGTAATAGAACCGCGTGGAGTGTCAGATGCAATCACAGCGACGACTGTAATTGGAAATTGCGAGCAGTCTTCAAACCAAAAAGTTTTTTGGGAGGCGACGGGGTATGGAGGACCTCACACATGCTTCACGCATGAGTTGGCCAGCACGCATTGCAATGACGCGTCGCAGTGTTTCGCGTAATGAAATTGCGAGAATATTAATCCAAACGGTGAAGAACGACCCTCAGTATTTACCCAAAAATGTGCAGCAGCTCGTGAAAGATACTTTTGGGTATGACATACCGTACATCCAAGCATGGCATGGACTCAAGAGAGCAAAAGAGATTGTTTATGGTACTTGGAAAACGTCAATCCAAAAGCTTCCTATATTCATGAAAGCGTTGCGACGTTACAATCCCGGAACGGTGGTGAAGTGGTGGCATCTTCAAGATATCTCGGGAGTTAAAAAATTCGGGTATGTATTTTGGGCATTCAAACCTTGCATCGACGGCTTCAAGCATTGTCGTAGAGTGGTCTGTGTCGACGGTACGCACTTGTATTCGAAGTACAAGCATAAAATGTTGATTACATGTGCACTCGATGCAAATCAGAAAGTTTTTCCACTTGCTTTTGCCATCGCTACAACCGAAAGCTTACATTCTTGGAGATGGTTCTTGAACTTGCTTAATGTTCATGTATTGGCGGGACAAGCAGTATGCCTGCCACCCAGGTATTTTACTTAAAAATAGGTCAAGGTGTGGGTTTTTTTCTTTTTATTAAAATTTGTTCATGTTACCTACGAACTGTAATGCAGGTTTAGTGTCCGCAGTAGACCAGCTCGAAGCTTATAGGTTTCCGAATGGAGTGCACCGTTACTGTTTACGTCACGTCGTATCAAATTTTAACAAGGAGTTCAAAGACAGTGACCTAAAAAAATTGTGGCACAGAGCAGGCATGGCGCATACAGTGCAAAAATTCGAAGGGATCATGGAGCATCTTAAGAGTCTGCGCGAAGAAGCTTACAATTGGTTGTGCGAGATTGATTGAGAAAAGTGGACATTTGCTTACGATGTTGGGCTTAGGTGTGGTTTGATGACGATGAACATCTCAAAAGCACTTAATGGTGTGTTCAAAGGGGCTCGCCTACTGCCTCCAAAAGCGATAGTCGACTTCAGCTTCCATCGATGTTCCGCATACTTTCGTGATAGGTATCAACAGGCAGCTGCGGCGATGGAGAGTTCTGAAATTGAATGGTATCCTTATGCGTAGAGGATGTTCAGTGACTGGTCAAATGCCTCTTTCGGCCATTTCGTAACTGCATTTGACCCGCGAATGCAAACAGTCGAGGTGTATACTTCTTCATCGATGACTCATGAAACCATGTGGTCAACATTCAAGGAAGAACGTGCACTTGTGGAAAATGGGACATGCATTTCATTCCATGTTCTCATGCTCAGGCAGCGTGCCGCCAGTGGAATGTTACTAGCACACAGTTCATTGCTCCTTTCTACAGTAAAGTAGCATACTTTCAGTCATATCAGGGAACGCTTCATCCACTGCGGGACGAGCGATATTGGGAGCCGGCTGATTTTTCGCTTGTACATAATGAAGACCAACGTGACAGAAGAGGATCGGGTAGGCCAAAGACAACTCGTATTCACAACGAAATGGATCAGGGTAGCTCAATTCGGAGACAACGTCAGAGAGGTCGTAGACGTTGATTGTTTGTTTTTTTTTATGTTGCTATATATGTGTTTATATTTTGAAGTAATATAATCGTTTTACGACACGAAAAGTTGTAGAAAAATAAAACACAACTAAAAAACCATGGAACCTCTGCATACATAAAAAGATTAAAAACATAATAATAACTAACGAATATAATGTGATCTGGTGCCACATCTGCGTGGTCGTCTGTTCCTGTGAAGATGGCCATGGTCAACAGGAGGATCGGGCTGCTCGGGGCGACGACATCGATGATGTGGTCGCGGCGGTGACTGCTGCACATGTGGAGACATCACGTCGTCGTCGTCATCGTCAGTGTAGTCGACACCGTAACCCATCGGTGTAAAGTAACTATGATCCTCGTATAATCCCGTGTGACCCCGTGAAGACGACGGGCCAAGGTCCTGCATCGGACCATGTGAAGATGACGGGCCATGGTACTGAGTCGTCTGTGTCGGCGGGATATCAGCGAACTTCACTTGTCTTCGCTGATGCCTGTCGATCACAAGCTGCTGCATCTGATGTATGATATACAATCCCGCATCCACATCTCCACCCCTGAATACTTGCTCCGCACAATCGACGTGATGTGCCTAATTCAACACAAGTTTTCCTCTTAACTGACGCGCCGAAAATAAATAAAACATTATTGCAAAAAATAACTAACCTTAACGTCGATGAATGCGCTATCTCCCATCTGGAATCCTCTCTCCATAAGAATAATCGATGGAGAAATGTACCTACGGGTGATCCTCCAGTACCACCGAAATAATCTGGAGTGAACTGGGAACCGCCAACTATCTCCATCGCATCGACGATCCTCTCGTATCGAGACACCCACAAGGCTTCATACTGCTCGTGGTACGCCCTCCAATCCCTTCCCGAGACGTTACGGATATTTTGTCGATGATGATCAACATCAAGACCTCCCGGGACGGACTGAACCATCGAGAACTGTCGGAGCACGCGATCGGGATAGTGCCACTCAACGATGCTGTAGAATATGAGTGGACACGATGACCGAATGCACACCGGTCGACATTCGACTCTTAACGCCGTAATCTCTGGTGCCTGATCGTCGTAGGGTGCCCAAACAAACTGCTCCATAGACATGCTATCGAGCGACTCTCAAATCGCAAACGAATTCGAGTGCGTCGATGAAGTATGATCGAAAAGAGCATTCCACCTGAAATAACACAAAAAAGATTACAACTTGAAGTGAACATTTCGAGAATTATGTAATATTAAATAAATATCGTCTTACTACCTCGCAGCATGTGGCGGCATGGGCAACTCAATTCCATCCTCAATGGTGGGCATCATCTGCACTCGAGGATGGATAATAATGGGCTGCACAGGTAATATACGTATCTACGCCCATACCTACACAAAATTTAAATTATAAAATTAGTTGGTATACGCCTCAAGAAAATTCAATTACCCAAAAGGAAGAGCTCCACCGATATTCATCTTCTGACGCTGGCACGAGATACTAAGCTCTCTATACAAAAACGCCAGAACGGCACTGCCCCAGCTGTAAGTGTGCACGACATCAATGTCTTCGAGCAACAGAAGCAAAGTCATGGACGTCGAGCTTCCGCTGGAGTCGGGGAACAAAATCGATCCCATGAGCAACAGCGCATATGCACATGCCCGCTGATCGACCTCATAATTTGGGCTTTCGTCGTCGATCTCGTTGGCTTCTAACAAGTCTGCAAACTTCATCAACGACATGTTTGTCCCGCTATAGGCACCCACAGCAGGTCTGTAACCAGTCAGCTGCTCCAGATTATCGACCTACTGACCCTGCGTCCTGCTGTGGATCACACCAATGACCGAGTGACCATCGACGGGGAGTCCCCACAGCACACCGACGTCCTCGGGCGTGACGGTCGCCTCACCCACAGGCAAGTTGAACGTGTGCGCCTCCTTCCTCCACCTATCTACGAGAGCAGTGATCAAGTGTGGATCTAACTTCTCCATAACTATAGACGGTGTAGAACGACATTGTATCCAACTTCTCCAAAATACGATCGTGCAACTGCACCGGTCGTGAAAGCTTACCCCACACGACACTCTCCAAACCCCTAACGGTCAAAGGCGTGTCTAGGGTACCATCAGAATTGGATAGTACATCATTACAATGATGACTATCCTGGAATATCAACAGGGAGCGATCTATCGGACCGCAGTATTCATACGTATCCATCCTAAAACGAAAGATTACAAGTCAATATCGCCACAACTACCAACAAGAACACACATAAATTGAATCATGTAGTAACAATCGAATCAATCAACCTAAAAACCCTAATTTTAAAATTAGGTTTCGAAATTAGGGAAAATTCCTAAAGTGAATCAATTATGTAAAATTAAAGTATTATATCAATCTACTAAGTAACCCACAATATATAAAGCACATATTGTACCAAAAACACATACTTAAACGCAAGAAATCGACGAAATTTAACGAAACACCAAAATCAAGATTTAAACAAATTAGGAGTTTCATACCCAAATGAAGCTTAGTCGAGATGACGAGGAAGAATGGATCTATCACGTGGTGTTCGCCGCTGCCTCTCGCCGCTGTAATTCGTCGGAATCGATGGGGAGGAGAAGAGGAGAAGTGAGGAAGAAAGAAGGAGCGGCGCAGCTTTATTAGTCCCGACGTCGCGACCATTAAGCGTGACGTCGCGGCTAATAGCCGCGACGAACTGTTTACTGGGCCAGCACTCGGCCCAGTCAAATTTTTCAATATCAGGCCCGCTTTTTAAATATTGGGCCGATGAGGCCCGCGTTACGCACATGTGCTTGTGCCACGTCAGCGTCGTGGCTAATGGGCGCGTTTTGCTCGATTTTAATAATTTCGGCCAAAGTAACCATATTTTATAGAATATTAATTTAAATTGCATTATTTTAATTAAAAAGCCCATATTAAGTGTGCAAAAGTCTTACTAGAAAGAAAGGAAAACGCTTTTCCTAATATAGATGTGAGCAAAAGTGGGTTCCTTCCTTCTATTGAAAATTATATTTCATATTGAATTCGTCGGATCTTAAAGTTTATTATCAATGACTTGCCGCATTTACGTTCTATGGTTTTAACAGATATTGAAAAACACTGCAATGTAAATAAATCATTATCAAATATACAGAAAACAAAAATTGTTCCAAAGAAACTCGAACCATGATATTTCAACCTGGATTATTATTCACCGTCCCTTTTTCCCTAGTCACCCCCCTAAAGACTGTAAAAAGACGATTTTGCCCTTATCAATAAAAATTTCTATTCAAAGTCATTTTCCAGACAACACTTTCCATATCTCAATCACACATCCAAATCAGAGTCAAACAAAACAAAAAATTCTCAAATCGCAATGGATCGACGACAGGGGAAAGGAAAGGGTCCATTCGCACGACTGGTAAGCAAATTCTCGTAAAAATCGTTCGTACGTAGATGGATTATCGAACACGGGTCGGAATCATTTGAAAAAACCCACGATCGAACGAATTATTGGGCCGGCGAATGGAATGGCCGAAACATATTTTCGGCCGCCACACGGCCGGGCCGAAAAACATTTCGGATGTGCCTTGTGGCGGCCGAAATTTTTTTTCGGCCCTGCCGTTTATAGCCGAAATTATCGATCGGCCGGTGTTGCGCCGGCCGATGAGAACAATCGGCCCGAACTGCACCGGCCGAGATCCATTTTCGGCCGCCTCTGTAGGCGGCCGAAAAACTTGTTCGGTCATATGGAATTTTTTTAATATTTAATTGTATACTAGGGCTAGGAAGTCCCTACCAAGAGGTAGCACTAGATCCCCCCGTTGGAGGGATCTGGAGATAGACGTGTTCAAAAGGTTCAAAAAATCGTAACCGAACCGTAATCGAACCGCCGGTCAACGGTTCGATAACCGCGTTCAACGGTTACGGTTCAAATCGTAACCAGACCGTTATTCATACGGTTCAGTTATGGTTATAGTATTCTCAAACCGTAAACCACCGGTTATAACCCGCGGTTCAAACCGGCGGCGGTTATAACCGGCGGTTTACCATAAAAATAAATATTTGGGTTGGGCTTAAAATGTGGGCTGAACTGAGTTTTATATGATCTGTTGTTTTTTTTTTCCTCTAAACGGCCCGAAGCGTTACCTTCTATGCATGCTTGTCAATTTTCATCTTTGGATTTTTTTTTATTCTGTAATGCTATATATATGTGGCGAATTTGTTGGAATTTTTCACATATTTTTTTGCCCTTCGTTTCTCGAAGTAATCAAAACAGATTATCTAATTTCCGTCCGTATTCTGCATCTCTCCAAATACTTGTGTTAAAATACTATTATAATATTTATATTAGAAAAACAGAGAAATAAAATCCAAATAAAAAATGGAAGGTCGTCGTGGTGGTCGTGGTCGTGGAAGAGCATCGTTCCCTCGTCGCGGAAACAAGGGGAAGAGCCCGATGGTAGCCGATTCCGAGTCGCCCGTATTCCATGTTGACAATAATACTCCGACCGATTGGGGTACCGACGATCGAACATTTATAAGTTGTGACGATGTCGAGGCCGAAGCCACCGGCGAAATCGATAGGTCCGAAGCGGTGCCCGAAAGAGAAAGTCAAACTCAAAGTACTCAAGGACGACACAAGCCACAATCGGGTCCGACGCTAAAATCCGAAATATTCACGGTCCATTTCAAGAAAGTAGAGAAGAAGCCGGCCGGATGCGGAAATTACGAAGGCATTTGCAACTATTGCGGGGTAAGGTACCAAATTTCCAAAGGAGGAGGATACGGAACGTTTAAAACCCACATGGATAGGAAGCATCCCGACAAAGTTGGATGTGAACGGTCTCAAATGCAAATCCAATTCACATCATCCTCGGCTTCGCATGGTACAAGCTCTCCTTTATTTAAATATTCTGATGCCGTGCATAGAAAAAATTTGGCCAAATTTGTGTGCGCTAAACATCTCCCTTTTAATTTTGCCGAAGATGAATTATACAAAAATTTTACACAACTTAGTTCTAACCTCGCAAGCCAAAAGATTTCGCGCTCTTCGGTCGTTCGTGATATTCGTAAAGTTGTTGGTGAATATAAATTTGCTCTTATTCAATTTTTTTCAAAACTTGATTACAAAGTTTCTATTTGTTCCGATATTTGGAGTGACCATTTTAATACGCATAGCTACATGGTGTTACTTGTCATTGGATTGATGAATCGTGGAACATGCAAAAACGTTTGATTGCATATAGAGAATTTGATAGTAAGCATAATGCAAGAAACATCGCACAAAAAAATCCAAACTATTTTGAATGAATATTGTTTGACTACGAAAATTTTTTCAATTGGTTTCATAATGCTAGTTCTAACACCGCAAGTTTAAAGCAACTTATTCAAATTTGCCAACCATCATTTGGTGCTCGTTTTTTTTCATATTAGATGCATATGTCATATTTAAATTTATGTGTTCAAGATGGTTTAAATACGTTGAAAGATAATGTGTCCATCATTAGGCATGCTATTGCGACTTTGACTAGGCATACAAATCTTGTAAAAAAATGGTCTAGATATTGTAAAAGTGCGAATTGACGCCACGTAAATTTTCTCTTGATGTGCCGACACGTTGGAATTTTACTTATAAATTGTTGAATGATTCATGTAAGGAAGCGTTATGTGCATTTTTTAGTATGTTTCCCGAGCATAATATTATTTTATTTCCGACTTCTTGGGATTCATGTTACAATTTGTTACAAATTTTGCACACTTTCAAAGAAGCTACCGAAGAATTATCCGGTGTTTATTATCCTACATCCATTTTGATTTTAGATCATCGTGTCAACTTATTTTACAAAAAATATTCTTCATGTCCAATTTTGGGTGAGTGTATTAAGCAAATGAAAAAAAAAGTGGTTGAAGTATTTTTCTAGCATTCCCAAAGTATTTTTAGTCGCCAAACTATTAGATCCCCGAATCCACTTAGAAAGTTTAGAGCAAATGTTAAAAATTTATTATGATGCTTGTTTGGTCCGAGAGAGGTATTTGAATTTGATATAGGTTTTGAAGACGCCGAAAGACCGAGTCCGAGCTTCGTCGCCAACGGTGCGAAGGATCTTCTAAGCGAAATCTTTAAAGAATACAAGATCAAGTTAGGTGATACTTCGGATGCGTTCGAATGTCAACAAGGTGAAGGAGTTGTAGTGGTGAAAATGCTTATGCCGAGATCGACCGTTATTTAAGTTCATTTTTTTAGTATAGCTTAGAAGATTTTAATCTTCTTAAGTGGTGGTCGACGAAAGTGGCATCTTTTCCGGTGTTGACAACGATCGCAAGAGAAATATTAGCGTGTCGCCTCAACGGTTTCCGTTGAGCAAGCGTTTAGCGTTGGAGGATATACATTGGATTCAAGGCGATCGAGATTAACCGTTGAAAATCTAGAGAACCAATGTTTGCTCGATGATTGGACATGGGCCGATGCAAGAACACAAGAACCTAACTTCAACGACACGGTCGAAGAAGGAGATGGCTATGATGAGTGTTCGTCGAACACTAGCGAAGATTGAGCAATCATTTTTTTATAAACTTTAAGGTATAACTGTGTTTTTTTAATGGAATGTAATTTTCGACATTGTTAAATAAAATTAATTTTCTTAGTTTATTGAAGTAATTTTTTCTTGTTTTTTTAAATAAAATAAAAATATTTAAACTGTAAACCGGCTGTTCAAACCGTAACCGTAACCGGCTCCTCCAGTTACAAACCGTAACCTGAACCGCGATTACCGCAGTTCGGTTAAGGTTAAAGCTTTTCACTAACCGTGAACCGGCGGTTATAACCGTGAACCGTGAACCGTTTGAACACGTCTATCTGGAGAGCGCCACAGGAGAACAGGAGGAGGACTTTCGACGATGGGGTAAACTACAGTGAGCATTTTCGCGGAGGAGGACGATTTTCGACCGACGTGGAAGCCATTAACTGGGTGAAAGGCGTTGCTATTGGTCTTGGGTTTGAGCTAATTATTTCGTCGCATAAGACATGCGGTACGAAAAAACTGTTGAGATGTTCTCGCGGAGAACGTTATAAAGGCAACGTGGATGAATTGAAGAGGGTTCGAAGTCTAACAAGTGCAGATGTCCGTTTCTATAATAGTTCAGGAGAATTCAATGATTAGGGAATGGTACATTCGTACGGGTCCACTTGAGAAATCCATGCACAACCACCCTGTCATACAGTATCCCGAGGGACACCAAGACGAGTGGGTTAAGTAGCCAGGCAAGGAAGATCGTAGAGGAAATGACTGCTACACAAGCGAAACTAGCTCATATCCTCTCAGCGATGAGGGCTCGACACGCAGAAGATCACGCGACGATCAGACATATATATAATTACAGAGCGTTTGAAGAAGGACTCTTCTGAGGGTCGAGACGTAATGAGCCAATTGATGCACCAGGCGACACAAGTCGGATATTATGTTCAATCCCTGGAAGACGTCGAGACTAATGCGCTGGCACATGTTTTCCTCGCACACCCGGACTCACTCGCACTAGTGAGGACGTATCCGTACTTTATTGGCATTGACTCTACTTACAAGACCAATAGGTACAAGATGCCTATAGTTGAGATTACAGGGATGACTCATCTAATCACAACTTCCTGTGTGGATTTGCTGTTATAGAGGACGAGACGGAGAGAAGTTATAGGTGGGTGTTGCAGTCTCTTCGGAATATTGCCAGGTGTGTACCTTTCGACGATTGTGACTGATCGTGAGTTGGGCCTTCTTCGACCCGTACATAAGGTATTTCCGCATTCTCACCATCTGTTGTGCACGTGGCATATTTATAAAGACGTGGAGAACAAAGTTTATCGGCTGACGGGAAGAACAATAATATCGTTGCTCACTTCACGCATACGGCCTGGAAAGCAGTCGTGGAAGCTCCGACGATAGACGCATACGAGCAGGCATATAGTGACATGTGTCTGTGTTGGGCAGCCGACCCCGCTATCGTATAAGGAGACGACATAGTTGGTGCATAAGGAGAAGTTCGTCAAATCTTGGACGAACCAGGTACTTTCGGGAACACCATACATGTCATGTGGAGAGTGCTCACAGCGAGCTGAAGCAATGGCTGAACTCGGCCACTGGGTCTCTTGACACCGTGTGGGTGAAGGTGCACGGGCAGATTCAGAACCAACTGAATCGCATCAGAAAGGTAAATTAATTATTATTACGTGTCAAACGAAATCCGTTTCTAATAATTTTTATGTTAACATGCAGGCACTGGAGGAGTCCCCCTCGAAACGACCTATTGGGAACTCAGGATTTCCATTCCACACGATATTGTATAGAGTATCACACCTGTCAATATCGATAATGGGAACTGAGTTATATGTGTGCTAAAGAGTTGGCGGGTGAGGTTTACTCCGAGTGCGGATGTGTGGTACGACGTACGCACGAGCTCCCATGTGCATGCGAGCTTCAACAGTGTGTCGACAACAACTACTCAGTTGCTGCAGACTGCGTGCACGATTTCTGGAGGACACTCACGATTAGGGTTGCAAACGAATCGAACTTTTTTGGTTCGATTCGCGATTCGATTCGAAATTTCAATATTCGAATTCGAATATTTAGAATACGAATCTGAATAAGAATATATTTTCCGATTCGAGAAATATCCGAATACGAATATGAACTCACAATATTCGATTCGAATATTAATCGAATTATTCGATTCGAATAATATAACATAAAATATAGTATAATTAATATATATTCGCATGTAATATATGATAACTCACTAAACATTTAAAAATGATATGTTTTAATTCAATATATGTTTAAATATAATTTATTATAATTCAATATATATTTTAAATATAATATTGTTTATGTTTTATTAAATAAAAAATAAAAAATGACTTTGAATACAAATATTCGATATTCGATTCGAATATTCGAGAAAATATTCGAAATTCGAATAAGAATCGATTTTATGATTCGATTAAATATTCGAGTATTCGTATTCGTATTCGATTGTCATCCGAATACGAATAGAATATTGTGGTACTCGACTCGATTCGATTCGTTTGCAACCCTACTCACGATCGGCGAGGGAGTAACTCCCGATATTTATGATCGGGATTACTTATACGACCTCGTGCGTGAAGCAGAAGGCCGCGATCCCGCCGTTATGCGTGGCCTCCATAGAGTCGTTCACGAACATCTGTCTCCCGACGCCCATGAGTGGAATGAGTCTAGCATTATGACGTCTGTTAAAGGTCGACCGAAGAAAAAAAAACTCGACGAAGCGGGATCGAAGTGCTTGGGAGTACGCAATCCCAAGGGGTGGACGCAGTGGAGGGCGCAGTAGTACCAGTCGTAGCAGCCTGGGTCGTACGTCATCTTCGTCTGTGAAGCGTTCTCGTGGCTCTACAATGGAGACAGGTACTACTATCTTTTACTCGTAAATTCGTTGAAACACGGATGCACATCTAATCCTGAAAAATCACAGGTGACTCAGACTTCTACCACACCCACTTGGCGAGTTGCGTAACAACAGTCATCCATCCATATATAGTTAGCTATAAGGATGTGGTAGCTGACGGCAACTGTGAATTTCGCATTATCGCCCATCATATTTACAATGACGAGGTCGAATGGATCAACGTAAGGAATCACGTCGCAAACGAACTCGCGGCCCACTGGGAGCATTACTCGGCATTGTACTACGGTGAGTCATTGAAATGGCGGTGAATCGTATACGCTGGGAAGGGGGCCTTGTGGACCAAATCACTGGATGTCGACACCGTGTGATATGTGGGCTGTGGCGACACTTTGGAATGCTGTAATTATTCTTTACGGGACGGCAAGGGGTCGAACATCAATATGCATCCGAACACAATATTGCCACTGCGTGCCGGACGGACTGCTACTGGACCGAGCCGTACGATCATCATGGCGCACCTTGGAAATAATTATCAGCATTACATTAGATTTAACTTATGTCCATAGTTTCCTATGCACATCTTACATCCGTATTGGTTGTAATACCCGTAAAATTTAAAACGGAGCCTAAGTGTTATTGAATAGGATGAATATTTAATTTTGGAATCAAAATTAGGAATTTAGAAATACTTAGAGAGTTGAATCGAATTAAAGAAGTTTTTTTTTAGATAATAGAAATGAACTAAGAATTTAACATAAGAAAATTTTGGCAAAATAACGTTTTCAGTATACAACTTAGAAGATTTCGAAGGGCTCAAATTTTGTAGTGCAAATTATATATTCACGTATATACATATATGTTTTTGTTTGCTAATCATAGCCAAGGGATAAAAGTAATTATGGGTAAGCACTAAAATATTATCCATGAAGATAACTTACTCAAAGAAGAAAGATTGAGAAGTTTTTGTACGGGTATATTGGGACTAAAGTTTTCGTGAGAATCAAGTTTCCGAAACACTCACTATGTATATTATATATTAAATAAAAATAGGTTTGATAATGTGAGACAACATACATGTCAGGACCCGTCGTCCCGCTCTCGTATTCCGTTCTAATTCTAAGTGTAAATGCTTTGGTGATCGTGCGAATACGTAAAAATGCGAATAAAATTTTTCATTTTAAAAATGCATGCAGAAATTTTATATACATGCCAAAAGAATGTTATACATCATTCGACATCATCATGCCCTTGTCTACAAAATACAAGTGTACGTGGGTGTGTGCAGCCAAAAGCTCCCTATGCGCCCGGCCTTCACAGGTCGTCATCCATACACACACTCCCACCTCAAAAGCGGTCGGACTGCGTCAAAAGGTCGGCCTCGCGTAAAAGTCAGATCACGTACCGTGATCGTCAGTACCTACAACACGTAACATAGATAATGAGCCACCGAGGCTCAGTAAGCAGAAATTATGCATGAATGCACGTGTCCTAGCGGACGACAATCCACGTCGTCGTTTTCTAACGCTCGTACTCTTTTTCTCATAATCGTACTCTTTTCTTTCGCTCTTACTCTTTTTCTTATACTCTTATTTCTTATACTCTTATTTCTTACGGGCCCTCGGCTTTCGTTTCCCCAGCCTCTTATTACGTCTTATCGTACGGGGTATTTACCCAGCCTCTTATTCAGGCCTTATCGTACGGGGTATTTACCCAGCCTCTTATCCAGGCCTTATCGTACGGGGTATGTACCCAGCCTCTTATTCAGGCCTTATCGTACGGGGTATGTACCCAGCCTCTTATTCAGGCCTTAGAGTAGCCTCTTATTCAGGCCTTAAAGGCTGCATAAGGGAAGCCGTGACTCTTCATTCGAGTCGACACAAACGCCAATATCGGCGAATATACATCGCACACAGACAATCTTATGCACGCTCATGCCTCGCTCCTTACTTCCTACTCATGCGTGCAAATGCTCATGTTATGCTCATATACATATGCAAATCATACTATCATGCATAGAGTTAAATCCTCTCATACGTACGCATTTCATAGAAGATACACGAGCATGTAATTCACATAATTGGACGCAGGCAAGTTACGTGTCGTAGTTGAATTTCTACTTACCTGTCGTCCGTAGGTTAACTAGCGTACTGCCCCGTGAACCTCCTAATGTACGACCTTTTAGAATGACAAGGTTATGCTGTTAGTGCTTTTGCTTTTCCTTAGCTAATTCGTCGAGATAATAACTTTCGTCGTACTTAGTTATTTGGGCTCATGTAAACTCCCTAGACCTCACATCCCGATTCGCCTTATTAAATTCCCCAAGTCAGTTAATTTCTATACCGTATTACATTAGGGTTAAGTTTTTCCGGCCTTTTAATAAATTTCTAAGTTAGGGGATTTAGATTTCCTTTCGTGAAAGGCTCGGCGAAAGTCGTTTGATTCACTAAGTTTCACCCGACTTTGCATGTGTGGAATTTTCAACAAGATTTCGGTATGTTTGGCTTAACTTGAAAAGTACCATTTTGAATTCTATTAATCGTGGTTCTTATTTGAGTATTGCACAAGACTTACCAAATGAACTTCGAAGTGGTTGGCTAAAGTCCTCGAGATTATTTGTAAATCTCTATATAGGATAGATGTCGATATAGATCTCGACATAGGTTGAAGATCTCGACATGTGTATAAATTTCGGGTTGTATAATTAATTAAATTTCGACATTTTACTTTGATCTTATCAATATTGCATTCGACATTTATACTGAAAATGTCGGTATGAGTTTGACATAAATCTCGACATCATGTTAAAAGGACTCGACATTTTATTATCTTAGGATATCTCGACATTATTCTTATAGGTGCATCTCGACATTTTTGTGTGTATGAACTCGACATCTTCTCTAATTTCGGTATTTCCTAACATCTCGACATTTCTACCTTGAGGTCTCGACATTTTATACTTGTCGATATGCTAAGTCGACATCTTTAGCATTCGACATTTATCTTAACAAATGGCTCGACATTGTTGGGAAAGTTTCGACATTTTTACTTCGACAAATGGGATAGGGAAAAATGTCGACATGCATTTCATTGTGGATCTTGACATTTATGCTAGAGGGGCTCGACATTTTACCCGTCATTCTATCATTCGACATTTTTCCCAACAATTCGACATTTTTCATCATCTTCTTCATCCCATCGAAACGAAATTCTTAGCTTATTCTACCCAATACTTAGCTATGCTCGAAGGGAACCCCAACTATAAATCATCGTCTAAGTTCATGGCTTTTGCCGTGAATGATACATGTAGATTTCCTAGTCTAAATCATATGTTTAACTAAATAATCTTAGTAAAAGGAACTTGCCATAGCTTAGGGAATTAGCTTCACTTACAAATTTGGGAATCCTAAGCTAGTTGGAGTATGCTTGGTTCGAACTTCTCTCGGCTCTTCCTCCTTGCTTCCACTTTGGTTTTCGTTTGTTTTCTTTAAGTGAGGTTAAAGGGTTTAGATGGCTTGGTAGATATTTTTATATCTAAACATGGTTAGGGGAAAGGCTAGGGTAACGTGCATTCCCTTGTTTTAAGGGAATTTGTCTCCTAAATTTGCCTTTCTCATGAATTGGGCCTAGTTGCTAAGCTCTAGCCCAGTAATAATTTAATTCCAAGCCCATCTATCATTAGCCATTTCTTTTATCATTTTCGAAAATCATCTTTCCTAAATTAGGACCATATTAAAGACGAAGTCCTTAGCACGTAATCGCAAGTAATACTTACAAGATCACGAACATGGACTTTACGAATTCACATAAACATTCACATATACACAATAAGCATAAAGTCGCGTAAAGCATGCACGTAGTTTATTGGCCGACCTAATTTCCGGGGACCGGGGTCCTACATCCTCCCCCCCTTAAGGAGGATTTCGCCCTCGAAATCAGCCCGTGTGAAACAGCTCGGGATAACGAATTCTCATTTCGTCCTCCCGTTCCCATGTGGCTTCTTCTGTGGACTGATTTCGCCACAGTACTTTCACTAAAGGAATATCCTTATTCCTAAGCTTCTTAGTCTCGTACATCAATATCTCCACCGGGATTTCTTCGTAACTTAGATCCGGCTTCAATTGTTGATGTAGGGACTCGTTTCCTAACACATGGTTTGGGTCAGCTAGGTATTTCCGCAGTGTCGAGACGTGGAACACGTCGTGCACTTGCGCTAGTGACGCAGGCAGCTCCAACTGGTATGCTACCTCGCCTACCCTTTTCAGTATCCTAAAGGGTCCTATGTACCTAGGGCTTAACTTCCCTTTCTTTCCAAACCTCTTCACGCCCTTCATTGGCGATACTTTTACAAACACCATCTCTCCTTCTTCAAATTCCAGCGGTCGACGTCTTCGATCTGCGTAGCTCTTCTGTCGACTTTGTGCCGTTCTCATTCTTTCTCGTATCATAGAAATGGCTTCCGTCATTTCTCGTACGATGTCGGGGCCTAACATTGTCCGTTCGCCAACCTCGTCCCAATGCACTGGGGATCTGCACCTACGCCCGTATAACGCTTCATACGGTGCCATCCCGATGGTGACGTGGTAGCTATTATTGTAGGAGAACTCGATCAGTGGAAGGTACCTACTCCAATTTCCTTTGAAATCGAGTACACACGCTCGGAGCATGTCCTCCAGGGTCTGAATGGTTCGCTCGGACTGACCGTCCGTCTGCGGATGATAGGCGGTACTAAAAGATAGTTTCGTTCCCATCGCCTTTTGTAAGCTCGTCCAGAATTTCGAAAGAAATCTGGAGTCGCGATCCGAGACTATTGAGGATGGAACGCCGTGCAGTCGCACTATTTCTTGAATATAGAGCTCCGCGTACCGTTCCATGGAAAATGTCGTGCTAATAGGTAGGAAGTGGGCGGACTTAGTGAGTCTGTCGACAATCACCCAAATCGCATCGTGCCCCTTCGTGTTCCTCGGCAGTCCTACTACGAAATCCATTGTAATGTTATCCCATTTCCATTCTGGAATGGGTAACGGTTGTAGGGTTCCCGCCGGCCTTTGATGCTCGGCCTTAATCTGCTGGCATGTCAGGCATTGACTCACGAAGGTCGCGATGTCCTTTTTCATGCCTGGCCACCAGTAGTTTTCCTTGAGATCTCGGTACATCTTCGTTGCTCCTGGATGTACCGAGTACGCCGTAGTATGTGCTTCTGTCATTATTAGCCGTCGTAGTTCGGCGTCGTCTGGCACGTACAACCGGTTCTTGAAGTATAATCGTTCGTCTCCCCGTATCATAAGGTCTCCAGTCGGTTGTCCCGGTAGTGCCTCCTTGGTCTTCGCATACAACTCGTCTGCTCCTTGCGCTGTCTTGATCTGCTCCAGCAGTGTCGGTTGCAACGTTAAGGCCGCTAGCTGCGCCTCGACTTCGCCTAACCTTACAATTTCTACCTCTAGCAGTTGCAGTTCTGCACTAACTGCTTTTCGGCTTAAGGCATCGGCTACTATGTTCGCCTTGCCTGGGTGGTAGTTGATTACACAGTCGTAATCCTTAACTAACTCTAACCACCTCCTCTGCCTCATATTTAACTCCTTTTGTGTAAAGAAGTACTTGAGGCTCTTGTGGTCGGTGTATATCTCACACCGTTCTCCATAGAGGTAATGCCTCCAGATCTTGAGAGCAAAGACCACTGCCGCCAGTTCTAGGTCGTGCGTCGGGTAATTCTTCTCGTACTCCTTTAGTTGACGAGAGGCGTATGCTACCACATTCCCATTCTGCATTAGCACACACCCCAACCCGTTCTTCGACGCATCGCTATAAACGGTAAACCCTCCTGCTCCCGATGGGATTGTGAGAACTGGGGCCGTCGTAAGCCTTTCCTTCAGCTCTTGGAAGCTCCGTTCACATTCTACGGTCCACTGAAAAGGCGTATTCTTCTTGGTCAGCCTCGTCAGTGTCGATGCTATCTTCGAGAAGTCCTTTATGAACTTCCTATAGTATCCTGACAGACCGAGGAAGCTTCGTATTTCCGTCACGTTCGTCGGCCTGGGCCAATTGCTAATAGCTTCTATCTTCTTCGGGTCCACTGAGATTCCTTCTCCTGATAATATGTGCCCTAAGAAGGCGACTTGGTCGAGCCAAAATTCGCACTTCTTGAACTTGGCGTATAGTTGCTTCTCCCGTAGTATTCCTAGAACTTCCCTCAGGTGTTCTTCGTGCTCCTCCTTCGTTTTCGAGTAGACTAGGATGTCATCTATGAAGACGATGACAGACCTATCTAAGTATGGCTTGAACACCCGGTTCATTAAATCCATAAAGGCTGCGGGCGCATTAGTCAACCCGAATGGCATCACCAGAAATTCGTAGTGGCCATAACGGGTACTAAAGGCCGTCTTCGGGACGTCTTCTTTCCGGATCCTTAGTTGGTGATAGCCCGATCTTAAGTCGATCTTGGAGAAGACCGTTGCACCTTGCAGTTGATCGAATAGATCGTCTATCCTAGGGAGTGGGTACTTGTTCTTGATCGTCAACTTGTTCAACTCCCTGTAGTCTATGCATAGTCTCATGGATCCATCTTTCTTTTTCACGAATAGCACCGGCGCTCCCCAAGGAGAGAAACTCGGCTGTATGAACTCCTTCTGCATGAGTTCGTCGAGTTGATCCTTTAATTCCTTCATCTCCGTCGGTGCTAGCCGATAGGGCGTCTTAGATACTGGTGCCGCTCCAGGTACCAGATCTATAACGAACTCTATTTCCCGTTCGGGCGGTAGTCCCGGTAACTCTTCGGGAAATACGTCGGGGAAGTCCTTAACTATTGGTACTTCCTCGAGTTTCGGGGAGGCGTTCTCTTCCGACTTGATAGCGAATACCAGATAGGCTTCGCACCCCGATTTGATCAGTCGCTGAGCTTTCAACGCTGATATTCTAGAGATCATGGTCCCTTTACTAGTTCCTACGAACTTAAGGGGTTCATCTCCGCCTACGTTGAGGGTGACTATCTTGCGGTGGCAGTCTATGACGGCTCCGTACTTTGACAGCCAATCCATTCCAAGGATTACCTCATAATCATTCATGGGAATTATTATGAGGTCTGTGGGCAGTTCCTTGTCCCCGATTCCTATTGGACAATCCCGTAAAACCTGATTGGTTTGGGTGGAATTCCCGTTCGGAACTGTTACCCTAAATTCGCACTCAGCTCGGTGAGGCGTGACTCCTACCCTCGCGACATACTTAGTAGACGCGAATGAATGGGTCGCTCCTGAGTCGACTAGTATGCATGTGGGGGTCTGGTAAACGAGGAGGGTACCTGTCACCACGGCCGGGTTATTTTCTGCTTCTTCGGAGGTTATGGTGTAGACCCTGGCCGGTACCCTTGGAGGTTCTACCGGGTTCCTAGCTTGGCTTCCGGATCCATCTTCCGGACATGCCCTCGAATAATGGCCCGTCTTGCCACACTTGTAGCAAACGGCGTTCTGGGAGTTGCAGACTCCCGAGTGTCTCCGTGCGCATTTCGGGCATACGGGTAGATCCAGCTGGGGCCTACCCTGATTGGGCTTGAACTGTGGGGGTGGTCCAGGTCGATATTGAGGCCCCTGTTTCCCTTCCTGGGCCACGAGTTGCCGTTTCGGATTACTTCCGCTCCCCTGCGGCCCTTGTGCGAATTTACGCTTAGCTTCCTGGGCGCGAGCTATTCTAGACTCGGCCTGCTCCGCCACGAGCGCTCTCTCAGCCACTTGTGCATACGTGGCCCCTTGCACACCCGCCATACTTACATCCCGATATAACTCAGGTTTCAGTCCTTCTATGAACCGCTCGACCTTGAGCGCGTCTGTGCTGACCATATGAGCAGCGAACCTTGAAAGCTGCTCGAACTTCCTGATGTACTCCGCCATTGTCATGGATCCTTGGCGGAGGTTGATGAATTCGTTCATCCTTTGGGCTCTGACCGGGGCGGTGTAGTACTTTCCTCGGAAAATCTCCTTAAACCGATCCCAACTCATCGTTAGTGGATTTTCGATGGCTGAGACGGTGTCCCACCAGTGTCCGGCGCTCCCCCTTAGCAGGTAGGCAGCGCACATGACCTTTTCCGCTTCGGGTGTGCGGCTATGCTGGAACATGTTCTCCAGCGTCCTTAGCCAGTCTTCAGCGGAGGTAGGGTCTGCAGCATCCTCGAACAGTGGAGGATTGAGCTTTCTGAACCTCTCCCCGATCATCTCAATTCGTTCCGGTGGGGGAGGTAAGTTGGCTGGTTGCCCACCAGCATTTTGCTGGATCAGCTGCTGAATCTGGGCCGATTGTTGCCGGACCAGTTCAGTCAGCTGCAGTATGGTAGCATCCCGACTGTCAGGGGGGTTATTAGTGTCCCTACCCTGATCAGATTCCCTGCTTCCTTCTCCTCTAAGTCTTACCATTTTCTCAACCTATCCTGATAATTCCTAAGGCCAATAAATCAAACCATACAATAAATTCACATCGCATCGTACTTACAAGCAAGGCCGCTTCCGCGCTTTTGAGTGTGTGTGTATGGACAGTCTGCAGGACCTGTGACCGAAGCTCTGATACCACTCAGTCAGGACCCGTCGTCCCGCTCTCGTATTCCGTTCTAATTCTAAGTGTAAATGCTTTGGTGATCGTGCGAATACGTAAAAATGCGAATAAAATTTTTCATTTTAAAAATGCATGCAGAAATTTTATATACATGCCAAAAGAATGTTATACATCATTCGACATCATCATGCCCTTGTCTACAAAATACAAGTGTACGTGGGTGTGTGCAGCCAAAAGCTCCCTATGCGCCCGGCCTTCACAGGTCGTCATCCATACACACACTCCCACCTCAAAAGCGGTCGGACTGCGTCAAAAGGTCGGCCTCGCGTAAAAGTCAGATCACGTACCGTGATCGTCAGTACCTACAACACGTAACATAGATAATGAGCCACCGAGGCTCAGTAAGCAGAAATTATGCATGAATGCACGTGTCCTAGCGGACGACAATCCACGTCGTCGTTTTCTAACGCTCGTACTCTTTTTCTCATAATCGTACTCTTTTCTTTCGCTCTTACTCTTTTTCTTATACTCTTATTTCTTACGGGCCCTCGGCTTTCGTTTCCCCAGCCTCTTATTACGTCTTATCGTACGGGGTATTTACCCAGCCTCTTATTCAGGCCTTATCGTACGGGGTATTTACCCAGCCTCTTATCCAGGCCTTATCGTACGGGGTATGTACCCAGCCTCTTATTCAGGCCTTATCGTACGGGGTATGTACCCAGCCTCTTATTCAGGCCTTAGAGTAGCCTCTTATTCAGGCCTTAAAGGCTGCATAAGGGAAGCCGTGACTCTTCATTCGAGTCGACACAAACGCCAATATCGGCGAATATACATCGCACACAGACAATCTTATGCACGCTCATGCCTCGCTCCTTACTTCCTACTCATGCGTGCAAATGCTCATGTTATGCTCATATACATATGCAAATCATACTATCATGCATAGAGTTAAATCCTCTCATACGTACGCATTTCATAGAAGATACACGAGCATGTAATTCACATAATTGGACGCAGGCAAGTTACGTGTCGTAGTTGAATTTCTACTTACCTGCCGTCCGTAGGTTAACTAGCGTACTGCCCCGTGAACCTCCTAATGTACGACCTTTAGAATGACAAGGTTATGCTGTTAGTGCTTTTGCTTTTCCTTAGCTAATTCGTCGAGATAATAACTTTCGTCGTACTTAGTTATTTGGGCTCATGTAAACTCCCTAGACCTCACATCCCGATTCGCCTTATTAAATTCCCCGAGTCAGTTAATTTCTATACCGTATTACATTAGGGTTAAGTTTTTCCGGCCTTTTAATAAATTTCTAAGTTAGGGGATTTAGATTTCCTTTCGTGAAAGGCTCGGCGAAAGTCGTTTGATTCACTAAGTTTCACCCGACTTTGCATGTGTGGAATTTTCAACAAGATTTCGGTATGTTTGGCTTAACTTGAAAAGTACCATTTTGAATTCTATTAATCGTGGTTCTTATTTGAGTATTGCACAAGACTTACCAAATGAACTTCGAAGTGGTTGGCTAAAGTCCTCGAGATTATTTGTAAATCTCTATATAGGATAGATGTCGATATAGATCTCGACATAGGTTGAAGATCTCGACATGTGTATAAATTTCGGGTTGTATAATTAATTAAATTTCGACATTTTACTTTGATCTTATCAATATTGCATTCGACATTTATACTGAAAATGTCGGTATGAGTTTGACATAAATCTCGACATCATGTTAAAAGGACTCGACATTTTATTATCTTAGGATATCTCGACATTATTCTTATAGGTGCATCTCGACATTTTTGTGTGTATGAACTCGACATCTTCTCTAATTTCGGTATTTCCTAACATCTCGACATTTCTACCTTGAGGTCTCGACATTTTATACTTGTCGATATGCTAAGTCGACATCTTTAGCATTCGACATTTATCTTAACAAATGGCTCGACATTGTTGGGAAAGTTTCGACATTTTTACTTCGACAAATGGGATAGGGAAAAATGTCGACATGCATTTCATTGTGGATCTTGACATTTATGCTAGAGGGGCTCGACATTTTACCCGTCATTCTATCATTCGACATTTTTCCCAACAATTCGACATTTTTCATCATCTTCTTCATCCCATCGAAACGAAATTCTTAGCTTATTCTACCCAATACTTAGCTATGCTCGAAGGGAACCCCAACTATAAATCATCGTCTAAGTTCATGGCTTTTGCCGTGAATGATACATGTAGATTTCCTAGTCTAAATCATATGTTTAACTAAATAATCTTAGTAAAAGGAACTTGCCATAGCTTAGGGAATTAGCTTCACTTACAAATTTGGGAATCCTAAGCTAGTTGGAGTATGCTTGGTTCGAACTTCTCTCGGCTCTTCCTCCTTGCTTCCACTTTGGTTTTCGTTTGTTTTCTTTAAGTGAGGTTAAAGGGTTTAGATGGCTTGGTAGATATTTTTATATCTAAGCATGGTTAGGGGAAAGGCTAGGGTAACGTGCATTCCCTTGTTTTAAGGGAATTTGTCTCCTAAATTTGCCTTTCTCATGAATTGGGCCTAGTTGCTAAGCTCTAGCCCAGTAATAATTTAATTCCAAGCCCATCTATCATTAGCCATTTCTTTTATCATTTTCGAAAATCATCTTTCCTAAATTAGGACCATATTAAACACGAAGTCCTTAGCACGTAATCGCACGTAATACTTACAAGATCACGAACATGGACTTTACGAATTCACATAAACATTCACATATACACAATAAGCATAAAGTCGCGTAAAGCATGCACGTAGTTTATTGGCCGACCTAATTTCCGGGGACCGGGGTCCTACAATACACACGTTATATATACATATTCAGATTCATCCACCAAAGCACTTAAGGGACACGTGGTGATCATATATGTTGCTACTAATTGTGACTAATAAAAGTTTTCTTAATACTAAGGTAACATGCAAATGTAAATAAATACGTATATGTATATATATATATATAAGCATTATAGAGGCGAAACCCTTACGAACTAGAGAGGAAGGACATTGCACAAAAGAAAATAAAAACCTCAGTAAGACCAACAGGCTCAAAAACTTTGGTAAGACTTCATCTACAAAGACATAAATATAATTGTGTTAGATACGATTTATGTGATAATTTCGTGACCCATATATCAGGGATAATTCCCAGAGTTATGAGATGATTATGTGGAGTATGTTCCTAATATATTAGTGTTTACATGAAAAGCCTTCGATATTAGAATTGTCTCTTGTGAAACATTTAAAGGTGAGGAATTATATGATTATAGGGTTTGTTCGGGTATTAAATGTAGGATTAGGCCTTGAACATAGGGTGGAATTCAGTATGAATAGACTTCTCGGTAATTTTAAGAGCCATTAAGTCCAAAGTTTTGTGGTGATAGATAATACTTTTCAGTATAAGAAACCTTGGCTATAGAGAATTCTTTCAACGTAAGAATTTTCAGTATAGGTTTATGGCATGAAATGTATTTTAAACAAGTAAGCATCCTTTAGGTTCTATTTATGGAAGCCCTCGGTGTTCCTAAAAGTTTTGTAGAATTGATGGTAAGTTTCGAAACTTATTTGTAACCTAAAGTTTTCGGTATGTCGTAGTAATTTGGTTTTGGGGATATGTGACTTATGTGCGATTCATATGAGGTTACGGTGGATTATGAGAAGTTTTCGTGAGTATTAATTGGTGTTAAGTTTTTGTGATTTTTATTGGTAAGTTATGAAGTTTTCGTGATGTTATACTGAGGTTAGAGTTTTTTTTACTTGAAATGGCTATGTTACATGATTTGTTTCTCGATATTCGAACTATTATGAGACGTGTGACTATAAGAAACGTAGAATGGTTTTTGAGTTTCGATTGATAACTAAGTATGTGCTTAGTTCTTGGAGATAGGATAAATTCAACATAATGAATTTCTGGGAATGCTAGGTTTTCGGCCAACTTGGAATTTAATAATCAAAGTTTTCGGATTAGAATTTTCGGTATTATTATTTTGTACTTTAGGGTTTTCGGGATTTCTAGGGTTTTTAATATTTAGGATTTGAGAATGTCGAAACTTATGAGAGTTAGTAAATATACTAAACATGATAATATTTACCTGTTCAGAGTTTTGACATTTAGGGGATTCGTCAGATTTCCTTGCTGACTTATATCAGGAGGACAGGTAGGTGGATCATCCATCTACGATACGTAAACACAAATGTGAATTTATGTGTTTCCATGTGATTCGATGATTTACGTGACTTACATGATTTATGTGCTTTACCTGTTCTACATACGTTTAATATAAATCATGTTATATGAGATTTCTTGTATATGCATGGCACGTGCATATCACGTTAGGACGAGAGATGGTTGTACCGTAGTGTGACGGTAATGATATGAGATATTGACGTACGAGGTAGAATGAGATGCTTGTGATTGGTGACTCTTAGAGGAGTCGAGGTTTGGCTCACTGGGCACCTGACGGAACAGGCGTGATCGATCTGTCTACTCGGGCGTGACCGTCCCGAGGTGCATACCGCCAGAGATATTGATGTGACCTGATAGGAGGCCATTGGCGTGATCGTCCAGTGCACTATCAGTGTATACTTTTGGTGCGGAGCGATCCGGTAGGAGGCCATTGGCGTGATCGTCCAGTGCACTACCAGGGTAGGCTGCCGCGAGACTTGGGGGTGGCCTCCCAGTAGTCTTTTGCGCGGGAAGGTGTCGAGCCTAACCTAGGGCCCTGTGTTGTGTGAAATAGGAATGTGGGAAAAGAAGAGTGTGCATTATATCATGTTGTGAGATATTGGGATTGGGGTTGAGTGCACACTTGCATACATGCATTTTATTCACCTACTGGGCAAATTGCTCAATGTTTACGTGTTGTAGGTACTGAGTCTGACGCCGGTACGCGTCAGGACTGAGGCGGCTGGTGGCGGTGCTCCACGGACTTTTGAGGGCGGTGCGGTACATGGATGAAGACCTGTGGAGCGGCGTTAGCACTTTTGTTCTTTTGATATTTTTGGGGCTTCGGCCCATGTACATGGATGACAATGTAGACGCATGTATTTAGTAATATATATTATTTTAGGAAAAAGTTTTAATTAGACGGGCCTTCTGCGGCTTACGTTGCGGAAATCCGCCACTAATCCTAGTTAGAGAAGTAGGGTCGCCACATTGGTTCACGAATCGTGATGGTCAAGTTGCCGGTTGGGAAAGAAGATATCAGACTCGATTGGATCACTGGCTGCACCTAATGGAGCAGTATAATTTGTGACTATCTATTTTTCCGGCCGCCAGGCCCCACTGGTGTGTTATTATTTTATTTATGTTTCGTTTATGTATCGGACGCGTACGGTTTGTGTTTCATTTCGAATTACTAATACAATAGATAGTCACAAATTATAATACAAAAAATTACTAATACAAATAATTATTCCCGAAAAAAGTCTGCGAAAAATTTCGGTCGATCGAGATATTCGGTCAGGCAGGGAAGCGGACGATCGAATTTTTCGGCCCTGCATTGTACCAGCCGATCGTCATTCTTGGCCGGACCTGTCAGAGCCGAAATTTGCGATCGGCCGTTACAATGCTTGGCCAAACGTAATTTTCGGTCGGGCAATGTCCGGGCCTAAAATGTCGATCGGCCAGAACATTGCCTGGCCGAAAATTTCGTTCGGCCCGTGCACTGCAGGGCCGAAAATCTCGATCGATCTGTCCTAAAATGTTAAATCGAATTTTTTTCTTTTCCCGTATCGATCGATCGTTCGAATTTATTTGTGTATGTAGTTTTCAGTATTTCGTACCAGAATTATATATTTAGTTTTTTCTTTTTAACTTAATTTAAATATCATAAGGGTAAAATTGTCTTTTTACATTCCTTTAGGGGCGGTAACAGGTAAAAAGGGGGCGGCGAATAGTAATTCAAACATTCTCGTTTGTATGTTTCGCTCGACATTAAATTGCACTTGAAAATTTGATCCTTTTAATTTCATCCATACATTTTTATCTCCTACAAAAGTACCCTGTGCAGTACCCTATGCAGTCGTCCCTTCTTCACTTGTCTGATTATTGATTAGAAAAAAGAAAAAACGGGAAAGCATTCTAAGGATCAGTCTTTGACTGGAAAGGGGGACTGTACATAATCAATTGCTAAAATCATAGGCTGAATCTTCTTCTTTTTTTTTTTTTTTGTATTTCGTTTTTTGCGGTTTGAATTTTGCGAATTTGTAAATATGATCCCAGTTGGTGGTATTACATGCTGTTTAAGTGCAGCTGCGCTCTATCTTCTCGGCAGGAGCAGCGGAAGGTTATTTTTTATTTTATTTTTTTATGATTGCTATGTTTTGTTCAAGTCGGTTTCGGCGGCTGGATATTTTTTGTTGGTTCTTCTCAATATGGTTTGTTTAGGGATGCTGACATTCTGAAGTCCGTAACTCGAGTGAATCAGTTGAAGGACTTGGGTTAGTGAAATTATGTTGTGTTCCTGCTCTGTTATCTGAAGTTCTCCATCAATTACTTGTTGTAGCTAATTGTTTTGTGTTGGTATGTTCGTGATTGTTCTACTTTTGCCTCTGATCGTCTCATTCAAATATTTCTTTGGGTGATCAAGCTTCTTTGCTTTGTTCTTATAGTCTTCTAACACAAGATTGTGATTTAATTTCAGCTCAATTGTTAGATGCTGCAAGCAAAGTCTTCCCTTTGGTTGTGACAGTATCTGGGAGGGTTGGCTCAGACACCCCAATCAGTTGCGAGTATAGTGGCTTGCGTGGTGTCATTGTGGAGCAAACGGTACTGTTTTAGCTTTTCTTTTTTTGTCATTACTGTGGAGTATGGCTACTTTTCCCAGGCTTCAATTGTCGTCGAAAAGTATCATGTTTCTAACTTCTTCAGGCCGAGCAGCATTTTTTAAAACACAATGACGCAGGATCATGGATACAAGATTCAGCATTGATGCTTTCCATGTGCAAAGAAGTCCCATGGTATCTGGTAAGGTTAGGTTGTTGATTAGATGCTTTTTTCCACGCTTTCATCTACTTTATTAAAATTTGAGGATTTTATCTTAAAACCGACTGGTGTAATGTGGAGAGCTTCCATACATTTAGTGAGTGGGGTATATAATTTGCAACATCGGGTTGCACGTTCTCATATGTTATGTTAACGGACGAAACTAAATGTGATTTGATTTCTTAATTGATCAATTCAACGTGATAAAGTAATACTTCTTTTGAGGATAGGATGATGGCACTGGTCGTGTGCACGTTGTTGGAGCACGTGGTGCCTCGGGATTGGTACTAACAGTTGGAAGTGAAATATTTGAGGAGTCAGGACGATCCCTTGTGCGTGGGACATTGGATTATCTTCAAGGTCTGAAGGTTGGGATTTTTCTAATGAATGCTAGAATCGTTTTCTCAACTTCTGTAAAGTTTCATAGATGGTGTCTTTGTTTGTTGAGATGCTTGGAGTCAAGAGAATTGAGCGTGTGCTGCCAACTGCTACACCCTTGACAGTTGTGGGGGAGGTGAGATGCTTCTAACTGAACAACCGAACATCTCCTTTTTCTTTCTTAATCATCAAAATTTAAACTATGTCATTTGATTTTTTTCTTCTGCAAATGCTATGCGAATAATGAAAAATGTTTTCAATAGACTGTTCAATTCGGCAGCAAAATAACATTGTTGTCCTCCGAATGGTACTGCTTGTTAAGACCCTTATTGTTTTCTCTGTTTCGCCTCAGAGATTTGTGGATGTTCTTTTAAATTATATTGTTTACACATGCTGATGCTCTTTTTGGCTTATTTTCTTTTCATTGGTGGAATGAGACGATTGTAGGTGGTGTTAACTTGTAGAAAGTTTCTCTTTGAATGCATCGACAACAACATTATGTTCAATAATTGTCTTGTTCAAAATTCTTTTAGATCTTGGCAAACCAATTCACATATCTCAGGGAGATGCAAATTTTGAAGTCTTATGATGTCTTTCTCGAAATGATCTTTAACCACACCACTTTTACAGGCTGTCAAGGATGACATCGGATCAGTGCGGGTTCAGCGACCCCACAAAGGGCCCTTTTATGTGACCGACAAGACAATCGACCAGCTGATTGCGAATCTTGGGAAATGGTCAAGGTTGGTTTGTTTTCTTTCAACATGCTATTACTGATTATAGGGCTCAGCCTCTATCTTACCCTATCGTAATATTATTGCATTAACTTTCCATGTACGTACCTGCGTAACTCTTTCTTCTGATTCAGATTGTACAAATATGCCTCTATGGGTCTTACGATTTTTGGGGTTTATATTCTTGCTAAGAGCGCTTTGCAGTTTTTCATGGAGAGGAAGCGTCATTGGGAAATGAGGAAAAGGTAATTCCTGCTTGAATGAAGTTTCTAAACATCTCCACTGGTAAGCCTGAAAACATTTCAATATTGTAAGCTATCTGAACATAAGTTTAATTCAGTTTTGATACTTGTAATTACTTACCAAATAAATATTTTCCCTCTTCCCTAGGAATCATGTATAGTGCAGAAAATTTCAGACAAAATATAAGGACATTTCCGGAAGTTTTAAAATTTCTGCTCATTGAAACACTGGATGAATCAGATATTTAACTATGGCATGGTCGTTGCCAACTTTGCTTCCGTGTGATAGTTTTTTTTTGTTTCGCTTAATGCAAGTGATCTGAGTAAAACAATTTTACATGTAGGGTTCTTGCTGCTGCAGCCAAAAGGGCTGGGCAAGAGGATGGTGGTAACCTTTCTTCTATATAAATCAACTTCATTTTCTTGTTCATTGATGCTCCATATTTTAGCATCAAATACTTACTCGTTCTTCTCTTATAACTCCAGCTCTAAATGGAGCCACTGAGAGTGGGTCAGATAGTACAAAGAAAGATCAAGCATTGCCAGATTTGTGTGTGATATGTTTGGAGCAGGAGTACAATTCGGTTTTTGTCCCGTGAGTCCCTAACATGAAACTTCCTCTCAAATCCATTCGACTTGAACCCACTATGTTTTTGCCCGCCGGCGTAAAGGATTATTATACTTATTATCCTTCCTAATTCACATAGACGAATGATCAATACGACATATATCGTAGCCTTCTGATCCTATTTTTCTTATGCAACAACATATGCAGTTTCAACTAATTTTCTTGTCTTAAATCGGTCTTTTTTTTTCCTTTTTCTGCATCTTCAGGTGTGGTCATATGTGCTGTTGTATGGCATGCTCGTCTCATTTGACGAACTGCCCACTTTGTCGAAGGAAGATTGACCAAGTAGTGAAGACTTTCAGGCATTGAATTCATATAAATCGAGCATTCGATGCCCTTAAACCACACAATTAGTACAAGTCTGAGTTTCTGCTATTCAAGCTTTTCGATGCGTTCAGTCAGTGCTCGGAGAATCATGTTTGTATTTCCACATCAGAATTTACATAAAGGTTTGTTCTCTAATCCATTTTCAATTTTCAGCCATAATGTTCAGTTCTATTTCATTTTAGCCTGAAAACTCAGTTGTAACTTTTTTTTTTCTCATGAACGGATCTGAGTTTGAACTGCCAACATTTATCTCAACTATGCACATATTGTATAACATGTTTTGCCGTTGTAAGCATTTTCTACTTGTTTTATCTCTGGAAAATTTAATCATTTCATGTGGAGTAATTGTTATTGAACGCTGATGCTTTCTAAAATATCGCCTGATCCTTTGGAATCAATCGTTCGTATATTGAATCCTTGAAACACTACGAAAAAACCTGTTTGTAGTTGGTCGGGATTTTTTCGTCGGTCCTTTTGTTTCGGAAATTATTAAAATCTCGGAAAGAGTTGAAGAACTAAGATGATATGAGGGGATGATATTAAGACGAGGGTAAGAATGTCTGATATATGAGGGGAGGGTTAAAGGACAGATCAAGAATTCAATATAAGCTAACCTGATCTCTCTTGTCGTAAATATCACTAGATTTGTTACCTTAATTGAGAGAGATTTTCAACTGAATTCTTGTAGATATAGAACGATAACAACTAACTATGGCCCTAATGCAATAAAATTCTGGAGGCAAATGATACTTTATTACCAACGACAATGTCATTATCGTCAAGTTCTTGAGTCCACATTCAAACCATAATAGCTCTAACCAAGACGTGAACAACAACCATTACAGTAGAGATCTTACAAGGTACATTCTTTATAACTTGGATGTGCAAATGAATCATACACAGCATGTCAATCATGCCCATATGTTAATTTATTATATATATATATATATATATATATATACATATTATATAGTCGTCATTTCATGAGAAGGCTTCAAGCAAGTCTATCTTTAGTTCGCTCCAAATGTACATAACCAAGCGAGCATGCTCAAATCACACTACATGTGAACCGCAGAACCAATCAAGCTTTTGATGGCACGCCATCACCATCATCGTCCTCAATATCCCAATTCAAATCTTCATCCTCGCCATCGTTATCTGCTGAAACACTCAGACGCTTTCTCAGCTCCTCTCTGTTTGAACTCAGGCCTTCGATGCTAACCTTAGCAGCATCCGAGGTTTTCTTCTCGTCTCCACTTTCCACGTCCTCAATTTCATCCCAACCCATATCTTCATCGTGTTCCTTCGAGTTAGAAACAACAAATTCATCATTTTTATGATCTTTCTCGCGCTCTTCACGCCTATCCACTTCATCTTTCTTCTCCTCTGCAATTACCTTAGATTTCAACTGCTCTTCGCTTTTCGCCTCTGCAACTTCTTCAACCTTCGGTTTGATCTCATCTAAATCTTCGCGCAGCTCGGAATCACTCTCCTTATCTTTATCGTCGTTCTTGGAATCCTCTTGTTTCTGAACATCACTCGAAATTCCAGCCTCATCCAATCTTGAGTCGTCCCTCTTCTTCTCAATCTCACCGCTATCTTTTTCCTTCTTAATCTCAACCTTATGCCCACCATCATCATCTTCATCGTCGACGTCCCACGACAGCTCTTCATCGTCATCATCATCGACTGAAACCCTCTTCATCAATTTCTCCCTCATCCTTTCTTGCTGCTTCAACCTATCCGCCCTGAAGAAATACCTACACCAAAACGTTTCTTCATCGACTTTATTAGGCACGATCCTCTCGTAAAAAGCCTCTACAGCACTATTCTCGGCGATCAAGACCTCGATTTCCGCCCTATAAGCCTCCCCCAATTGAAACCCTAATTTCCACTTGTTATACTCCTCGGCATCCTCTGGGTCTTCCGTGAAAGTGCTGGCATCGCTCTGAATCGCGCTCAGCTGACTCTCGTACCAGCTGTACCTTCCCGAATTGCTCGCCGTACGTTTGATCTCGGCTGTATCCGACGATTCCCCGTCGGAGACGAATATCGAAGCTTCTTTGGATATGATCTCAGCCGTCGATTTTATAACCCCGTCGATCGCGCCTTGAGCCGCCTCGAGCGACACTGGGAGATCTTTCACGGCTCGGCTGAGGATTTCGGTCTCCTTCTTGAGGCCCGTCCCAAACTCTGTCAGATCCTTGCGGTAGGTGTCGAGCATTGACTCCGATTGGGTCGCTAGGGTTTTCATCAGATCGCCGAAGCTCCACGAATTGCCGGAGTCGCCGTCGGTTTTCTTCGTCGGCGTGTGGTTTTCGTCTGGGTTTGGATCTGGGTCACGATTGGGTGGATCTGCGTCGTCTGATAAGATGGATTTGAAGAAATTCATGGCGACGATTTGGATAAATTAGGAATGGTGTTCGATGGAAAAATTTCAACAGTCGGTATGCCGTCGTCGTTTTGCTTCGCAACAGGCAAAGGGCGATCGATCTAAAATAGCACTGTTTTAGCGACAGAGAGAAAAAAAAACATTTTCTTTTACCATTAAACAATAGAATAAGTTATAAATTTTTGGTGAATCTATAGAAAAATACCCAATTGGATAAATTTTTTACACATAGGTACCCATGTCAGAAATTTTTATGGATAGATACACTATTTAATTTTACCAGTTCTTTAGTCATGTCGTACCTTCGTGTGTGTATATTGCGTACCATAACACGTTGATACATGGTACCTAAATATAGCATACGTCGTACCTACGGCATACCTGTGTGTTACATAGGGCGTACCTAAATATAGCATACGACGTACCATTTTCTGTTATATATGGTACCCAATGTGTTGATATAGGGTACCAAAATGTGTTGTATGGTGTACTTTCGGGGATCGGGTACCTATGTGCAAAAAATTTATTTTGTTAGGTACCTACATATAAAAAAATCCTGACAGGGTACTAAATTATTAGTTTTTATCCAAATAGGTATTTATGTGTAAAGACCCCTAAATTTTTCTTTATTAGGGAATTTTACATAAAAAAATACTCATTAATATAAAAAAAAATTAGGTGTTGCCCCATGCAATGCACGGGTTATACTTATTCCTTTAACTGTTTGTTGTATTTTGATTTGCAGACGTAATTAATATCGTTGTGTGATAAAACCTAAAAATGTCATGTACAATGATTTTCTTGTTTGATCGATGACGAAGAAGTTCTTGGGCTCCATTCTTGCTAAGAGATATGATACGTCGTTTACATTTTTCAGCTACATGAAAATTCTATGTATGTGTATTTGTTTGTGTTGAGAATGAGAAAGGGTTGTTGCTTAATTACGCACCCTTTGTTGTCATCGGAGACTGTTCAGATGCACTAAAATCGTTAAATGCTACGGAAGACTGTTTTGTTGTCATCTGAGACTGCCCTAAAACACTGAATAATAAGCCATATTGGAGACTTTGGGATGCCTTTCTGCTCAGAAAAGACATAAATTCAACCACATCATGGCACGTCAGCATTTCAGCATCGCATAGCAGGTCATTGGTCACATGCATTGAACCTTGACACACTAAATAATTCGAAAAATAAATTAAAAATTTTATGCATCCTATGCTCATCATTCAGTTGCTGAGGTTGTACGTAAGAATTGGTGCTATAAGATATGCAGATTAATTTTGTCAGCAATTTTCAATATAATGCATTTTAATACTGAATTATACATCTTTCAGTGCAATTTATCCTATGAAATGCATTTATCCTATATGGAATTATGTGACTACCACAACTGTATTCTGCCTGAAGGAACAATTGACCACTTTGCAAAACTCAGTTGCCTTATCATCACTAACTGTAAGAGAGACATCCCAAAACTACAAAAGAATTTTCACCTTAGTTATGGCGATAAATTTTGGTGAATGTTGTTTAATACTTCCTGGTAAACTATGTTGGTAACCACGTGATCGTCTGCGCCGTCTTCGTTCATGCTCAATACATGAGTTCATGTTGATGTTGTCATGCGAGAAAGTACAACATACAACTGCCCATGCGTGAAAATAGGGTTTGGAAATGCAAGCAGTGACGTTAGCAACTGTGTGATGCACAGGGTAAACTTATTTATCTGATTGTTCGTTGCATTCTGGCTGGCAGAGATAATGAATATCATATTTCTTCATAAAAGTTATGTGATAATGGAGTCATGCTCGGTAATGTAATTCACATAAATGTAGGGCTCTGTGCTATAGGTAATTGGACAAAATGCATCTTATGCTCATCAATCTATTGCTGAAATTGGTAAAGTAGAATACTCAGCAGTATTTAGAAATAAGCATTTGAATACAGTATTATGCATCTTTCAGCGGGAAAGTAATTCCCACACTAATTATTTTGGTGAATGTTGTTGAATACTTCCCGGTAAACTATATTGGTAATCTCATCGTCGTCTGCGCCGTCTCATTCATGCATAATACCTTAATCCCGTCAATGATGTCACGCGAGAAAGCGCAACATACAACTGCACATGCGTGAAAACAAGTTTTGGAAGATACACCCCTACTCTCTTTAGGCTCCGTCCTTGACTTTTGTTTATTGTCATTGCATAGCAAACTTTCAGTGGAAACTGACCACGACGGAGTTTGAACGGCCATATTGTGTCTGATGGAGAAATGATGATTCTTGGTATTAGAACCTTTTTTCCCTATATACCTGTTAAAATTTCTACCTCAACCACTCTTCTCCCCAAATGTGATACAATCATTTCTTGTTCCATTGCACAAACCATCCCTCTGGTTGATGATCCTCAATAACATGACAGGAATTGTCGGCTTCCATGTTAGCTTATGGTTAGGAATACCAAAAAATTCAAGAGTGTTTAGAAACTCAACTGGATACATTGTGTCTATGTTGTTCTCCAATTCAGCATCTAGCTCAACACTGTCTGCACTTAAATATTCAGTAGGAAGGCCCCGCGGTTATTGATAGCACTTAATTGTTTACTTCATCTGCCGTTTGGTTTTGTGGAGTCGGTATTGCTCTTTCCCTGATATACTCATGCTCCGTCACATGATCTTCAAAATCTGAGTAGACATACGTAGCTATGCCACTAACGGTGTCATCGTGAGTATTAATATACATATCCTCTGGCATTTTAACTGTTTCCATGGATTTATCCGTGTCATCCCGGATATTGCCATCTCCAACTTGTAAAATCCACTTGACAAACTCAATTTCAGACTGTTGTAATCTCATGTTCTGGGACAACGTGTAGACGCGGCAGTCATGCCATAAATATGAGCGATTAATGAAGCATCTACTGTATCTTGTCTCGATTCTCGAGCTATTATTGACAGAATTTGCCTGAAGTCACCACCAGCAAGACAGTTTTGCCACCAAAAGGCCCAACATCTACGACGACATTTGCCCTAGACATAAGGTCTCTCAGTGTTCTGCCTAACGCCTCAAATGTGTCTTTGTGAGTCATTGGAGCCTCATCCCAGATAATTAGTTCTGAACGTGTCAGTAATTCAGCCAGCATCGTTCCATGCTTTATATCGCACATAGAGTTCTCTTGGAGAGTTATTGGAATCTTAAATCTGGAATGTGTTGTCCTTCCACCTGGTAGTAGTAATGCCGCTATACCTGAAGATGCAACCGAGATGACAATTTGACTCTCTGATCTTAATTTTGTGATTAACATCTTTTTGACGTGTGTTTTCCCCGTCCCTCCAGGTCCGTATAAGAAGAATAAGCTCTTTTGTTGTTGTGCACTGAGTGAATAACGTCATCGAAGAGTGTCTGCTGCTCTTCATTCAAAGTATCAATAAGACGTTGGTGTTCAATTGTATTCTCTACAATGCTGTAATTAGTTTCTTCCATGAGCATCCTGTTGTTGAGTTCTTTTAGAATCGTCTTTGACGGTGTAGGCATCGGTGGGAAATCTAAAAGAGTCTAGGAACTCTACATCATGATTTTTTCAATATCTGCAAAGGTGTAGTTTTTCAATTGGTCATTTGTAAGTTGCAGTTCCCATTGTCCCTATATGAGTACCTGTCAAAATATCTGCCTCAACTACTCCGCAAATGTGATACGATCATTCTTGTTCCTTTGCACAAACCATCCCTCTTTGATGTTATAACATGACAGGAATTGCTGACCTCGGTGTTAGCTTACGATTTGGAATACCAGAAAATTCAAGAGTGTTTAGACTTTGTCCTTGACTTTTTAAGGACACGCTTCGCAAAACTTCATTGCCTTATCGTCCCAAACCGTAAAGGATCCCCAAAACTACAAAATGTAAACATATTTTACGGAATATAGCATAGAAGACAGTTAGGAAACATGAGACCATGCTTCACGAAAGCATACATACTCCTCCAAAACAACACGCATGACACTCGTTTAATCGTGTATGTCAGAAACACGACAACACATCACATCAGCGTCCGTTTCATAGTTTAAAACAGCTTCGATAAAGTGGTGTTTAAGTAGAGAGTTCCTTCATAACATTAACAATAATAAAATAACAATTACAATAATATAAACATGTAACCAAATCATGAACTGACAGAATGTATGACTATTACAGATGTGCCTATATGGCTTTCATGTTGCAGAATGCATCAGTACTGCAATTCTTGAAGGCATATTTTTTTAACTTGCTTGAACACTTAGAGAATGATATATAATGCCAATCGCTCCTAGAAAATACCTCACTTATCTTAGCAACACATGCAAATTCCTTAACCATCAACTAATGCAATCTAGAACAAAATTGTTCACAATCGCAGAGGCAAGTTGCATGGGATACCTGCTCCAGTTCCCGCTGCAACTATTATGTATGTCGGAAACACGGCAATGCATCAAATAGCGTTCCTTTCTGCTAATGATACCGAGATTGGCCTATGAAACGCATTTATCTTTCCCAATAATACAATCAGACTGCATACCAAGATACGCAGTGATTAAATAATTCTGACACCTATTCCTGAACCCTTAGACAGCGTCCAGTTCGTAGTTTACGTACATCATCGATGAAGAAATAGTATTTAAGTAAAGTTTTCCTACATAATAATAACAATAATAATGATAGAAAACAATTACAATAATATAAACATGCAACCCAAATCATGAACAGTCAGAATGCATGATTATTGCAGACGTGCCTATTTGGGTTTCCTGTTGCAGAATGCATGAGTATTGCAATTTCTTGCAGGCATTTTTTTGTGGTCATGTAACAGTGGAAGTTACGTCCTTTTTAGTAGTAAATGAACAATACAACAGACTGCGTACAAAGATAGGCAATGCAAAAAATAATTCTGACACCTCTTCCTGAACCCTTAGGCAGCGTCCCACTTCGTAATTTACGTACAGCTTTGATGAAGAAGTAGTATTTAAGTAAAGGTTTCCTAGATGGTAATAATAACAACAGTAATAATAGAAAATAATTACAATAAGATAAGCATGTGTTGGTCCCGAATGCACCAAACAAGGAATCAAAGAGGCTTTGATGGAATGAAAAGGGAGAGTTTCTCACCTTGTAGTGTGTGTAGTGTGTGAAAACTTGGGTTAGCCTTTTGATCTTTGATTAGCTTTCAAATGGTGTTGGTAACACCTTATATACCACATTAATCCTAGGTATATTAAGGCCCAAACAACAAAAATTAAATAATTACATTCTAGTCCAAAGCCCAAGCTAAAGGATAATTACAATATAAATCCCAAGACTTAAACCATTGACACAATCACTAAATATCCTAACAATCTCCCCCTTTGTATCAATTGTTGGGAGTCTTGGATCTTGGGCATTGGGATGGTGGATTAGCGTGTGAGTGTATCGCGAAGCCCTAGCTTGAACTCGAAGGCGCGGAGATTCCTTCGAAGTACCATTCGATCAGCTATAGCGTCAATGAGCTTCGCGAACTTGGATCGGCAGAGAGGATCTTCTTCGGAAAGGATGCGGCAAATCCTCATGAGTTTGTCTTGGATGATGGTGAGCGTCCCATCCGAGAACTTTGCCACTTCGGAACAGCGCAGCAGCCTCATCTTTCCCTTGTAGTTCGAGTAGGCGACTGCCCGATCGTCTCCGTCGATTAATCGCCTTCTCGGTAGTCGTCCGCGTTCTTGAAAGACGGGCGAGTCAGATTCACCTTCTTCAGGTTGTGCTCCACCGCCATCTGCAGATCGTGGGTGGCGAAGAATCTGACCTGTCGGAGCATGTGGCGCTTGAGAGCCACATATCCCATGGTGACCGGTTCAGCACGTACGAGATGTCCAGAACTTCTGAGGACGAGTCTGAACTGTTTCATGGATTCCAGCATACTGTATAGGTCACCCAGGCGCAGAAACTTGAAGTCCGCCTCACTGACTTCACTGTAGCTCTCATCCTGCCTCATTACTGTGAACACTGGGTAATGGACAGGTCCTTTCGATTCTTGGCAGAGGTCAGTGACTTTGCAGATGGGGGCCCGATTCATTTCCTGAGCGATGTTCCTCATCGGATAGCGTCCTCTTTGTGCACTTGTTGCAAAGAAGGCTCCATCGATAGAGCTTCTTCTTTTCCTCGCTCCAATTTTGGATGTTCATCAGCTCATACTCGTCGAAGGTTGTGATGATCTGCTCCTTGCGCCGCCAGATCCTCTTCCTGATCTCTTCTTGAAACGGCGCGGTTATCTTTTTGTTTTCCCACGGTGCTTCTGGTATGTCCACCGTGGGCACATCCGTTTGAGCAGCAGTAGCCTCGGTTTGCTGCGCTTGGAATTGTAGGATGTTCTCGAGCTCGGCAGGTTCAGCGTCGTACTCCTCTCCGTTCTCGTCGTCTGCGGTGTTGATTAGCGTGAGCGAGGCTTCCTTTAGTAGACGTCGAGCATTTTCCACCAGCTTCCTGGCTGCTACTGCATCGGCGGGCGTGTATAGCCATTCATCGTTGAAGATGTAGGCTTCGATCTCGTTCTGTGCGCAGTAGACGTCCTAGGAAGCCAGGTTGGAATCGATGTTGAGAGGGGTATGGCTATGTGGTGGCGAGGGTGTTGCGTCGGAGGAATTTGTGGATTGTGGGGAAGGTTGTGGTGGGGATTCTGGTGGTTCGGTTGAGGTGATGGTTTTGGTGAGGATGATTTGGGTAACGGGGGGTGTAGATGTGGTGGTGGCCTCTAACGTCGATGTGACAGTTAGAGGTTCCGTGGTGGCGAGGGGAGAAGGTGTGGGGGTGGTCTCTAACGCCGATGTGGCGATTAGAGTTTCGGAGACGGTAGTGGGTTGTGGTGAGGGTGATTTGGCTAGTGGCTCAGGGTAGATAAGGTGGGATTTTTGGCTAGTGAGGTGTGAGGTTTCTGTTGCGGGTGTCGTTTCAGGTCCAGAGGAGGAGGGCGGCGTTGATTGCATGAGTCCTTGGGACTGTGAGCCGTGCTGCCTATTCTCCCCCTCGCGCGCGATCTTGATCATCGTCTTGATCGTCGCGCCTGATCCCGCTAGACTCGCCTTGAACACGGCAAGTCAGTGGTTGAGTCATTATTCGCTTCATCTGCTGTTCTTCCTCGTCAAGCTCCGTCATGGATTCAAATCGGGCTCGGAGGATGTAGAAGAGCTCCTTGGCGGAGATGGAGGAGAGAACAACGTCTGCGTCCGTGTGTTGCATTGGTGGTGGCGTCTCCGGGGCCACACCTTTGCCTTTGTCGACGGTGGACGCATCGAGACGCGCGTAGACTTTATCGAGAATCGACGCCTCAAGAGTCTTTGCAAACTCTTGAAGACGTGTCTCTAGCGCAGTCTCGGTGACGAAGTGGGGTAAATCTAACAAGTTGGAATCACGAAGAAATCCAACTGACACCGAATCGGAGAATATAGCCGATCGGCCGCCCGTTTGCACAGGACAGGAAAAGACGGGGTCACTCAGACTTCCGTTTGTAGGAATGATGTATTGTACATGTTATACCTTTTAACAATTAGCGGCGTTGGATCGCAGTTGCTGGCCAGGCCGATTCCCATCCGGGCGTCGTAGAATTCTGTTTCAACTGGTTGGTTCAATAGGCATAAGATGTTTGCGGCCTTTTTTCTAAGGTGAAGTTGCTCTTCAAGTTCTTTCACCTTGCGGTATAGCCTAACTCTTTCCTTCGTAAGCAGTTCATATTGGGAGGCCGTCAGGAGGCGAGAAGTTTCACATGAACTGATGACTAGTGTAGTTTCCTTAACCTTAGTCTCACTTTGTTCGTTCTTGCTTTGCAGACGTTTGAACGCTTCAGAGGCCATTAGACGTTCGTTTGCACATGCAAGCTCTTCTACTTTTAGACTAAGTAAGGCATAGTTGTTTTCAAATTTTAGCTTAAGTTCATTATATTCCTTAGCGTCTATGGTGGGTTTGTTAATGGTGTATCGGTGATTAAACACATCATCGAGTTGTGAGATTCGTACCTCAGACTCAGCGTTGATGGGAGTCTTAGCTGTGTTCTCACTGATGTCAACCATCTCCTCGTCCTCGTCCTGTTCGACCAGCCTTGCCATGCAGCAATCTTCATCCTTAGGCTCCTCGTCTTCTGAAGTGTCGTTCACCCACTCAGCCTCTTCGGTGAGAAGAACTTTCCCACTTTCCATTTTGCGAGTCAATCTGGCCTTACGGTCGTAGTAGCCAGAGTCCTTGACGCGTGGTGCGTGGCATTCCTTGGCAAAGTGGCCTGACTTTCCACATCGAAAGCACTTCACAGCCTTTTGGGGTGCTGATTCCTCCTCTTTCTTTGTCGGCTTAGCTTCCTCCGTGGTCGTGGTCTTTTGGTGCCGCTAAAGGTTCTTTGGCGATTGGAGGAGGATGAGGATTTTTTCCCGAGCTTCTTTGAGACCATCTTAGTGAGCATTGCCAGTTGTTTGCGTAGATCACGAACATCTTCATCGGATTCTGTGTCAGCTTCGGATCCTGAAGGAGTGCCCGATACAGTAGCTGGTAGCTTCCCTTTGTTATGTTTGGTCTTAGTGGTGGAAGATCGTTCATTGGTCTTGTTCGAGAGGAGGGCCAGTGGGTCGACTCGAGTGTTGGCGGAATGGGGTTGCACGTAGGGAGCATAGGCAGACAGACTGTCATAAAGAGCGTGGATGGAAGTGTTGGAGAGGTCCTTACTCTGAATCATCATTACGATTGCATTGCCCCAATGTGGTTTGAGGCTACCAAGGAAGCGGTTGTTGATATCGAATTTGTCTCTCGAGATCCTGGCTTTCTTGAGTTCATTGATGACCTTCAAGTATCGGAGGTATGTGTCACGCAGTTCCTCTCCTTCATAGGCCTGGAAGTGTTCATACTGCGAGAGACATGCTGATTTCCTCCCTTGCGCACTCTCAATTGTGCCTGCCATGATTGCCACGAGCTCATCCCATATTTCCTTAGCAGTTGTGCAGCACTCAATGTGAGCGTAGACCTCGTTTCCCATAGCCTGGAAGAGATATCCTTTGGCAGTCTCATCGGCCTGTACGCGAGCCTCTTCATCCTCATTGATGGGACCTCTTGGAGTGCGGCGTTCATCCATGGGAGGGTTTGCGTTTGCCTGTGCAGGGATGATTGTCCAGAACTGTGTTGGGCCGTTGAAGATGGAGTCCAGAAGGTATTGAGAGAGTGGTGCGCCTTTGTTCCTGATGAACGTGAGGAACCGGTTTGTCCATATGCTGTAGTCGCCTTGTCGCAGCATCGGAGGCCTGGTGTCGGAGCCCACTGTTGAGATGTCATTCGTGGTAGACATGGTTGGTGCAGTCGAATCGTCCGTGGTTTTGATCTTGTATAGATAAGAAAGTTAGTAACGAACGAGATGAGAAATACGAGTTTAACGTGTAGAGTTTTGAGAATAAAATTGTTTAAAGAATTTCTTAGAACTAAGTGAGCGTGTGTGATGGTCGATAATGTATGAAGAGAAAATATATCTTGAAATTAGGAGAAGTTCTAGGAATTTAAAACGAGATTTGAGGCGAGAAAAATTATTTTATGTCAAAAGTGGTCTAGGGTGATAGGACTAAAGTGTAAGGATCAAATCTTAAATAAGTTTGGAAAGATTTAACCCGAGAAAATTTCAACACTAGAAAAATTTAACATGTTAGAAAAATTCGCAAGTTGAAGAATTTCGCAAGTTATAAAAATTTCGTAAGTTGAGAATTTTTAAGCTTCGCAAGAAAACTTCGTAAGTTGTAAAAATTTCGCTAGTTGAGGATTTAAAGTTTCGCAAGAGAATTTCGCGAGTTATAAAACTTTCGCAAGTTGAGAATTTTAAAGCTTCGCAAGAAAATTTCGCACGTTATAAAACTTTCGCAAGTTAAGAATTTTTAGAGCTTCGCAAGAAACTTTCGCAAGTTATAGAAATTTCGCATGTTGAGAATTTTAAATCTTCGCAAGTAAATTTCGCAAGTTATGAAAATTTCGCAGTTTGAATAAATTCTTGAAATGAAATTTCTCGAATATAAAGTTTCTCGGATATAATTCGAAAGTTCTCGGCAAAAAAAAATTTCGCGGCTCAGAAAAATTCGCGGAACAAGCTTTCTCGGATATGGAATTTCTCGGATTATGAAGTGTAAGCAAATTTCGCAGATGAAAGTTTCTCGGATTTTTGAAGTAGGCAGTTGCGAAAAAATGCAGTGTAAGTGAAAGTTTCGCGGTTTAAAGATTCTCGGTTTTGAAAGTAGGCAGTTGCGAAAAAATGCAGTATAAGTAAAAGTTTCACGGTTTTGAAGATAAATTCTCGGGATCAACTTTCGCGGATATGGAAATTTCGCGGACTTGAACGATTAAGCACAAAATTTCGCGGTCAAGAACGAGCTAAGTACTGTTCCATTGCTTTCACGCGTTTTGCCAGAAAATCGTCCCGTTCTTGCTCAAATCTCAGCCAAAATCGCTCAAACTTGATCCTAAACTTCAGAAATTCTTCCCTAAACACATAATCGACCGATTTTTGAGCTAAAAACAACAAGAAATAGGTCAAATCGACCAAAAACAGAAAATGGCCGAGATGTCCTTTTCTGAAAAGTTTTTGCTTCAATCTTGCTCAAAACTCGTTAAAACTGATCCAAAAGTGTTTTAAAAACATCTTAGGCATAGAATCGATCTGGGGGTAGGTTTTAAACACAAAAACAAAGCAAAAATACCCCAAAACGAGTTCAAAATGCCCGAAAGTGGTTTTTATCCAAAAACACCTTTGATCTTTCTTGGAATCGAACGAAACTGGACTCAAATCAATGCAGATCGATCCACGTTTGCTCTGATACCACTTGTTGGTCCCGAATGCACCAAACAAGGAATCAAAGAGGCTTTGATGGAATGAAAAGGGAGACTTTCTCACCTTGTAGTGTGTGTAGTGTGTGAAAACTTGGGTTAGCCTTTTGATCTTTGATTAGCTTTCAAATGGTGTTGGTAACACCTTATATACCACATTAACCCTAGGTATATTAAGGCCCAAACACCAAAAATTAAATAATTACATTCTAGTCCAAAGCCCAAGCTAAAGGATAATTACAATATAAATCCCAAGACTTAAACTATTGACACAATCACTAAATATCCTAACAGCATGCAACCCTGATCATGAACTTGTAGAATGCATGATTCTTGCAGACGTGTCTATATGGGTTTCCTGTTGCAGAATGCATGATAAATGCAATTTCTTGCACGCCCAAAACTACAAAAGGAAAACATATTTTACGGAATAGCATAGAAGACAGTTAGGGAACATGAGACGCTGCTTCACGAAAGCATACATAACAACACGCATGAAACCTCGTTTAATCGTGTATGTCGAAAACACGGCAATGCATCAAATCAGCGTTCCTTTCTGCTAATGATACCGAGATTGGCCTATGAAATGCATTCATCCTGCCCAACACGTCAACAATACAATCAGAATGCGTGCAAAGATAGGCAATGCACAAAACAATTCTGGCACCTCTTCCTGAACCCTCAGACAGCGTCCGTTTCGTAGTTTAAATAAAGCTTCGATGAAGAAGTAGTATTTAAGTGGAGATTTTCTTCATAACTATAACAATAATAATAGAAAGCAATTACAATAATATAAACATGCAACCCAAATCTTAAACTGGCAGAATGTATGACTATTCCAGGCGTGCCTATATGTCTTTCATGTTGCAGAATGCATGAGTATTGCAACTTCTTGAAGGCATATTTTTTTTCTAACTTGCTTAAACACTTAGAACAGGATATATAATGCCCACCGCTCCTAGAAAACACCTCACTTATCTTAGCAACACATGCAAATTCCTTAACATGAGAACACATTTTCAGTATCAGTATAAAAATCAACTAATGCATTGTAGAACAAAATTGTTGACAATCGCGAAGGCAAGTTGCATGGAATACCTGCTCCTTTTCCCACTGCAAGTAATTGTGTAAGTTGGAAACACGGCAAGGCATCAAATCAGCGTTCCTAATGATGCCGAGATTGGCCAATGAAATGCATTCATCCTGCCCAATAAATCAACAATACAATCAGACTGCATACAAAGATAGACAATGCACAAAATAATTCTGACACCTCTTCCTGAACCCTTAGACAGCGTCCACTTCGTAGTTTACGTACATCTTTGATGAAGAAGTAGTACTTAAGTAAAGGTTTCCTGCATAATAATAACAATAATAATAGAAACAATTACAGTGATATAAACATGCAACCCTAATCACGAACTGGCAGAATGCATGATTATTGCAGACGTGCGTGTATGGGTTTCCCGTTGCAGAATGCATGAGAATTGCAATTACTTGCAGCCCCAAAACAACGAAAGGAAAACATATTTTGCGGAATATAGCGTAGAAGGCAGTTAGGAAACATGAGACGGTGCTTCGCGAAAGCATACATACCTCTCGAAAAAACAACACTCATGGCAGCTTGTTTGATCGTGTATGTTGGAAACACGACAATGCATCAAATCAATGTTTCTTTCTGCTAATGATATCAGATTGGCCTAGGAAATGCATTCATCCTGTCCAAAAAATCAACAATACAATCAGACTGCGTACAAAATAGGCAATGCACAAAGTAATTCTGGCACCTCTTCCTGAAACCTTAGACAGCGTCCGCTTCGTAGTTTAAATACAACTTCGATGAAGAAGTGGTATTTAAGTAGAGAATTCTTTCATAACAATAACAATAGTAATAACAATAGAAAACAATTACAATAATATAAACATGCAACTCAAATCATGAACTGGCAGAATGTATGACTATTACAGACGTGCATATACGGCTTTCCTGTTGCACAATGCATGAGTATTGCAATTTCTTGAAGGCATATTTTTTTCTAACTTGCTTGAACACTTGGAACATGATATATAGTGCCAACCGCTCCTAGAAAATACCGCACTTATCTTAGCAACACATTCAAATTCCTTAACCTGGAAACAAATTTTCAGTATCAGCATACAAATCAACTATGCATGTAGAACAAACTTGTTGACAATCGCGGAGTTGCATGGGACACCTGCTCCTTTTCCCGCTGCAAGTAATTGTGTAAGTCGGAAACACGGCAAGGCATCAAATCAACATTCATTTCTGCTAATGATACGGAGATTGGCCTATGAAATGCATTCATCTTGCCCAATAAATCAGCAATACAATCAGACTGCATACAAAGATAGGCAACGCACAAAATAATTTTGGCACCTCTGCCTGAACCCTTAGACAACGTCCACTTCGTAGTTTACGTGCAGCTTGATGAAAAGTAGTATTTAGTAAAGGTTTCCTACATATCAATAACAATAATAATAATAAACAATTACAGTAATATAAACATGCAACCCTAATCAAGAAGTGGCAGAAGGCATGATTATTGCAGACGTGCCTATATGCGTTTCTTGTTGCAGAATGCACGAGAATTGCAATTTCTTGCAGGCATTTTTTTGTGGTCATGTAAGAGTTTGAGTTACGACAATTTAGATGTACAGCCTCAAAATCATACAATTAGACATAGCCATTTGACAATTAGTGGTCAGACGAAGCTTGACAATAATAACATCGTACGAACAATAACATATCCAATAAAAGAGCATTACCTTATTTTCAAATTAATACTTGCGACTACCACGACCGTATTTTGCCCGATGGAAGAACGGATCGCTTCGCAAACTTCGTTGCCTTATCGTCCCAAACCGTAAGGGAGACATCCCCAAAACTACAAAACATAAACATATTTTACGGAATATAGCATAGAAGACAGTTAGGAAACATGAGTGCTCCACGAAAGCATACATACCCCTTCAAAAAAACATGGATGACAGCCGTTTGATATTGTATATTGGAAACATGGCAATGCATCAAATCAGAGTTTCTTTCTACTAACGATACCGAGATTGGCCTATGAAATGCATCCATCATGCCCAACAAATCAATAATACAACCAGAATGCGTAAAAAGATAGGCAACACACAAATAATTCCCAGAAATGCCAAGTAGAATGATGTAAAAGAAAAAATCAGAAGATTGGCCAACTGCAGAAGATATCTATAATTCTTTGCTGCTTCAGATTACGGTTCTTCGGCACCTTTGAATTCAGCCACCAAGAAATGCCATGTACAATGATGTTATTCATCCTGCTTAACAAATCAACAATACAATCAGAATGCGTACAAAGATAGGCAATGCACAAAATAATTCCCAGAAATGCCATGTACAATGATGTCAACAGAAAAATCAGAACATCGGCCAACTGCATAAGAGATCTATAATTCTTTGCTGCTTCAGATTATGGTTCTTCAGCACCTCCACCTAAAAATGCCATGTACAATGATGTTCTTGTTTAAGCGATGACGAAGAAATTATTGGGCTCCATTCTTGCTGAGAGAGATGATGGGTCATTCTGCATTTTCTGGATACATGCAAATTCTCTGTATGTATATATGTGTGTGATGAGAATGGAAAAGGTCTGCTGCTTTATTACACACCCTTTGCTGTCACGGGACTGTTCAGATTCCCTATATGATTAATGAACGCAAATGACTCTTGGAATACCCTCAATACAAACATTCTAAAACATCATTGAATGCTATGCAAGACTCATGACCGTTGGGATACCGTTCTGCTCAAGAAAGGAATAAAATCAACCACAGCATGACACGTCAGCATTTCAGACTTCGACAGCAGCTCAAGTCACAGACAATGAATCTGGACACACGAAAATAATACGAAAAATAAATTAAATACTTTCCTGCACCTGATTGGCTGATTAGGCTTGCATTGCTGACGTGGTTGCACCGAGAGAGACCCTTTATGCTAATGATACCGAGATTGGCCAATGAAATGCATCCATCCTGCCCAACAAATCAATAATAAAATCAGAATGCGTACAAAGACAGGCAATGCACAAGTAATTCCCAGTAATGCCAAGTACAATGATGTAAAAGAAAAAATCAGAAGATTGACCAACTACAGAAGAGATATATAATTCTTTGCTACTTCAGATTACGGTTCTTCGGCACCTTTGAATTCAGCCACCTGGAAATGCCATGTACAATGATGTTATTCATCCTGCCTAACAAATCAACAATACAATCAGAATGCGTCAAAGATATGCACAAAATAATTCCGAGAAATGCCATGTACAATGATGTCAACGGAAAAATCAGAAGATCGGCCAACTGCATAAGAGATCTATAATTCTTTGCTGCTTCAGATTATGGTTCTTCGACACCTCCACCTAAAAATGCCATGTACAATGATGTTCTTGTTTAATCGATGACGAAAAAGTTCTTGGGCTCCATTCTTGCTGAGAGAGATGATGGGTCATTCTGCATTTTCTGGATACATGCAAATTCTCTGTATGTATATATGTGTGTGATGAGAATGGAAAAGGTCTGCTGCTTTATTAGACACCCTTTGCTGTCACGGGACTGTTCAGATTCCCTATATGATTTGTAGACCTTTTTGGTCCAAATGATTATGAGAGTTTTGATCATTCCAAGTAATTATGTAAATTGGGGGGTACAAATTAGAAAACTCGATATGCATGTTATATTATGTTTAAGTATATGAAAATGTTCAATTAAGTGCTTAAATGTGATTAAACTGTTAAGAAAATCGAATTTGAGTGATCATGTGCTTAACTGGAAAATTTATGTGATCACCTGGTTATGAACGTTTTCGTATGAATGGAATCTCGGTGCGTGCTATATATGGAAAATATATCATGTTGAGTGATATGCAAACTGTCTGCGAGATTGAGTTGTTTTTGGAAAGAATATCACTGTGATCATCCGAATATGAATGACTATGCTGTATATATGGAAAGGATATTCTGATTAAGTGCTGAAACGTGATTGATCTATTTTAGGAAAGAATATCATGATATATCCGTTTGAGTGCTATCTTAATTGACTCTTCAATCAGTGAATCATGATCCTGCTTTCCTTGTGCAACTTAGGATTCATATTATGGAAAGTGATTAATTAATTGGGCTTATATGTGGTAAGATGGTGATTGAGTCTATTTATGGAATGTGCTGAAATCGGATGAGATTACTATACATGGAAAATATACTTTGCATTATACACAGTAGATCAAATCTTTCTCTGTGCGAATTGGCTATCATATTTTGGGAAAGAAATCAGTTGATTGAGCTTACCGTTGATAATATGCTGAGTGGAATATATATGGAATATGTTGACAAATGGATGAGATTACGGTGGAATGAATGTTAATCTGTGGTATTTATGGTTAGTGATCATGCATGATCGTTGAGCTTAATTGGTTTATTCTTGGCATGATTGTTTAAGTCAATGCACGTGATTATTGAGCTTTCTCCTGCATATTCTGTGCTTAACTTTCCTTGTGAAGTGTAGAAGCTATTCTTGGGTCTATATGGAAGGAAATACTTCACGATTGAAGGGTAGACAACGAACACACGAGCTAGCGTATCCCTTAGAGTTGTTGAGCGAAATTTGCGATTCATTCCTAGTTTGTGTTGAGCTATCATTTGCGAATTCTGTACCCTTAAGCGATCTTTAGCAACACCCTATCCTAAACCCTTGTCTTCGGACGTATTGTGTCTGCGGGCACGTTGAACGCACAAAGGAGCGCGGTTGGAGTCTTTCGCACGTGGAGGGACTGGTGGATTCGATGGCCCTTCGGTAGCAGGCTGTATCCAGTCGGGGAATAGGTTTCTTGGGTTAACGACGTGTATCTAAACTTGTCGTGCGACAGCCTAGGTGGAGGTCTAGTTTCCAAAGTGCTTCGGTTGTGTAAGGGTCAATCATCTTGTAACCATAATCAGTAATACCTAGTGATTGATTGGAACTCTTGGGGATCACACCCCAAGGACAGATTAAACCCCAGTTGGGGATATAACCTGTATAAAAATCTCGTCTCACTTTACTTCTGCTATTTACTTTTCTGTGAGACAAACTCGGAACGCGCGCTAATATCTAGGTGATATCGTAGAAACCATTTCTGAAACAAACGTGATATTTTGAAACAGGGTTAGGGAGATAACTTTAATACTCGTACTGATTTCTGGAAAATAACATACTCTGCAAATATCTTCTTAAAGAAAAGTATTTTTCAAAGAAGAAGAAGCCAAATTTTTATAGCCTAATTCACCCCCCCCCCCTAGGCATATTTTACACTTCATTTGGTATCAGAGCGAGGTTACTCAACGAAAGGCCTAACACGCCTGAGTTAAGATCTATTGGCTTTTTCGAGTGATATTTTTGCAGAGGGTCAATCCCACTCTAGGCCACCTCTCTTCGATGGAACGAACTACGCAGGTGTGGAAGAATCGCATGATCGAATTTCTCATCGCTGTCGACTACGAACTTTGGGAGACAATCATCAACGGACCATATACGGCTAACAAAACCGATGGAACCCCAAAGGACGCTAAAGATTATAATGCTGATGACAAGAAAGGAATCATGCGAAACGCAAAGGCAAAAAACATGCTTGCATGCGCACTCACACGGGAAGAATACATACGGGTTAGCTCCTGTTCATCGGCAAAGACCTTGTGGGATATGCTCCAAGTTACTCATGAAGGAACTCAACGAGTTCTGCTCACTCATCAATATGAACTGTTCTCGATGGAATCTGACGAGAATATAAACCAGATGTATGCCAGATTCATGGGAATCATCAACCACTCTCGGCAAGAAGGTTCCCGACAGTGAACAGGTGAGAAAGATACTGAGATCACTGCCGCGAGAGTGGAATGCCAAGGTTACTGCCATCTACGAAGCAAAGGATCTAGAAGCACTTATCACCTCCGAACTGATTGGATCTCTTATATCCTACGAGATGATTCAAACGTCAATGAATGAGAAGTCACAAAACAAAAATCAGAAGTCCATTGCATTCAAATCAAATCAAGAAGAATATGATTCTGACGACGAAGAAGAAGGCTTGATGAACGACCTAGCCATGCTTACAACAAGATTTGAGAGATTCCAGCGGGAGAATACCATTTTTGGTCCCCGATGTTTACCCTATGGGCGCTTTTAGTCCCCGATGTTTTCACTTGCCACATTTAGTCCCTCGTGTCTAATTTGAACCAAATTGGTCCATCCGTTAATTTAGACGGAATCGGTCAGTTAGCGACGGAATTTGCGATGGAATTTCCGTCGCTAAATGAAAAAAAGTAAAAAAAATGATAAATTAAACATAAAAAATGAGAAAAAAATTCCAAAAAAGGACAAAAATTTCAAAAATAGAGTAAAAAAGTTTAAAAAAGAGAGAATATTATTAATAAATTAAATAGAAAAATAAATAATAGTAAAAAATAAATAATAATAAAAATAAAATAATAAACTAAAATTTAAAAATGATAAATATAAATTTTAGATTTTAAAAGTAAAAAAATAAAAATAAATTTATTTATTAAAAATTAAATAAAAAGGAAAAATAAATTAAGGATAACAAAATACATGTAAAAGTTTTACGAAGACCATCCCTGCCAAGTTAATGAGGACATCATCGTCCCAGTTCTCGAATTTTTTTAACAAATAATACTGTGATTTTTGCATCGCCGTTAACTTGACAGAGACGAGATCGAGAATTATCGTCAACTTTCAGTGACATTTATTATCCTTTTTTATTTTTCACTTATTTCTAGTTTTTAATAAATAAATATTTTGTATTTTTTATTATTTGTTATTTATTTTTTTTTTTTAATTTTTACATTATTACTCACTTTTTTATTAGTTATTTTAATGTTGTATTTTTTCTCTATTTTAATTTATTATATTAATAAATAAATATATTTTATTTTTTACTTTTAAAATCTTAAGTTTATATTTATCAATTTTAAATTTTGGTTTATTATTTTATATTTATTATTTATTATTTTTTATTTTTCTATTTAATTTACTAATAATATTCTCTTTTCTTTTTAATTTTTTACTCTATTTTTGAATTTTTTCCTTTTTTTGGAAATTTCTCAATTTTATGTTTAATTTATCCTTTTTTTTTACTTTTTCCTTTAGCGACGGAAATTTCGTTGCAAATTCTGTCGCTAACTGACCAATTCCGTCTAAATTAACCGATGGACCAATTTGGTTCAAATTAAAAAACATGAGGGACTAAATGTGGCAAGTGAAAACATCGGGGACCAAAAGCGCCCATAGGGTAAACATCGGGGACCAAAAATGATTTTCTCCCGATTCCAGCAGAAGAGGAAATTCAAAGGGAACTTCAACAAGTTCCAGAATAAAAGCAACGGAATGCCCACGTCTGGGAAGAAAGTTCAGAAGTGTTTACGATGCAACAGACCGGGCCATTATGCACATGAATGCCCCGCAACCATCAATGAGAAACCAAGGAAGCAGAAGGCTATGATGACAGAAACAAATGACTCTGAACTGGAACAAAGTGAGGACAAGGATCACGCTTACATGGCTGACGAGGATCATGTATTTTGCTCTTCCTCCATTGAGAAAATCCACATCCTAAACAGTTTATATAACAATGATTGTGAAAGTGACTCATCTTGTTGTCCCTTATTTTACCAAACAAGGATCAAAAGATTGGTTTGAATGTGTAAAACGTGAAGAACACCTTGAGTGTGTGTGTTAGTGTGTGTTTTCTTAATCTAACGTACAAGGTGGCTTACCTTTCAATACTTTTGATAAAAACCCTAATTAGGATTATTTGGGCTTTATATACCACACTTGATTGGTATATTAAAGCCCAATACAAAACTATGACTAAATATCATAAGTTACCCCAAACTATTACAACCCAACACATTAACCCAAGATTACATAATTAAAGGATGCTATAAAATATTCCTAACAATCTCCCCCTTAGCATCCTTTTTGCTTTGATGTCCTTTGCGTCTTCTTCTTCTTGGGTTTCTCCACATCGTCAATCGATTTCCTGAGTCCAAGTCTGAACTCGTAAGATCGTATCGTTCGTCGTAAGGATAATCGATCGTTGATGATGTTGATCAGCTTCTCGTACTTCTCCTGGGCTTCTGCTTCTTCGTTCCTTAGTTCTCCAGAATCCATTCGAGTTTCACCCGAATAATTAGTAGCGTCACATCGCTGAATTTGGCAATCTCGGATGCTTTCATTAGCCTCTTTTCTCCTTTGTAATTGGTGTAGACCACCGATGGATCGTCGTCATCATTGATTATGTGGCCGTCACCAAGACTTGAGTCAGGGACTTCGAAGGATGGCTTCGTGAGATTCACCCTTTTCATGTTGCTTTCCACCGCCATTTGAAGATCGTGAGTGGAATTGAACTTGATTTGGCGCATCATAAATCGCTTAAGAGCAACATAACCTACTTTCAAGTCTGGATTCTGGAGTGTTCCAAGAAATCTGAAGCTGAACAGTATCCGATCAACATCTTCACCTCGGATGTAGGAGAGATCGCCTTCAGTCAGTTCCTCAACCGTTCCATCTTCTCGCTGCACTTTGTAGATTGGAAACTCATAGTAGTCGAGACGACCTCGCCGAACTCCCAAGATCTTGCTGATTCTGGGCTTTTCCTTCTCTTCTCTTCTAAGAACGTTAACATCTGTATCTTTTGCTCTCAACACAAGCCCTCTACGAAGAGAGAGCAAGTATCGTACAGCAGTTGGTCTAGGAAGATGAGTTAGGCCTCTTAGACTCAGCTCGTCTAGCTCCTTGATCCTATCCTCCTTCCTCCAAATCCTTCTCCGTATCTCTTCTTGATATGGAGCTATCACTTTGACATTTTCCCACGGCGGCGTCTGTTCTTTCCTTATCTTCGACTTCGAGGGGGGGCACTCCTTATCGACTACAACGTGTTTGAGAAGCTCTGGAAGTTCTGGAATGTCTGCTTCGTAATCTTCACCTTCTTGGAGCTCATCATCGTCGATAAGTGCTAGGTCAACATTTGCCTTCATCAAGAAGTATCTGGCGTTGTCCAGTAAGCCCTTGGCCAAGGCTGGATGCATCGGCTTTGTTAACCAATCGTCGTTGAAGATGTACTTCTCTACCGCTGAGTGTGGGTTGTAAAGTGTTTCGAGAGATAGAGTAGGTGAGGATGGAGGATCAGAGGGAGTTCTTGGGTTTGTAAGGCTAGGTAGTGATGGACTCACGGTTGATGAGGCGATCGTTTGGGTTGTATTGGTAGTAGTTCGGGTAGATTTTCTGGTTTGGGTGGGTGTAGGTGGTTTTGTTCTGGTGGATGTTCGGGTGGTTCTAGGTTGCGGTTGTGGCTGCGACGGAGGCCCTGTCCCTTGTGTCTTCTCCCCCTCGGGACGATCCCCACCGTCAGGATCATCACGTGATTGTCTGGATGACTGGGCCTCGCTGGAGTTAGGCGGGTTGAAAGGAAGCTCCAGACGTCTGAGGACCTCCGCTTCATATGCAGTGAGCGTCGGTGCGGAACGGAGTCGGGCCAGTAGAACGTCGATCAGTTCTGGAATGGGTACGTTCCACGGTCCTTCCTCAGCGCCAGGAGTTTGGTCCGGTTGTGAGATTTGGACTTCGGTGACGGGGGCTTTGCCTTTGTCTCGAGTGGATGTCCCAATTGCGTTGTAGACTTGGGCCATGATTGTGTCCTCGAGTCCTTTTGCAAACTCTGTGAGGCGCTCAGTTAGCCTGTCCTCCGTCACGAACGGGGAAAGTAACCGGACGGAGTCACTGAGACGTTCCGTCGTCACAACATCAGTAGAGGGTACTGATGTGCCGCCCGTTTGCACAAGACTTAAACCGAGGCCACGGAGGCTCATCGTTGACATCAAAGCTGAGACGAACTCAGATTGATGGCCCAAGGTCGTAGCTGCAGTGATGTTGACTACGTTGGGACTTCCGCTGTGTTCCGTACTAGACTCTAGTACGGAGACATCATAGAGCGTTCGGTCTAGATCACTAAGATCTAGAGGTGCAGAGTCTATTGGTAGTGTCCTAGAAAGGGAAGAAATTATGGAGGGTGAGGGCACTAGACTCGTAGTGATCAAGGAAGGTGCAGTCTGAGGCGGAGTACTGCTTGTTACATCAACCATCTCCGAGCGAGGTGGTGATGAATGACGTGGCACCTCGTGAATATGTGAAACAATCATCTGTTGGGAGATGATTGAGTGGCTGGGGAGGGTAGTTTGCGCGATTGGACCCGATGTCGCGACTTCTACTCGGGGGAAGACAAGGTCATCCCCTGTACCTATGGGCTCGGTCTGGCTTATTAGTGGAGTAGTTGGTTGCGGAGGACGGTCGTGTTTTTGCTTTGTACGCCGTTCCTGTTGTCCTCCTCGGTCATCCCCTTTGGTTTTGCGCTTTCATTTAGGCTGTGGGGATGAGGTGCTTCCTAGACCTACATTTGGCAGTGGGGGTTGGCTTGTCCCTGGGTTAGGTTCAACTGGGTTTTGTTGAGCCATGGGGACGTCGTCAAGGTTGTTGGCGCGTATATACTTGCGTAGCTCCGGCTCATTTGGATCGAGGAGGCCAATTAAGTAGTCTGGGATGATCATGGCCTCCTGATCGATTTTGCTCTTCGTCGATTGGATTTTGATGAGCTTCGAAGACTGATAACCCTCGTCTCTCGGGCGGCGTTCGATTTCGGGATGAAGATCCACGAAATGTTGGACGATGACGGGCAGCCACCTTAAGTAAGGGAGCACGGGCTTCGTTGCTCCAAGACCTCGCCTTCGCAGTTGATCAAGGATGTCGGACCAGATGAGTTGGGCGACATCGTAATTTTTGTTGAAGACGATCCCGTGGAAGATAAGCATGATGTTCCGGTTGCACTTGTCGGACCCGGAGTGCTTCGGCGAGAGGCACTTGTTGACAATGAGAAACAGAGTCCGCCATGGTGCAGGGATGTCTTTGGCAGTGAATTCAGGTAAATGTATGGTGTTCTGGGCGTTAGGTTTGTGGCCCATGAATAGGAAGTCCCTGATTAGGTCCTCGTTGGAGGGATGGGGATCATATACGAGTGAATGAGGTAGGTTTAGTGTGGAGCGGAGAACGGAAGGGGTAAAGACAACTATAGTGTTGTCGATTTTGGCGGAAAGAGTGGTAATTTTGGGATTATTGGTTGGTTTTTGAAGAGTGGACCAGAATTGTTGCACATATACTTCAGGGACTACCTCGGTGATGTTTAGGGCGGTTCGGAGAGGGTGGTTTGCAAGGATCTTAATAATGATAGGATCTGGGCACGAGGTATTATCAAAGTCAAGTTGAAGGTTGTTGGGTGTCCTCTGTGCCCAGTCCTTGGAGGCGAAAATCTCGTCAATTTGTCTCACCATTGTGGTCGATCTGCAAGATAAAAGCAGTGGATTAGTGGAAATCGACCATTTTGACTTAGAAAGCATACAAAAGTTGTGCAATTCGTTGGTAAGCATGTTAGGACTTAGAAAATTTTGGCAAAAATTTGGCAACAATTGAAATTGAATTAAGTGAGCGGCGAAAGTGCCAATTTGAATTGATTTTGAGTTTCGGTCAAAAATGTGTATCGTGCGATAAGTTTAATTGGGACTGTGGTTTCGATCGAAAGTGATGTTCAATTAAGGTAAATTCGGTGAAAGGGAAATTATAACAAGTTTCGATCGAAAGCCATATTTAATTCGTATAAGTGCGGCGAAAGAGTGAATCAATTCAGTTTCGATCGATTCAATTGAGCCTTGAGTTTCGATCGATCAATTGAGCCTTGAGTTTCGATCGAAACTGTGGAATAGTAGTGTCGATCGATTGAAATTAATAATGTCGTCAGTTTCGATCGAAACTGTGAAAAATTGAAATGCTCTTTCGATCGAAACTGCCGACAAATTGAATTGCCCTGTTTCGACCGAAACTGTGATAAATTGAATTGCCCTGTTTCGATCGAAACTGTGATAAATTGAATTGCCCTGTTTCGATCGAAACTGTAAAACCCTAGAAAAAACGACGATTTGAAAACATAAAATAAGAAAAATTTTCAGTAACAATCGATCGATTGGAATGTGAAATTGAAGAAAGAGAGTAGTTTCGAGCGAATCTAGGCGATGTGAAAACACATTTAAAACAACGATTCGCTCGAACACACGCAGCCCTAATCTGCGTAACCTGCACGAATGAGAAAAAAATTAGTTTAAGGCTGTAGATGAAGCATTTTTCCTTACCAATGAGGGATTTGGAGTTGCAAAAAAAACGGTAAAACAGAGTGAGACAGTGATGAGTTCGTGTGCGATTTCAGAGAGGGTTTATGAGTGAGTTTGAGAATCGATGAAGAAGAAGTGTTTCGGGCGAAACTCTATTTAAATAAGTAGTCTCAGTTTCGCCGAGAATAATTGTGAAGAGTCAATTTTGATTTTGATCGATTGAAATGAGTTTCGAGCGAAAGTCAGTTTCGCCGAGAGAAATGTCAAAGGATTTAAAAATCAATTGCAATCGTAGTGTGTTTCGAGCGAAAGTCAGTTTCGCCGAGATAATTGTCAAAGGATGTAAAAATCAATTTCAATCGTAGTGTGTTTCGAGCGAAAGTCAGTTTCGCCAATAAAATTACGAAGGTATTATTACATCAAATTGCAATTTCAATAAAAACGTGTTTCGAGCGATAGTTAGTTTTGCCAAGAAACTAATAAATCAAGAATTAAAGCTCAGTTTCGATCGAAACTTGTTTAGTACAATTGGCAAATCAATTTGAAAGGGTTTCGATCGATATGCAGTTTCGCCGAGAAATAATTGTGATATTTGAAATATTTGAACAATTTTAATTTTTGATAGAAGCTTAAGGAGTTTCACCATACAATATAATTTAAATTTGATGAGGGATCATAAACTCCTTGTGTGAAGTATTTGTGCGAACCATTTAATAATGACTCCCCCTAAATTAGTGCATAAAAAAAATGAAAGACTCCCCCTAGATTCATGCATAAAATTTTTATTAGTCTCCCCCTAGATAAAATAGTAGGATTTTTACCATTCATAACATATAGAGAAAAATTTAAATGATCTATTTACACAATATCAGGTTCATGTAGGGACAATCGATCATGTCTTATGGTTCAACAAGCCTAACCTAGATACCAAGAATTGGAATCGCTTTTCATCCAATGCCTTAGTAAATAAGTCAGCAAGTTGAAGATCGTTGTGGACAAAATGCATTTCGATTGTACCTTGTTCCACATGTTCCTTAATAAAGTGATATATAATGTCTATATGTTTTGTGCGTGAATGATGTACTGGATTACTTGTTATAGCTATAGCACTTTTAGAATCACTAAAAATTGGGATATGATTTAACGTTATGCCAAAATCTCGCAGCTGGGTTCTCATCCACAAGATTTGTGAGCAGCAACTCGCAGCAGCGACATATTCTGCCTCTGCTGTCGATGTTGAGACACAATTTTGCCTTCGAGATGACCAGCTTACGAGTTTACCCCCAAGAAATTGAGCGGCTCCAGAAGTGCTTTTTCTGTCGAGCTTGCATCCTGCGTAATCAGCATCTGTGTATCCTACGAGTTCAAAGCTTGATTCCATCGGGTACCATAGACCTAGATTCGGAGTTCCCTTGAGATATTTGAAAATTCGCTTGACCGCGAGCATGTGAGATTCCTTTGGATCAGCTTGAAAGCGTGCACAGAGACATGTGGCGAACTTGATATCAGGTCTACTTGATGTAAGATAGAGCAAGGATCCTATCATGCCTCGATAAGTTGTCTGATTAACAGTTTTTCCTGAGGAATCTGCATCAAGTTTGCATGAGGTAGACATTGGAGTCATGGCAGTATTTGAGTTGTCCAAGTTGTACTTCTTGAGTATGTCGTGAATGTACTTGGATTGACTTATGAAGATTCCATCGTGAAGCTGTTTAACCTGAAGTCCTAAGAAGAAATTTAGTTCACCCATCATGCTCATTTCGAATTTCTGCTTCATTAGATCCCCAAAGTTCCTGCACATTCGTGAGTCTGTAGACCCGAATATGATGTCGTCAACGTAGATCTGCACTAGCATTATTTCGGATCCGTCCTTCTTGATAAAAAGAGTCGTATCTATCTTTCCTTTTGTGAAACCAGATGAGATGAGAAAATCCGAGAGGACCTCGTACCAGGCTCTGGGAGCTTGTTTAAGTCCATAGAGAGCTTTATCTAGTCTGTAGATGTGGTCTGGGCGTTGTTCGTCTACAAAACCTTCAGGCTGGGATACAAAAACTTCTTCTTTTAGTATTCCGTTGAGGAATGCAGTTTTGACATCCATCTGGTAGACTGTGAAATTCTTGTGTGCAGCGAAAGCTAAGAATATCCTGATGGCTTCTATTCTTGCGACTGGAGCATATGTCTCGTCATAGTCGATTCCTTCTTGTTGATTGTAACCTTTTGCCACCAGCCTTGCTTTATTCCGGATAACGACTCCTTGCTCGTCTCTTTTGTTCTTAAACACCCATTTAGTACCTATAATGGTTTTCCCAGCTGGTCTAGGTACAAGATTCCAAACTTTCAACCTCTCAAACTGATTGCTTTCCTCCTGCATTGCAATTATCCAGTCTGGATCTGCGAGTGCTTCAGCTACTTTACTGGGTTACTTTTGACTGAGAAAGCAAGAGTAGAGGCTTTCGTTTATCGTTGAGGCTCAAGTGGTGACTCCAGCGGAAGGATCTCCAATTATTTGAGAGTTTGGGTGGGCTCGAGTCCACTTTCTGGTACTAGGCTGTGAAGATCCAGCTGTGTTTGTATCATATGTCGTTTCTCCACCTTGATCAGCCTGATGTTCTATTTCTTCTCCAGGTTGTGGTATTACTGACTCTCCTGAAGAAATTTCTATTGTTGTATCATAAGGCTGAGGAGTTTCAGCGCCTGAGCTGGATATGATTTCTGTATCTGTTGGAGGTTCACTATCGTCATCAAGGTGAAGATTTTCCATCGTAGGAGGGGTATTGTCATTATTAGGCTCCGCATAATCAATATTTTCTTGTACCGCAGATGTTGTTGGAGCATTGTGTGGTGTCGGCTTTGGGAAGAGATCTTCAAATAAGAGATCAAGTTCCATGTCACTTAACGCCTTTGTTTTTGAAGATTCTCCCATAGAGGAAGTGCTAGGTTGATCCTTTGTTAATTCTCGTAGAAGTCCTGGTTCTGGACTGATTTGTGCAGAAACGACACGGTCTACTTCATCAAACGTTACGTTTATGCTTTCCATAACAGATCTTTTCTCTTTGAGGTATATGCGATAGGCTTTTGATGTTGTTGAGTATCCCACCAGTATGCCTTCGAATGCTTTTGGGTCAAGTTTGCCTCTGTCTTCACGATCATTTGCCACATAACACTTGCACCCAAAAACTTTCAGGAATGAGACGTCTGGCACTCTACGATTTATCAACTCATAGGGTGTCCTATTGAACCTCTTGTGAAGTGAGCCACGATTTTGAGTGAAACAAGCTGTGTTCATTGCTTCGGCCCACAAGAAGTGAGGTAATCCAGAGTGAATGAGGAGTGTACGAGTTGCTTCAACTAAGGTTCTGTTTTTGCGTTCCACTACCCCATTTTGTTGAGGTGTTTTGGCTGCTGCGAACTGTTGGGTGATTCCAAGTGATGCATAGAAGTCACTGAGTTTTCTGTTCTTGAATTCTGTCCCATTATCAGTTCTGATGATTTGTACACTCAGTTGGTGGAGGTTTTGAGCGGTTTTGATGAACTCAATGATTAGACCTGGAGTTTCATCCTTGGTTCTCAGAAATTTAGTCCATGTGTAGCGTGAGAAATCATCCACTATGACTAACACATATTTCCGCCCATGGTCTGAGTGCGCATGGGTCCACACAGATCCATATGAATGAGTTCGAGAGGTTTGGAAGTCGAGGCTATGTGTTTGGTCCGGTGGGAGGCTTTCCTTATCTTTCCCATTTCACACGCTGAGCAAAGATGCTCTTTGTGATATCTGAACGAGGGAAGCCCTTTTACCAAGTTTTCTGATCTCAGTTTGTTTAGGTCTTTGAAGTTGAGATGGGAAAGTCGCTGATGCCAGAGATCGTTCTGATGTAGAGATGCTCGAGAAATAAGGCATGTCGGTCGAACAGTCTTGAGATCAATGGAGTAAAGATTCGTCTTTCTGTGACCAGTGAGTAGCTCTCTTCCATTGATATCTGTGACACTACATTTGTTGGTCTCGAAGTTCACTTTGTAGCCTTTGTCGCAGAAACGACCTATGCTGAATAAATTGTAGCTCAGTCCTTCGACGTAGGATACTCCTTTGATGGTTAGCCTGTCATGGATGAGATCACCGGTTCCTAGCATGGATGCAGATTGACCGTTACCGAAGTAGACCTTCCCGAGGAATCCTTCAGAGAAGTTGCTCAACAGCTCTTTGTTTCCAGTCATGTGTGAGGAGCAACCTGAATCGAAGTACCACACATGACGGACCTGCAAAAAAGATCAAGTAAGTTTTGGCACCCATTTATAGATGGGTCCTCTTTTGATAGCAGGTGTAGTAGATTTCTTGTTCGTTGCTAGATTTAATTCTTTGCTAGGTTGTTTTGTAGCTGGTTTGAGAGTCCAAGCGTGATGATTTCCTATAGGATGCAGTTGAGATTTCGGTATCCAAATCTGTTTTGGACTTGATTTCTTGCTTGGCTTGGTCATGTAGATGTTGTGTTTCCTTTTCGATTTAGTAGTATGATTGGATGTCTTGGAATATGTGTCCTTAGTACGAGCGCTATGCGATTTGGAAATGCTATTGCTGAAGTGACTGTCATGAGAATGGGAAAGTACATCATTGTTGACATGACAGAACTTTGATTTTAGGGAATGGAATAACGAAACACGTTCTGCGACATTACAAGAAGTCACTTTTGGAAATGCTAGAGATTTTAAAACATGAGAAGAAAAGTTGGAGACTGGTCTCTTCTTTTTATCAGGGACTGTTGTCTTCTTAGCTGAGCCAGGTTGAACCTTCTTCGCTTCCTTAGATCTCACGCCTTTGTCTGTGAGCACATGCGATATCAAGTTAGTGTGAGATAAAGGTATTTTCTTTGTAGTTTGCTTGCATTTACACGTAAATGATTCTGGAATAGGACGGGAGGTGGAAGGTTTGTAAGCATCAGGAAAGTTTTCAAGAGTATAAATTTTGCTCAACAAAATAGTTCTCTCTTCTTCGTGAGCTTTCCTTTCCGACTCTAGAGAGGCTGTCAAAGAACCTATTTTGCGTATAATTTCTGGAATATATATGAATGAATAAATAGGTCTAGTCTGTTCGTCATTGCCTTCGGGTCCAAATGGTGACATGTAATCATCAGATAGCGGTATCTCTCTAGTTTTGTAGCTATTATTGAGTTCGTCGTAGTCACACATGATTTGAGCCCATTCTTTGTTCTTCCGACTTTGTTCATCAGATTCAGTCACCTCACTTGATCCGATGAAGGGCATTAGTCGTTCGATGCTTAACCCAAAACGTTTGATGTTGTACAGAGAGTTTACTTTATCTGCTTCAGGGTTAGTGGTGGGCTCAAATCCCAATCCTTCGCGGGGATTATAAAATTCAACATCTTTAGGTTGGCTAAGGAACATGGTTCGTTCACTTTGACCTCTTTTGGTGTTGATGTCCTCTAATTCCTTGATTTTCTTGTATAGTCGTACACGTTCGTTGGTGATTAGTTCGTATTGAGACGCTACATTTACACATTCTTCCTCGCTGTCTTTCAATCTTCTGCTCATATTGCTAATCTCTATTTCCTTGTTTTCTATATGATCTTCTAAAGTCTTCACTTTAGTTTCAGACAAGATCAAGGATTCATTAAGAATTGCTATTTCTTCCTGTTGTTTGTTCAACAGGGCATAATTTTTGTCGAAATTGCTTTGGAGTTCTGAGTGATTTTTACGATGCGTGGAGAGTTCGGCTATCCTACGTTCTAATTTAACGAAATCATGTAGGGATGGAGTGTATACCTCCAGGTCGGATGATGAAACATCTGTCCTGTCTGATCCGATGGCTGGCTCATCCTCGTCGGAGTCATCCTGTATGCTTTTCACCATGAAGGCCATTTCTTCTTCCTCCTCGTCAGATGTGTCCTCCAGCCATTCCTCTTCCTCAGCTACCAAGACTATTCCCGCTTCCTTGCGCTGTGAGAGCTGAAATTTCTTCTTGTAGTATTCAGTGTTTTTCTTCTTGGGTCTGAAGCATTCTGAAGCAAAGTGACCCGGCTTGCCACAGTTGAAGCACTTCTTCACTATTTCAGGTTTCTTAGTTTCAGTCTCTTCAGGGGCAATGTACTTCTGTTTCCCGCCCGAGGTTCGTTGTTTGTTGAAGGAAGAGGATGATTTCTTGGCGCTCATCTTATTGACGGTATCTGAGATCATTGCCAGCTTCTTTCTGATGGATTCGAGTTCGTCCTCTGATCCTTGGTCAGATTCGGTGTTGTCAGAGGTGTCAGATGGTACGACCTGCTTTCCTTTAGAAGTCTTCGAGCTCCTGTTGCTTGACTTAGAAGTTACGAGTGCAATTGGTTCCATTTCAATGTTTGGCTTTCCTTCGTTCTTAATCTCTTTAGCATATTGCGAGTATTGTGAGAGATTATCGTGTAGGGAATGAATGTCCATCGCGTCCAGATCTTTGTTCTGTTGCTTAACTAGAACTGCAATTCGTCCCCACTCCGGTGGAAGTGTGGAGAGGAACTTGATGTTATGTTCGAGATTGGAACGCTGGATGTTAATCTTTCTCATCTCGTTGATGATGGTTAGGAAGCGAAGGTAAGCATCTCGAAGTTCTTCCCCCTCCTTAGCCTTGAAGGAGTCATAGGCAGTAAGGATACTAGATTTCTTGGACAAAGTACTAACTTCTGTTCCGACCATCATCTTGCAGACTTCGTCCCAAATTTCCTTTGCAGTGACCATTGCATCGACTTGCTTGTAGACATCATTTGGTAGAGCCTGAAGTACATAGTGTCGAGCAAGCTTGTCTGCTCTGGCTCGTGCTTTCTCAGCATCGTTGTATCGACTAGGATCCTTAAGAGTTCTTCTTTCTGGAATTGCGGGAACTGCATCGGGTTGAGCGGGGATAATGGTCCAAAATTGGGCAGGTCCTTCAAAAATGGAGGAAAGCATGTCATTTGCGAGGTCTCCATCCTTGATTTCTATGAAGTTTATGAATCGTTGCTTCCATATGCCGTACTCCCCCCATCTCAGTAGTGGTGCACGGTTGTCAGATCCAATAGCAAGATCGTCCATGGTATGTTTGGTAATGATCGTTAACGCGAGATATATCTGCGAAATTAAACACTTTAGTTTTGAAAGAAATGTAGTCAAGTCTGAGTAATTTCTAGTGTTGAGTCTAATTAGGTCTTAGTGAATTCTATCGAAATAAAAGAGTTTGATGAATTTAGTGTACTGCTCGACGATGGAACAATTGGTGTAAAGTGAAATTGACAATTTTGTTCAATTCAATTTGAGTGCTTGATCGACTCAAGTATGATATGAAAATAAGCTAAACGATTGGTCCTAAGTGTTGAGAGTCGGGCAATCGAAACTAAGTTAAGATTGGAAGATTCGAGCGAAGGTGTGAATTGGACGAAAGAGTTTTGAAATTGTTAGTTTCGATCGAAAGACGGAATTTGATTTTAATTTGAAAAAAAAATAGTTTCGATCGTCTGAGATTGAAATTGGCTAAGTGGAGAGCAAGGTTTCGAGCGAAACAGTTAGTACATTGGAGTTTCGCCGAGATGTGTATCGATCGAAACTGTAAAATTGTGTACTGTAGCGTTCGAAATGTGTATTGATCGAAACTATGAAATTGTCTACTGTAGCGTTTCGGGCGAAATATATTGGAGTTTCGCCGAGATGTGTATCGATCGAAACTGTGAAATTGTGCACTGTAGCGTTTTGAAATGTGTATCGATCGAAACTATGAAATTGTGTACTGTAGCGTTTCGGGCGAAAAATATTGAACTTTCGCCGAGAATTGTATCGATCGAAACTTGTGAAAATTGGTGGAAATTCGTCGAAACTTAAATTAATCGACTTTCGATCGAAACAATTGGACTATCGCCGAGAAATCTTTCGTGCGAAACTGTGAAATAAGCGAAGAAATTCCCGGAAATTAAAATTGATTGAATCTTCTTTCAGTGAGTTTCGGTCGAAACCTTCAAATTCAATGGTACTGTTCAATTGGTTGCTCGAAAGTGATGCCCAGTTCAGTGAAAAACAGATTTTTTCAGACTCGTTTTTGCTTAAATCCGACTCAAACTTGACTGGAATCGACGTGAAGGAACCTAAGTGTTCTCAAAAAAAAGTTTTCAAATGTCCTAGGAGAAAAGAATCACTGAGAACGATTTGAAAACATTCAAAAGGCAGTGAAAAAGCAGAGAATGAGTTTTCAAGCTAAAATCTTCGTCAAATCACGTCGAAAACAAGCAAAACTGGATTCAAATGGAAGATATTGATCCGCGTTAGGCTCTGATACCACTTGTTGTCCCTTATTTTACCAAACAAGGATCAAAAGATTGGTTTGAATGTGTAAAACGTGAAGAACACCTTGAGTGTGTGTGTTAGTGTGTGTTTTCTTAATCTAACGTACAAGGTGGCTTACCTTTCAATACTTTTGATAAAAACCCTAATTAGGGTTATTTGGGCTTTATATACCACACTTGATTGGTATATTAAAGCCCAATACAAAACTATGACTAAATATCATAAGTTACCCCAAACTATTACAACCCAACACATTAACCCAAGATTACATAATTAAAGGATGCTATAAAATATTCCTAACACATCTGTTTCTGACATAGAAGAAAGTAAGGAAGATTTGTGTAGGTTACTTCAAAAGGCAGAGAGAAAGATTAAGTCACTAAATTCTTTGAATAAGGAACTGATAAGGCAGCGAGATGAACTAGCTAAGGAAAAACATGAGGCTGATTTAGAGATGTCACGTTTGCAAGGAGAATTAGATACTGCTAAGAAGGAGGGAATTCCCTGTGACTGTGAGAAAACGGAAAAGAAAAACAGTGACTTATCCAGAGATATTATAGAACTTAAGAACTCCTTAGAGAGGGAAAAACAGACAGTTGATAGACTCATTGAGGGTGGGCAGAACCTAGACATGCTGCTGAATACTCTTACCAACATTGGTAGGTCAGGGATAGGTTATTCCACTGATGAAAAGCATGCTAAACATTATGTGCCTAAGTTTAAGTGTTTTTGTTGTGGTATAAATGGTCATTATGCATACAACTGTCTCTTAAAGAAGATTGATAAAGCTAAGTATCTCTGGAAACCTAAGAAGTCACCTGTAAATGCCACTGTTATATCTGATTGTAATAGGAGATCACCGTCTATGCAGAATGATATCTCATATGTTAACAGAAGTTATTTCTCCGCTAACATGTTAGGACCTAACAGAAATTGGGTACCTCAGAAGAGTACTTCTTTCTACAGGTACGAAGGAAGAATTCCAGTAAGAAAAGCAGGTGGTATCTCGACAGCGGGTGCTCCCGCCACATGACAGGTGATATAGGTAATTTTGTGTCGTTGAAGGTGGTTGATGGAGGATATGTTTCGTACGCCAACGACGCAAAAGCCAAAATCGTGGGAGCTGGTACTGTCGGTAACAATTTAAATATCACTATAGATAATGTATGGTTTGTTAAAAAACTTAGAACATAATTTAATTAGCATTAGTCAATTATGTGATGATGGACAAACCGTAGCTTTCGCCAAAGATAAGTGCTTTGTTAAAAAGGATGATGAGATTGTGTTTAGCATGGTAACATTTACTGCATCACTCTTGATGATATTGCTAACCAAAATGTCAAGTGTCTAGCAGTTACGCAGGATATCACATGGTTATGGCATAGACGTCTGGGACATGCTAACATAGAACTGATGTCTGACATATCATGCAATGAATTAGTGAGAGGTATTCCAGATATGAAAGCCACCAAAGACAGAATCTGTAAAGCGTGCCAAATGGGAAAATAGACCAAGACGTCCTTTAAACCTAAGAATGTGATCTCTACGTCCAGACCACTGGAACTGCTGCATCTTGACCTTTTTGGTCCAGTACAGGTTATGTCATTGAGAGGTAAACGATATGCCTTTGTTATCGTAGACGACTATACTAGGCACACATGGGTCTCATTTCTAGCGCACAAAAGTGAGGCTTTAGATAATCTGGCGCCATTGATTAAGAAGCTAGAAAATGAGAAAGAGATGAAGGTCCATAAGACTAGGAGTGATAATGGTTTAGAATTTGATAGTAAATCCTTTGCATCCTTTTGTGATGAAAATGGTTATAGTCATAATTTTTCAGCCCCTAGTACGCCTCAACAGAACGGAGTGGTCGAGAGGAAAAATAGAGTATTACAAGAAATGGCTAGGACTATGTTGAGTGAATATAATACTCCAAAACATTTTTGGGCCGAAGCTGTTAGTACGGCATGTTATGTCTCGAATAGAATTTTCCATGTATTTGGCTGCAAATGTTTCATTTTGAATGATAGGGATAAGAGAGGAAAGTTCGATTCCAAGGTAGATGAAGGGATATTCCTAGGTTATAGCATTCCAAAGCTTTTAGAGTGTTTAATAATAGGAAGAAAACTGTTCAAGAATCTGTGCACGTTACATTTGATGAGTTTTCTAACGCAGATGCTACTCAGGAAGGTATAGTTGTGTCTCCTCCAGATATACAGGTTACTGACAAAGAAGTGAACGCGACTCCATTGGAACTAGATACTGAGTCAGAGGAACCTGAAGCTTCAGATGAACAACAGCGGAGAAAATTCAAACATGCCTCCAGCCATCCCACTGAGCAAGTCATAGGGAATATCACTTCAGGGATCAAAACGAGAACAACTACACGAAACGATATTGCTGAGAATCACATGACGTGTTGTTGTCAACCATGGAACCTAAGACAGTGAATGAAGCGCTTGACGATGAATCTTGGGTGATTGCCATGGAAGAAGAGTTGGCACAATTCGAAAAGAGCCAGGTGTGGACTCTTGTGGAAAGACCTAACGATAAGTCCATAATAGGCACGAAGTGGGTGTTCGCAACAAACTGGACGAGAACGGTAACGTGACACGAAATAAGGCCAGGTTAGTCGCCAAAGGTTATTCCCAAGAAGAAGGTATAGGTTTTCAAGAAACCTTTGCACCCGTAGCTAGGCCGAGTCTGTGCGCATTTTACTTGCATATGCATCTTTTAAAAGATTTAAGCTTTTTCAAATGGACGTGAAAAAAGTGCATTTTTAAACGGTTTTATAAATGAGGAAGTCCAACCTCCCGGTTTTCAAAAAGACGAATTTTCAAATCACGTCTTTAAACTAAACAAAGCCTTATATGGTTTAAAACAAGCCCCTAGGGCATGGTATGAAAGATTGAGTAGGTTTTTACTAGGCATGGGCTTTACAACAGGAACAATAGATAACACTCTGCTTATAAAGTGCGAAGGGAATCACATACTACTTGTCCAGATATACGTTGATGATATCATATTTGGTAGCACTGACATCACTCTTTGCGAGAATTTTTCTAAGTCTATGCAACAGGAATTTGAGATGAGCCTAATGGGAGAACTCACGTACTTCCTTGGATTGCAAATCAAGCAATTGGATCCGGGAACATTCATATCTCAAACAAAGTACACGAAGGAACTACTTAAAAAATTCGGAATGGCTGATTCCAAGGTACTTCCCACTCCTATGCACCAGACCGCTAAAATTGACAGTGATGAACAAGGTATGCCTTTTGACCAAACTAAGTACAGAGGTATGATCGGAAGTTTGCTATACCTTACGACAAGTAGACCCGATATTATGTTTGCTACTGGTCTATGTTCTAGATATCAATCGAGTCCTAGGGAATCCCACTTGACAGCAGTCAAGAGAATACTTAGATATTTGAAGGGAACAAATTCCAAGGAATTCCCATTACTGGGATACTCGGATGCGGATTACGGTTCTAGGAAAGATAGGAAAAGCACTAGTGGTACTTGCCAAATATTAGGAAATTCCCTTGTTACCTGGTCCAGTCGGAAACAAAATGCCGTGGCCCTATCCACAACCGAAGCAGAATATATGGCCTTAGGAAGTTGTTCTCAGCAAATCCTTTGGATGAAACAGACCTTGAGTGATTACGGTTTAAGGTACGACCAAATTCCTATTTTTTGTGATAGTACTAGTGCCATTAGTATCACTAAGAATCCCGTACACCATTCTCGAACTAAGCATATAGAAGTGAAACATCATTTTATTCGAGATCATGTTCAGAAAGGGAATATCAGCGTGAATTTCGTATGAACTAATGATCAATTGGCTGATATCTTCATGAAACCCCTTATTGAGAGTAGATTCTGTTAAATCCGTGACTGATTAGAAATTATTGAGCTCAAATAGGAAAACCTTTAATATTTCCTTGATCTTATCCTTTAGGATCTCCACGATTTTATTCCTTGATCTTATTAATATTTATCCGGACTCTATCTTCCTTATCTATCGAAATCTTTTCCATCCATGGGAAGATTATTTTTCCTCTGAATAGCTTTTCTTCGACATTAATGTCAAAATCTATTTTCGGCCAATATTTTCTTTGAACTCTGATTTTTACTTATTTCCTTCCTTAATTCCCGCGAGATATCCTTATGTTACACAACGGGCAGTTTCCTTCTACACTAAGTATTCTTTTTTAAAATTCAAATTTTTGAATCCCTTCCTTATGTGACACACGTCTTGTCAAGATCACATCTCTCTTTAACTTCTTTCCATCCTTATCCAAACTCTGCCTTTATAACCGTCACCTCCCTTCTTCTTCAAACTTATTCAGACCCTAAATTCCACACTTCATAACTTCCTCTCCTTCGATCTCAACCATGGTGAAAACAAAAGGTGTCGGATCTGAGTCCGACAAAAAGAGAAAGAGTTCCTTACCTGAAACCCCACTTTTCTCCAAAATCCACCCGCTCGAAGTCAAAAAGCAGCCCTAAATCCACGAGATCTCCTACGAAACTGAAGAAGAAGAAAGCGAAGATCATCAAACCCCCTACTCTATCTCATGTTTCATCTCATGATCAATCTACTGCCTCTTCTCACGATCAGCACCCATCTCCAGAAAAGTTTGCCTCACCAGAAAAGTCTGTCTCTGCTCCGATCGAGTCTCCTCCTCGAGAAAAAACTCCCTCACTGGATCATTCTGAGAAGGCCATGTTCAATCCTGAAAACCCAGAGGAAATCACCGACGAGATCAAATTTTTGACTGAGAATGCCGAAAGGAACTTCATGGGAAGCTTCAGAAGCGACGCATTGCACGCGGTAGGTGCGTTAAGTTTGATGAGTTGGCTGACAGCCAAGTCATGACGTGGCTGATGGAATATGGCTGGGAAAATTTCCTGAGGATTGACATGTCCTTATATGTGGAGGCTGTGAAACTCTTCTATGCCAATCTCACTTTCGTTGAAGACGAAACTGAGGTCACAGTGAAGTCATATGTGCTTGGCAAGACCCTTGAACGGAATAGTGCTAAAGTGAATGATATGCTGGGAGTTGAGAACGAAGGGCTCCGCTACTTTGATTTTGTCCACTGGTGTACCTATGAAGTATCCATGCGAGACTGTGCGAAAGCACTCTGGAATTCCCCCTATAAGCTAAAGTTCTCTGAAGGAGAAGCTTTGAACCAACTTCCCATAGATCTGTTCTTTCTCTACAAGGTCCTGCATTTTACGCTGTGGAGCGCCCGAGTTGGGAGTGGAGGCCATTCCACAACAATGAACAACATGAGCATGCTGACTCTCTACATGGTATCCCAAAATAGACCACTCAACTTAGGATATTTCGTCCTTAAGTACATGATCTATGCCAGTCAGAGCTCAGATAAGGAACTTCCCTATGGTATGGCGCTGACACATCTGTTTGAGACCGAGGGAATCTCTCTGCCCAAAGCTTGGGAAGACAACTCCTAAGCATGCTGTGGATCTGGTCACACTGAAGCGTGTTGGTATACGCTATGATGCGCGCCAAGGCTGGTTCAAAACAAGGGATGTGAAGGCCCCTTCAAAGGCTCCGATCAAAAAGAAAAAGGGATGATGAAAGCGACGACGAGCAGGGAACGATAGCTGGTCTGAAAAAGAGTATCAAGGGCCTTAAGGATGAGAACCGCAAAAAATTTCAAAAAGATCTTACGGAACTTCAAAAGGGTTAACAAGCATCTGAATGAGATCTTCGCGGCTCTTAATATCGCTGAATCCTCGCCTGCCTCATCCGATAGCGATTCCAGCCCTTAGATCTTGGTTCCTTAGTAATTCTCTAGCTCTGATAGGATTAGCTCTAGTTTTTTCGCTGGTTCTTTGGTTTGAGGGTCGAGGTTGGTTGCAGGTTTAGGTATGTTGGTGGTGTTGGTCCCTCCTTTTTGATGCTGAAGGGGGAGAAGTCTAGGCAATTAATGCCTTATTTTGTTATTTTGAAATGATATAATATAATCGGCTTATTTGCTTTTATATGCTAATGTCTTACTCCTCTGTGCTTTAGCTTGATGACTTGTTAAGGATTAGGAATTCCGCACATAGGTAGGGGGAGCAAACTGATGTGATGTGATAACTTGAGACATTCCATGATGTGCTACTTTGAGAAATTCCGTGGTAACTTGTGACATTCCATGTGATATGACATGGTAATTGCTAAATCTTTGCTTCTGTACTTTACATAGGAATATTAGCAATTAGACAGGGGGAGCATGCTATGAAATTTGATAATTTATTTGCTCTGATCATATATCACATGCTAATGGCTTCATATCGAGTGTACTCACATGCTTAAGATAGGCGTTAATTACTTGTCATCATCAAAAAGGGGGAGATTGTAGACCTTTTTGGTCCAAATGATTATGAGAGTTTTGATTATTCCAAGTAATTATGTACATTGGGGGGTATAAATTAGAAAACTCGATATGCATGTTATATTATGTTTAAGTATATGAAAATGTTCAATTAAGTGCTTAAATGTGATTAAACAGTTAAGAAAATCGAATTTGAGTGATCATGTGCTTAACTGAAAAATTTATGTGATCACCTGGTTATGAACGTTTTCGTATGAATGGAATCTCGTTGCGTGCTATATATGGAAAATATATCATGTTGAGTGATATGCAAACTGTCTGCGAGATTGTGTTATTTTTGGAAAGAATATCACTGTGATCATCCGAATATGAATGACTATGTTGTATATATGGAAAGGATATTCTGATTAAGTGCTGAAACGTGATTGATCTATTTTTGGAAAGAATATCATGATATATCCGTTTGAGTGCTATCTTAATTGACTCTTAAATCAGTGAATCATGATCTTGCTTTCCTTGTGCAACTTAGGATTCATATTATGGAAAGTGATTAATTGATTGGGCTTATATGTGGTAAGATGCTGATTGAGTCTATTTATGGAATGTGCTGAAATCGGATGAGATTACTATACATGGAAAATATACTTTGCATTATACTCAGTAGATCAAATCTTGCTCTGTGCGAACTGGCTAAGAAATCAGTTGATTGAGCTTACCGTTGATAATATGCTGAGTGGAATATATATGGAATATGTTGACAAATGGATGAGATTACGGTGGAATGAATGTTAATCTGTGGTATTTATGGTAAGTGATCATGCATGACCGTTGAGCTTAATTGGTTTATTCTTGGCATGATTGTTTGAGTCAATGCACGTGATTATTGAGCTTTCTCTTGCATATTATGTGCTTAACTTTCCTTGTGAAGTGTAGAAGCTATTCTTGGGTCTATATAGAAGGAAACACTTCACGATTGAAGGGTAGACAACGAAAACACGAGCTAGCGAATCCCTTAGAGTTGTTGAGCGAAATTTGCGATTGATTCGTAGTTTGTGTTGAGCTTTCATTTGCGAATTTTGTACCCTTTGAGCGATCTTTAGAAACACCCTATCCTAAACCCTCGTCTTCGGACGTGTTGTGTCTGCGGGCACGTTGAACGCACAAAGGAGCGCGGTTGGAGTCTTTCGCATGTGGAGGGACTGGTGGATTCGGTGGCCCTTCGGTAGCAAGCTGTATCCAGTCGGGAATAGGTTCTTGGGTTAACGACGTGGATCGAAACTTGGCGTGCGACAGCCTAAGTGGAGGTCTAGTTTCCAAAGTGTTTCGGTTGTGTAAGGGTCAATCATCTTGTAACCATAACCGGTAACACCTAGTGATTGATTGGAACTCTTGGGGAGATCACACCCCAAGGACAGGATTAAACCCCAGTTGGGGATATAACCTGTATAAAAATCTCGTCCACTTTACTTTCTGCTATTTACCTTTCTGTGAGACAAACCCGGAACACGCGCTAATATCTAGGTGATATCGTAGAACCATTTCTGAAACTAATGTGATATTTGAAACAGGATTAGGGAGATAACTTTAATACTCGTACTGATTTCTGGGAAATAACATACTCTGCAAATATCTTCTTAAAGAAAAGTATTTTTCAAAGAAGAAGAAGCCAAATTTTTATAGCCTAATTCACCCCCCCCCCCCCTCTTAGGCATATTTTACACTTCATGATTAATGAACACGAATGACTCTTGAAATACCCTCAATAAAAACATTCTAAAACATCATTGAATGAACACGAATGACTCTTGGAATACCCTCAATTTAGATTACAGCCTCAAAGTATTACACGAATGACCACGAATGACTCTTGGAATACCCTCAATTTAGATGTACAGCCTCAAAATCCTGCAATTATACATAGCCTTTTGACAATTTGTGGTCAGGTGAAGCTTGACAATACTGACATCCGACGAACAACAACATATCCAATAAAAAAGCATTACCTTATTTTCTAATTAATACATGAGACTACCACAAGTGTCTTCTGCCAGATAGAAGAACAGATTGCTTCGCAAACTTCGTTGTGTTATCGTCCCAAACCCTAAGGGAGACATCCCCAAAACTACAAAAGAAAACATATTATACGGAATATAGCATAGAAGACATTTAGGAAACATGAGACGATGCTTAACGAAAGCATGCATACCCCTTCAAAACAACATCGATGACAACTCGTTTAATCGTGTATATTGGAAACACGGCAATGCATCAAATCAGCATTCCTTTCTGCTAATGATATTGAGATTGGCCTATGAAATGCATTCATCCTGCCCAACAAATCAACAATACAATTGAAATGCATAAAAAGATAGGCAACGCACAAATAATTCCCAGAAATACCATGTACAATGATATAAAAGTAAAAATCAGAAGATTGGCCAACTGCAGAAGATATCTATAATTCTTTGCCGCTTCAGATCACGGTTCTTCGGCACCTTTGTATCCAGCCACCTGAAAATGCCATGTACAATGATGTTATTCATCTTGCCTAACAAATCAACAATACAATCAGAATGCGTACAAAGATAGACAATGCACAAAATTCCCAGAAATGCCATGTACAATAATGTAAATGAAAAAATCAGAAGATTGGCCAACTACATAAAAGATCTATAGTTCTCTGCTGCTTCAGATTACGGTTCTTCGTCACCTTTGAATTCAGCCACCTAAAAATGCCATGTACAATGATGTTCTTGTTTAATCGATGGCGAAAAAGTTCTTGGGCCCCATTCTTGCTGAGAGAGATGATGGGTCGTTTGCATTTTCTCGATACATGAAAATTCTCTGTATGTGTATATGTGTGTGATGAGAATGGGAAATGTCTGTTGCTTTATTACACACCCTTTGCTGTCACGGGACTGTTCAGATTCCCTATATGATTAATGAACGTGAATGACTCTTGGAATACCCTCAATACATACATTCTAAAACATCATTGAATGCTACGCAAGACTCATGACCGTTGGGATGCTGTTCTGCTCAAGAAAGGAATAAAATCAACCACAGCATGACACGTCAGCAGTTCAGACTTCGACAGCAGCTCAACAGTCACACGCAATGAATCTGGACACACGAAAATAATACGAAAAATAAATTAAATACTTTCATGCACTCTGATTGGCTGAGGAGGCTTGCATTGCTGACGTCGCTGCACCAGGAGAGACACTTTCTGCTAATGATACCGAGATTGGCCTATGAAATGCATCTATCCTGCCCAACAAATCAATAATACAATCAGAATGCGTACAAAGATAGGCAATGCACAAACAATTCCCAGAAATGCCTGTACAATGATGTAAAAGAAAAATCAGAAGATTGGCCAACTGCAGAAGAGATATATAATTCTTTGCTGCTTTAGATTACAGTTCTTCGACACCTTTGAATTCAGCCACCTAAAAATGCCATGTACAATAATGTTATTCATCATGCCCAACAAATCAACAATACAATCAGAATGTGTACAAAGATAGGCAATGCACTAAATAATTCCCAGAAATGCGATGTACAATGATGTAAAAGAAAAAATCAGAAGATCGGCCAACTGCATAAGAGATCTATAATTCTTTGCTGCTTCAAATTACGGTTCTTCGGCACCTTTGAATTCAGCCACCTAAAAAAGCCATGTACAATGATGTTCTTATTTAATCGATGGCGAAGAAGTTCTTGGGCTCCATTCTTGCTGAGAGATGATGGGTCGTGTGCATTTTCTGGATACATGAAAATTCTCTGTATGTGTATATGTGTGTGATGAGAATGGGAAAGGTCTGCTGCTTTATTACACACCCTTTGCTGTCACGGGACTGTTCAGATTCCCTATATGTTGAATGAACACGAATGACTCTTGGAATACCTCAATAAAAACATTCTAAAACAGCATTGAATGCTACGCAAGACTCATGACCGTTAGGATGCCGTCCTGCTAAAAAAAGGAATAAAATCAACCATTGCATGGCACGTCAGCATTTCAGAACTCGACAGTAGCTCAATAGTCACATGCAATGAACCTGGACACATGAAAATAATCCGAAAAATAAATTATGTACTTTCACTCTGATTTGGCTGGGAAGGCTTGCATTGCTGACGTGGCTGCACCATGAGAGACCCCATTCTACTTAATATTTATATATATATATATATATATATATATATATATATAATTAGCAAGTACCCTGTCAGTATTTTTTTATATCCCAGGTACCTGTCAGAATAAATTTGTTACACATTGGTACCTGCCCGCCGTAAGGTACATCATATCACACATTTAGGTACCATAGAAAAACGTATTGTGGTACGTAATACAGCGAGAAAATGGTACCATCATAAGTCAGCCGCAAGGTACCGTATGGAACGTATATAGGTACCATATATGGGTACCATATAAATGCATGACGTGGTACGCAATACACATATAAAAAGGTACGTCAAGATCGGGAAAATGATACACACAGTCGAACGGGTACTTATATAAAAAAATTTCTAATATGGGTACTGACTTGCAAATTTTTTATACAATTGGATAATTTTCTATAGATTCACCTTATTAAAATTTACAATTCGAGTATTTTCGCTGATTTTCAATAATTAAAGAAGCATAATCTAGATTTAAATAAAGATTTTTGACACGATGTATAGGTTAGGTCCTTCCTCTCAAGTGTAATGTCATAGTTGGGTTAATAACATGGTTAGTGTATATATGATCGATGCACCATAATGTTTTGTAAGTGAATGTTGTTTCTTCTCGTGTTGGCTCAGTGCAAAACATCAATCAAAGCATTCTTCAGTTCACAGTTCCACGTATTACGGGACAATCATGCCACATGTGAGGAGGCACATTGAGATTATAAAAGTGGGTGTTGTCCCACATTAATTCATCAAAGCTCACCTTATATATTAAAGGAATATCTCGTCCTATTACCAATTGATTTTAGGAAACACCCTTCAATTTTTAATACAACAACACCACAATTTTTTATTTTTTATTTTTAGCAATATCTATCTCGAACAAGCTCCAGTATGGGACTTCATCACATAAATCGTTCCAAGGCGTTTGAGCTCTTGAACTTGATTTCATCCAATGTGAAATTTTGATATGGATTAGCTGGGTTTTATAGGCCTAATTAGCCACCCAAACGCAAATTATTTATTAAGGAAGAAAAATCTTCCATTTTTCTTGGTTGATTCACATTGAATACTAATTAATAAACTTACGCCTTAACCATGTTCTTTTAGAAGGAAAAAGGAGCAACGATTGTAGTTGTACACCCTAGTCAAGACTCCAACAATTTACGAACGCCAATGCAATTTTTTTTTGTTTTCTAATTTCTGTAGATATAGAATTTCTAGTAAATAAATGAACGAAAACCAAATTTTCCTTCTTTTGGCTTCAACAGCTCAACGTTCCTTTCCTTGTAATCGTGCGAAACAAAGAAGAACAATGTCTTGTTGAAAGCGCTGATCGGCCAACGCTTAATAGAGAGCTTGGTTTCTATGCTTGATAACTGACATTTATCCCTTCCCTCATAGATCACCCTTCAGATAATTTATTTCACCATTACCAATAGGGATCGATTGTGATCGATTTGCATAGTGGCAGGGATCTGTAATGCGCTTTTCGCGAACAAATAGCTCGTTTACATTGCTGCTGAGTTCTTTGCGTCCCGATTTTGCATCTCATGCGCTTTCTGGATTGGTTTTTACGTAAAAATCTGTTGCCAGATCACGCGGGTTCTTCATGCTTTTTGTTTGTTTTTGTTCTATTGATGTGAATGCGAGAACCCCGCTTTGAAATCCGAGGAAGACATGAAACGCAAATGTAGGAAGAGATTGTTTAAGAGATGGGAAGCATTTTGGGTGGATGTGTGTTGCCATTACTTCTTTTGATAGGTACGAGAAATAAGGGCTTTTCGCGAGTTCTTGCATATTCTCACTCTTATCTGATGTGTTTCAAGGTTGCTTGGGCTAAAATTTTTTGTCTTGTTTGATTCAAATATTGGGTTTCATGTGGTTTATGGTGCTTGCTATAGTTCTTTTGTTACTGTATAAGATAATCCTCAACACTTCTTCTGCAGCTGGATTGCTGAATTGGAGTATAATCTCTTTCATACATTTGGTGACTTCTCTTCTTTTCCGGTTTAATGCGCCTAATAGAGGTACGAGGAATTTGTTGCTCTCGTATATTGTGTCTTCACATTTATTAGGAGTGTCTTTGGTTCTTCACAATATCTTTGGAGCTTAAGTTTAACTTTCTATGCTTTTCTGTTTCAGAATTTCGGTTCAGAGGACGCGTTTTATCGTTGTGGTTTGTGCTCATATATTCGGTCTTCGTGATTCTGTCGCAAGCGTTTTATCTGATTGTGTGTGCTACTGTGGATTGCAAATGGAATTCTACAGATGCATGGGGGATAAAGATATTTGGACTTATGAAGTATGGTTTCCTTTGTCATAGCTTTATCCTCCGTTTCACGTCTATCGTAGTTATATTAAGTTCAAAGGAATTGGCTTGTAACGCATCTCCTAAATGAATGCAAGCAGATGCTTTGCGCTTGCTTAAATGGTGCATATTGAAAATTATTTTGCATCTTATACTTTTGCAGGGTCCAAAGTTGGAGATATCCCAAAGTGATTTACTTCCTCTTCGTCGAATTGCTAGTAGTAATTGTGTCTCTCGTGGAGATCAACAGACACAAGTTTGGTTTCGTACGATTCCAAGATTCCTTCTGGGTTTCTCATGATACTTGGTGGAACCACTTGTCATCAGTTGTTGAACATATAGGTTTGCTTAAGCTATTCATTGAATTTGTGACCTTTAGTGATAAAAAGGTTCTGGTCTTGCACATTGCAACTAGTAGTTGAATGATCATATCTTCCTGCATGCCCCTCAATCGACTTGGAAATTACTTTCATTGATGTTTAAAACAATTTGCGGGTATGATATCCTGTGAATGACCCGTTTTTACAAAGGGTAGGCTGTTAGAGAGGGTTCATGGGATGCATCATTTTATATTTATGTATGATAAATATTGCTAATATTCGATTACAGTGCTTACCGCACTTACGTTATCTTAGTTGAAAAGCAAGTCAGTGGCTGATCTCTACCCATTTTGTTTTGTTGATCTAATATTTTATCCACAAGCATGTTTTGGAGCATAGTTTTTGTATGTTCATTTCTAGTAATTTCATTTGTCCTTCTATTTTTTAGACTCATTCATTTATTGAATTTGGAATGGAAGGTTATCGCCTTAGGTTAGCGTCCTGCTTACTGCTGCCTGCTGTTCAATTGATCTCCGGTATCAGCTATCCTTCTTGGATCTCTTTACCATTTTTTATATGCAGCTGTGTTGGTCTGGTCGACTGGTCACTAACAAGCAATTTCTTGGGTCTTTTCAGGTAATATAGCTCTGGATTATAGTTTTATTACTGTAAAGCTTTAAGTTAAGGATATCACTGAGTCTAGTTTTTCTCTACAACTTTTTAAAAATTACTTAAATTTTCATAAAGCCAATTTTCTTGTGCTTCGTTTTTTTAAAGGTTGTGGAAGATTCTGTGGGTATATGCTGGATTTAGCATTTGCCTTCTCTATGTATATCAGCTCCCTGTTGTATTTCCACAAACCTTCCAAGCAATTGCTAACTCTATTGGTCTCTACAAAGTAGTTGCTGATTCTGATTGGCAACAAATGTGCTCTGGCGCTTCACTCATGGTGTTCTATTACATGGTATTCTTTTGTCACGAATGTCACACTGTCATTCAATTTTGTAATGTCGTTTATCATCAATTTATGAATAAACTCTTGTGCTGTAGCTTGAGGTAGGTTATTGACAGTTTTATGCCTGATGGAGCAGGCTTAATATATGCTCAAGGCTATGTACTGCTTCATTATAAAGTTGTGTATAAGATATTTTTCTCTAAATTATGTATTTCAAGTGATAACTGATTCGAAAATGCTTATGCAGCTATCTTGTGTAAAACATGATTTAGAAGACATGGAATTCGTAATGTCCATGCGAGAAGGTAGCCTGACTGAGCAACTTCTTCCCTCAAGAAGCTCTCTTTTTGTTCGTCAATTGAGGTAATTACTAAATAGTTTTAGTTAAAGATGCTAATCTTGATTTTCTTACTTCTGGTTCTGATAACATTAGTTTGGCATGTCTTGCTTGAATTTTGGTGCTTAATATAACTAGTGAGATGCATCTAATAGCAGAATTTGGTTCATTGTATTATGAAACTGGACGTTTGTTCCAGACATGTTTGTAAATTTCAGCGCAGAATATATTAGTGATCATGCAAACACAAGATACATAACTTTCCTGAACCGTACGTATTAGTCTAGATATACTAGTTAGTGCTTCAAGTCTTTTGACTGGATTTGGCTTTCAGGTCTGGGGTTAAGCACACAAACATCTTACTGAGGAAACCAGTTTTCAGGATTTTCAGCATAAACTGGTTCATTTATGGCTTTCCGGTAGGTCATTAAAACTTATGCCTGTAAAAGATCACATTTAGAGGCGGCAGTTGTTAGTAGGGCCTAAGTAATGATACTTTCGATGGTTGAGCTTTTTGTTATCCTTATATATAAAACGTTTCAGACGTAAAATATGGCAGATATCGTTGTTCGCCCTCTCATACTGGAGCTTCCATTTTGCTAGCATTTGCGCATTTGGCTTACTCGCATACGTTGGTTACATACTATTCGCTTTCCCGTCCCTGTTCCGTTTGCATCGGTTGAACGGGTTGCTTCTTGTTTTCATTCTTCTGTGGGCCATAAGCACATATGTCTTCAATGTGGCTTTTGCCTACGTTAACTGGAAGCTTGGAAAGGTAATTTCTTGCTCAAGAAAAATAATGTATAGGATCAATATGTATATATTATATATATATATATATATTTGCATATCCTACTTATACAATTAACCTTAGCAAATCTTAATACTTACGTTGTAATATCTTCAAGTTATGTTAATGTTAAGCTGTAAAGTATTTTTCTTATTCAGGATATGGAGATCTGGGAAATGGTTGGGTTATGGCACTATCCTATACCTGGTTTCTTCCTTTTAGCACAGTTCTGCCTTGGGATTCTTGTAGCTCTTGGTAATCTTGTTAATAATTCTGTATTTTTATGCCTATCAACTGAGGAGAGGCAATACCCACTGGAGAACAATAATGATGAAGGTATTTTGCTAGTAGATGAGATTTTCTTGATTGGCTATTCCAATGTCTTTGTTTAAGCAACAATTCTTTTCCTATTTTAACACCTACCTTTGACACCTGCAGTAAGGGAAGATGCTAAGGTCTTAGCAGTTGCTACGATTGCTTGGGGCCTGCGAAAATGTTCTCGGGCTATCATGTTGTTGTTGATTTTCATCATTGCAACAAAGCCTGGTTTCATGCATGCTGTTTATAGTATGTAAAACTTGATGAGTGTTTCGATATTGTTCCTTAATTTTTTTTGCACACTTATAAGATGCTAATGGCTATTGCCTGATTTGTTTTACTACTTATCTGTACTCATACATTTATTTCTTCCTTGTCAGTGATCTTCTTCTTTGTGTACCTATTGAGCCACAAAATCAATAAAAAGATGCGCCAATCCCTTATCCTTCTATGTGAGGTTCACTTTGCAATTTTGTACGTTCTTCAACTTAATCTGGTCTCGAGAAAGCTGGAGAAGGAAGGCTCTATAAGTTTGGCAGTGTTATCCCAGCTAGGTATGGCTTTTCAATCGCTCTATGCCGTCATTATTTTTTGCGTGATCGCTAAATTCAACATTTCCCATTGGCTTATTAAAGTTCCTGACATTCAATTTTTCATATTTATGAAATTCTGTAGGCCTCCTTGAAAGTGATAGTTCTTGGGACTTGATGGAAATAGCTCTCCTTGCGTGCTTCTGTGCGATTCATAATCATGGATTTGATATGCTGTTCTCATTTTCTGCAATTGTTCAGCACACACCGTGTCCACCAATTGGATTTAGCATCCTCAAAGCTGGTTTAAACAAATCGGTTCTTTTGTCAGTTTACGCCACCTCCGACATCAGAGATTGTGAGAACCATTCCCATGGTACTATTGGTTTTTGCTTGTCAGATTATTGAAATGTTTATGCTTTCATGTATTAAAAATCTACTTTTGCTTCTATCACGGTTGAGTTATTACATCATCATTATCGCATGGTACAATTGATGATTCAATATTTCAACTGCAGTTTGGTTTCCTGTTACCTCAGGAGAAAAATCAATGTTACAGGATAAATTATGTCATTTCTTTATTAATATGTGCTTTTGTTTTGAACTTTCAGAGAGAATGATAGCCTTGTATCTCACTGCAGTTGGGAAGAAGTTCTTGTCCATATACAGATCCTTTGGAACATACATTGCTTTCTTAACCGTTCTTATTGCAGTGTATCTTGTGAGACCTAATTACATATCATTCGGTTACATCTATCTTCTACTCATATGGATTATCGGAAGGCAACTAGTTGAAAGAACAAAAAGACGTCTCTGGTTTCCAGTCAAAGCATATGGGATTGCAGTTTTTGTCTTCATCTACACACTGAGCATTTTCCCGAGCTTCGAGGCATGGATGTCTACAAAAGTTGAACTTTCTCTATGCTTTGGATACAACAGTGAAGCTTCACTGTTAGAAAATCTCTGGGAATCATTAGCGATAATGATCGTCATGCAGCTTTACAGCTATGAGAGGAGGCAAAGCGAGTACCTGAAATCTGAAGATCCCAACCCAATACAGATAGGGATTACGGGTTTTATCAGACGGGCTTTGATCTGGCACAGTCAGAAGGTTCTGTCTGTTGCGCTTTTTTATGCTTCAATGTCTCCAATTAGCGCATTTGGATTTATTTACCTTCTGGGCCTGATTTTCTGTTCAGCACTACCTAAGGAGTCTAGATTCCCATCGAAGTTATTCTTGGGATATACGGGTTTGTTAGTTACCGCTGAATATCTATTCCAAATGTGGGGTAAAGATGCTCATATGTTTCCTGGCCAAAAGCACCACGGCTTGTCCCTTTTCTTGGGTTTTCAGGTGTATGGAACTGGTTTCCAGGGCATTGAAGCCGGCTTGAGGGCAAAAGTGCTGGTAATTGCTGCTTGTACTCTTCAGTACAACGTTTTTCGATGGTTGGAGAAAGTACCCAGGACGAGTTTAAACGCGACTAGGTCAGAAGAGCCTTGTCCTTTATTTGTTTCAACAGAAGATGTTCTCAGCAATGAGTCTTCTGATGGTGAGAATCAGTCATCTTCTGATTCGAATGATCGCTTATCTGAACAAAAGATGACACAGAACAGTTCGTGGCCTTATTTCATGCCTCGTGTAAATAGATCACCACATAGTTCGACTTCAGATCGAGGCACTACTCCTCGTAGTAAAAGGAAATATTCTTTTGGCTACATATGGGGAAGAACCATAAAAGACAGTCATAAGTGGAATAATGAAAGAATTTCAGCTTTAAGACAGGAGCGGTTTGAAATGCAAAAGACTACGCTGAAAGTATTTTTGAAGTTTTGGATTGAAAACCTGTTTAACCTTTTTGGGCTTGAGATTAACATGATTGCACTATTGCTAGCAAGTTTTGCTTTGTTGAATGTGGTGTCTATGCTCTACATTGCATGCCTAGCTACTTGTGTTCTGTTACCACGTCATTTTATTCGTAGAATGTGGCCAATATTTGTCCTTATATTTGCTATAATTCTCCTCACCGAGTACTTCGCAATGTGGAGGAGTATTATGCCATCGCTACACAATTCAAGTAAAGTTAAACCACACTGTCGTGACTGCTGGAGGAATTCAAATGCATACTTTGAGTATTGTGAAAAATGTTGGTTAGGTATGCTATCTGTCTGTCTCTCTCTAAAATATGTATGCATTTTTTCAGTTCAACAGCATCTCCGTTTGTTATTTTACTGGTACCTATGGTAAGACTTGTTCACTTAGTAATAGTTATGTCCAGACTAGTTTATTACTGTTAGAAGGTTGATCGTACTCTCTGATATTATTCCTTTGATTGTTGGGTCCATACAAGTTATGTCCAAACTATAGTTTATTAGTCATAGAAGGTTTTTGTATCTTTCTGATATTATTTCTCTGTAAAGATGAAGTTTTCAATGAAGCAAACCCCTCTATCTATGCATCTTTTCCTGAAATCGTATCTGAGTTAAAATAAAAAGAATGGTTAACACGCTTAAACATATATTCGGACACCTGCCAACTGTATGAGTAACCCCCTATTCTCTGTGCATGATTTGCTAATAGAGAATTTCAAGGAAGCACATGTCTGTCGATAATCTTTCTGTACACATGTTTATTGTATATTATTCAAGCGTGTGAGTTGCATTATTATTTTTGCAGGAATTATAGTTGATGATCCTCGGGTGCTGATCAGTTATTACATGGTTTTCATGATCACATGTTTCAAGCTCCGGGCAGACCAATCAACAGGCTTCTCGTGGTCACTGACATATGACCAGATGGTTTCCCAGCAGAAGAACGCTTTTGTCTGGCGAGATCTTTCGTTTGAGACCAAAAGTTTGTGGACTTTTATCGACTATATAAGGGTGTACTGTTACTGCCATCTCTTGGATTTAGTGCTTACTCTTATCTCAGTAACTGGAACACTTGAGTATGACATTCTTCATCTTGGATATCTGGGCTTTGCTCTTGTTTTCTTCAGATTGAGACTTACCATCTTGAAGAAGAAAAACAAGATATTCAAGTATTTGCGCATATATAATTTTGCTGTAATCGTGCTCTCTCTAGCTTATCAATCTCCATTCATAGGAGATTCAAATTCTGATAAGTGTGAAACGGTTGATTATATCTACGAGGTCATAGGGTTCTACAAATATGATTATGGATTTCGTATTACTTCAAGATCTGCTTTGGTGGAGATCATCATTTTCGTTCTAGTGTCATGCCAATCGTTTATGTTGTCATCCTCAGAATTTGATTATGTATTTCGATACCTGGAGGCTGAACAAATCGGAGCCATTGTACGGGAACAAGAGAAGAAAGCTGCTCGGAAAACAGAACAGTTGCATCACATTAGAAAATCTGAGGAAAGTAAACATCAGCGTAACTTGCAAGTGGAGAAGATCAAATCTGAAATGCTCGACCTTCAAAATAAGCTTCGTATGGGTTCTTCAAAAGTGGTGCTCGTCAATGATTCATCAGTAAATGAAGGTGTTAGAAGAAGAAAAAATGGATCTCTTACTTTACAAGCGGCTTGCAGTGCTCAGAGGCAGGAAAGTGAAAGTAATCCTAAGACAAGTTTGCAGAATATCAAAGAGAATGGTAGTGCGGAAACTCCATTTGTATATGAGTTTATAAAGCATCTCGAGGATACTAGTTCAGTTGGTGAGTTAACTGAACCTGAGGACTTGAAGGGTCACGTTGGTGTTATTAGTGAACCTGACAAAACTACTTACTTTAGAAGCCACTCGTCGGAAAATCCATTAGCTTCTGCAGTGCAATTAATAGGCGACGGAGTTTCGCAAGTCCAGCACATTGGAAATCAAGCAGTCAACACTCTCGTCAGCTTCTTAAATATTCCTGCCGAAGATTCTGATGTCAACAATCCCTCGTGTGGAACAGTAGATTCCAATCTTACCTTGAATCATTCGCCTCTGCTATGTGAGAAGACTAAACCATCAGAGTCTGTGAGTCTTCAGATTGGTCGTATCTTACAACACATATGGGGCCAAATGAGATCAAATAACGACGTAGTGTGTTATTGCTGCTTTGTCCTTGTCTTCCTCTGGAACTTCAGCTTACTTTCCATGGTTTACTTAGCAGCTCTTTTCCTGTATGCACTGTGTGTGAATACTGGGCCAAGTTACATTTTTTGGATCGTCATGCTGATTTACACAGAATTCTATGTCTTGATTCAGTATTTGTATCAAATAATGATCCAACATTGTGGTTTCACCATCAAATCAGGCCACCTCCGTGAATGGGGCTTTCCTACGAAGAAGATAAAGTCATCGTTCGTTATCAGTTTGCTGCCACTTTTTTTGGTGTATCTGTTTACTTTGATACAATGCTCCATTACTGCGAAAGATGGTGAATGGTTTTCGGTTGGAGTTAATAATTGCAAAACAGGGTTTAGGAACGGAAAGGAGCTTCAATCTAATTCGAGTTGGAGTGCAAAGGTTTTTAAAGCTTTCCATTTTATAGTACGCATGGTGAAGATAATGTCCAGCAGCTGTTCAAGATACTGGAAATCACTTACACAAGAAGCTGAGTCTCCTCCATACTTTATCCAATTGTCTATGGATGTCAAATCTTGGCCTGAAGATGGGATTCAACCTGAAAGAATCGAATCTGCAATGAATCAGCTATTAAGGCTTTTACACGATGATAAGTGTAAGAAAGATAATCCGAGTAATTGCCAATCTGCAAGTAAGGTTCAGATTCGGAGCATTGAAAGAAGTAATGAACGTGCAAATGTGGTGTTAGCAGTGTTTGAGGTGGTGTATGCCTCTCCTGTTGCTGAATGTAAACCAGCAGAACAATACTACTCGCTTACCCCAGCTGCTGATGTGGCTAACGAAATTCTTAAGGCAAGATCAATGGGACTTGATGAGATAGTTGGATTTCAATACCCGATACTCTCCGTAATTGGTGGTGGCAAAAGAGAAATTGATCTATATGCACATATTTTTGGGGCTGACCTTTCTGTTTTCTTTCTTGTGGCGATATTTTACCAGTCAGTCATCAAAAATAGAAGCGAAATTCTTGAGTACTACCAACTTGAGGACCAATTCCCGAAAGAGTTTGTGTTTATTCTCATGGTATTATTTCTTGTACACCATGAATTCTCTAAATCAGACTAGGGTGTTAATGATCAACTTGAACTTTCCTAGCTTCATGTATGAAGCATGATGCCAACTACGTTATTTAGTTTTGTTCCTTGGCTTTTCTGACTCTAATTTGCTTTATTGGCCTTTTTTTGCAGATAATTTTCTTTTTGATCGTCGTTGATCGTATAATATACCTGTTTTCATTTGCAACGGGGAAAGTCATCTTCTACCTCTTCAACCTCGTCCTATTCACTTATGCTGCGACTCAGTATGCATGGAACTTGGACACAACTCAGAAGACGGCAGCTGGATTGGCTCTTCAAGCAATTTATCTTACTAAGTCAGTTTCTCTTGCACTACAAGCCATACAAATCAGACACGGTATCCCTCATAAAACTACTCTGTATCGCCAGTTTCTAACAAGCAAAGTCTCTCGCATCAATCACCTCGGATACAGGATTTATCGAGCTTTGCCTTTCCTATATGAATTGCGATGTGTTCTTGATTGGTCATGTACTACGACATCATTAACTATGTATGACTGGCTAAAAGTAAGAAACCTTGCATTTATTAGTCGAAATTATTGCTCCTAAATCTGATTTTGCATAGAAAGTGACATGTTTTTCTTTGACTCATCAGTTGGAGGACATCAATGCGAGTTTGTACCTTGTTAAGTGCGACAATGTTCTGAACAGAGCTAATCATAGACAAGGGGAAAAACAGTCAAAGACGACCAAGTTTTGCAATGGAATATGTCTATTCTTTATACTAATATGTGTCATTTGGGCTCCTATGCTGGTAAGTGGCTGCAATGATTATTCTCTTCTTAACTGATGAATGGTTTCCGTTGTCGAATGTCTAACTATGTAGTTAAGAAAGAAAAGCTTCTTTCGTAATGCTAGTTCCGGATATCCGATTCTGTGCCAAATATGTAGTCAGGTTGCTTTTACTAATTTGTTGTTTGTTCACAAGCAGTTATGTCAAAATATTCATATGGAGCAGTTATTTTGGTCTTCGTTTTGTTATAATTTGACACTTTTCTTTGGTCATTTGAATGGTTTAGCCATGTTAACTGAAACGTCAAGTTCTACCACTCAAGTGTGTTATTGAATCTAATTTTTTTCCTTCATCGATTTCTCAAAGTTACAGAATACCGCATTGTTCCAGAATAAGTTTATTTTTTCTCAATGAGGGTCCAGATGCATGATAACTGAGATATTCGATACAAATCCTGATAATGTTTGAAATCATTGGGTCAGCTTTTTAAGATATCTCTACATTTCTTGCTAAGCTTAAATTTATCATCAGTTGTATATCCCTAGTTTCTTGCTATTCAATTATCGTGGGATCGTCATTTTTAATGGGGACTTAATACGGAACATGTTTTCAAAATTTTATTTTTGTCTATTGATGCTGACCACTGAATCTTACAGATGTACAGCAGTGGTAATCCAACAAACATTGCAAATCCCATCAATGATGTCAGCTTTCAACTAGACATCAAAACAGCTGGTGGAAGATTAACTTTATACCAAACGACACTTTGCGAAAGACTTTCTTGGGATCAAATCAAGGACAATGTTCTTCTTGACCCTCAACATTACTTAGACTCGTATAACATGAACGACATTCAGCTAGTCTGTTGCCAAGCCGATGCAAGTACCATGTGGCTTATACCCAATGTTGTTCAAAGGCAGTTTCTTAGATCCCTTGACAGTAGCAGCATGGATGTAAGGTTTGTATGGGTTCTTACCAGGGACAGGCCAAAAGGAAAGGAAACAGTCAGATATGAAAGAAGTGTTGATCAATCTGATCTTCCCGAATCATCAGTGGTCGAGGGTGTTTTGAATGGTTCGCTGAACAGCTTTAGGATATATAACATGTACCCAAGATTCTTTCGAGTCACAGGTTCTGGAGAAGTCAGACCTTTAGAGCAGGAGGTACTATTTTTTGATCATTTCCTTTTCTTTGAACTATGCCTTTTAAGTTATCATACTCTTTGATCTTTGTGGTTTACCCTCAAATGCAACAGCTAAGTTTGTGTCAATGTAGTCTTTATGTGTTTATGGAAATTCCTTGAAGTCCCAAATATTATGTGAAAGGCATCTCTGTTCATGACAATACAAAGTAACCACGAGCAAATGGTTGCGATCATCCCTCACTGCACTATTTGATAGTAATTTTGGCCAATCTGTGAACACTTTAAACAGGTGGACGATGTCAGCGCAGATCTTATCTTACATCGTGGAATGTCGGAGTGGTGGTCCTTCCGTGATATCAGTTCGTTGGATTCATATGGATGTGGAAGCTTGTCAGGACCCATGGCTGTCATCGTGTCAGAGGAAACCCCTCGTAAGTACCAAAAAATATAGAACTAATCACATCAACTGTAGCGAAGAAATATCAAACGACTAGTAAATTTAGTTCCGAATTCATATTGACATCATTTATGCCCTTTCTCATTTGCACGGAAGATGAGTCTGCTTAACTGGGAAGGTGAAAGGATCTTAGTAATGTGATTGTTTGAGGGATCGGAATGTTTTCGACAAATAGTAGTAAATTGGTGAAAATGCACTTATGTATCACTATATCATACATGAATACAGAAGATTATGTTAGGATATCTCTGTGATTAATTCATTATGATGTGTTTTTACTTAGAGGGATTTCTCGGTGAGACCCTAAGCAAATTCAGCATATGGGGTCTCTACATCACGTTTGTACTAGCAGTTGGCAGATTCATCAGAATGCAGTGCGCTGATTTACGTATGAGGATACCTTACGAGAATCTTCCTTCATGCGACAGGTACACATGATGGCTTTTGTCTTTTCTATGACAAACGAACAATTCCTTAATTCAGAAAAATTTCGGACTAAAATGGTTTTTTCGACGGTTGTGCTTTTTCCTGCCCCTCCAAGGTTGATAGCTATATGTGAGGATATATACGCAGCAAGGGCAGAAGGCGAACTCGGGGTAGAAGAGGTTCTTTACTGGACACTTGTGAAGATTTACAGGTCCCCTCACATGTTGCTCGAGTATACAAATCCCGACTAACATCGAATTAGGTAAAAACTAAATACTTCGAAAAACAGCTGATGAAACTTCAATAGAATAGAGACTTTCGGTTTGAGGTCCAATTCTCATTTGCCAAGCTTTCTCGACTATTGTTTGAGGCTCCGTTTCGTGATCATAAAAAGCTTTCGGTTTCAGAGAGAATTTAGAATGTGATAGACTGCGTTCTACTGATTGTGGTTTATTATGACAGCAATTTTTATCTGTGCTGCATTGTGCATATATGATATATATAGCTATAGAGAAGAGAAGATGGCTTAGAATACAAGGGCAATTCAGTTTGTGCAGTCAATTCTTTCATGGGTAAATTCCGTTACAATACTCTTTGAAGTTTAAATCTATGTTGGTATAATAATGAGTTTTGTTAGTATACTTCATTCAATATCTGTCAGCTTTTTTTAACCTGAGAAGCACATCTTTTCCACATTGAAAAGGTATTGAACAGGAAAAATTCACAGATGAGTACTGATCAAGAAGAAATAATTTGAGGGGTATTTAAGAAGAATTTTAACAAACTCACAGCAACAGTTTCATGCTGTGACAGCCCAGTCACCTATGTCATCACCAATCATTATAATGGCATAGTAGCGCTCAGCTCTTTGGCTTCCTTTGGATATTTATTTTGAAGATGTCATGGATGGTTCACAAGTGAGAGATACAAGTGCATGTGCAGCTGAAATTCTTAGCAGTAAATGTTTTAAGCAATCCTGATTTAAGGCTAACAATGTGTCACATTATTTCTGATCAAAATTGTTGTTGCAGGTTTAGTGAAGTCTCTTAAGGCTATAAATCAAACCACTTGGCAGGATGCATTTCTTGGACTTTGGACATCTGCTTTATGCCTTGTTCAGAGGGTAAGTGGCATCACTCTGTACCCTTACATAGAAGTATGACTATTTCTGTATCTTGATGTGGTGCTTCCCAATGCCTGTCCAGATTCACAAAAACAGCTAAAGGGAAAATTTATTCTAACCCTTTGGTGATCATCTCAGATTAGAGTAGTAAATGTTGAAATCATAAGCCTAAATACTTATGTTTTAGACGAATGAACAGAATGGCCAGAAATATCTGCAGAAAATCGATATAATTTCCGCGTAGGTTCTGAACTACATGACTCTGTTTTGCAATCGAGTCTGCTTTTGTTTCCACAATAACTATATGCTGCTGATTTTTTTTTTTTTATTATATACAATTCAGGAGAGGAATTCAAGTGAGGGTCCTGTTCCACGCCTTGACACTTGTTTATGCATGTTATTGTCCGTGGCAACACTTGCTGTTGCCCATATAATTGAGGAGGAGGAGGTGGTGGAGGACAGAAAAGATAGTGAGATCGTAGAAAGTGTCGTCAAGACTTAGTTTTCTAGTCTGCAAAGACTAGATGACTTTGAAGGTTATTGTCACCTCCACCAATTTGGTTGGTTCACAGGCCAACCAAGCAGCTGCAAATGCCATGTTGTTCCTATCTGGTGTAACAATCGTCCCTGGCCACATTGATGGGATATCATTGAATGACTTCCATCACATTGTTGTGAGTATTTATGCTTTTGCAGTTGTCGTTGTTACTTGATAGTTACCTTTGTGAGTTCAAGGCCGTTTAGGTGCTTATGCCCCATTCATCTATTTATGCATGTGAATTTGAGCCTTGTGTTGTGGGATTGGCAAATTCAATGCTGCCTAAGTAAATGCTATAGTTTTTCAATACGGTGATTTTAAAAATCGAAAGTTATTCTGTCTTTTGTATGCCTCACAAGTTGTATAGTGCTCTCCTTATTTTCTGTTTGCCGTACCATTTTCAGCTGGCAATCTTCGCCATTTGATTGTTGAGGCTTGCATCGCCCGTAATATTTTGGACACATCAGCGTATACATGGCCTGGATATGTAAAAGGCCGCTGTAACCAAATTCCACAAATTATTTCTGGGCAAATGTCTGGTTGGTCTTCATTTATGAGAGGGTCCGCCTTAACTCCTTCCATGGTTAGCGCGTTAGTGTCAACACCAGCTGCAAGGTGCACAGAATTGAATTTTTTTAATTGTCTCGTTGCAGATTTAAACCTCCATCTTAAATGATTAATTGCTTTGCTTTATTAGTGGTAATGATTTTCTGTTTAAGTGTGCCAGCAAAAAAATGTCATCCTCTATAAACAGAGCTATTTTCTGTTTCTGCTGTTCATTTTGTCTACATTCATTTGACTATTTCCTTTCAAAACGAGACTCGAAAACTTTTGAGTCTGAAATTACACTTGATTATATTCTTATAAGACTTGTGTATTTCTGCATAAGACACAATGGTCATTCAACGAAGTTTTTTTTTTTTCTTGGACATTAGTTTAGCGGAAATTGAGAAAATATATGAGATTGGTGTCAGCGGTTCAGATGATGATAAGATTTATGCTGCTACGATAATTTGTGGAGCTTCCTGATTCGTGGTTGGAATATACAGGTAATAAGTGTATTTGATGTTTCAATCTTATATATTTGAGAAACCATTGCATCCTAGTTTCGCTTCGACTACCCATACTGACATATCTATCCTTTTTAAGTTCACTAGTTCAGCATTCTTTTCTATAACTTGGTTTACGAAAAAATCGGTTTCGTCTTATACTACAGGAATATACCAGTCTCTTTATAACAAGAATGTTGTCACCTCATATTTCAATGGATTTTTCTGGGAGTGACAGCCATTTGATAGGTTGTGCACCATTTTTGAACGTTCTTCTCGCTGGAATATCATCAATTGATAGCATTCAGATATTTCCTTGCACGGCTTGGTACGTCCATTTCATGCATTTACCCTTTCGTCCTTCCGTACAGTTAAAAATATAAATAAATTAGATGTAAAGAACTAGAGCAGCATGTAGGATGGAAAGAAAAGAAGTCTGGCATTGTAACAATTTAAATGTGTGGATAACTCCTTGCTGTAGGCCTACGACAAAACATGATTGTGATTAAGGTGAATATTTTAACATCATTTTTTTATACAAAAACGTATCTACCTCAATTCCCATTTTCCAGGTTCCTCAGCTAGCTGCTGCGTTGATGCCAATCTGTGAGACATTTGGTTCGTGCACACCCAACATGTCATGGACACTCAACGGGGAGCAAATTTCTTCGCACGCCGTATTTTCAAATGCAATGACTTGTTGCTGAGCTTTGGAGATTCGATCACCCACCGCTCGAACATGTGATGGGAGATGTGACCCCAGTGGGGTCCCATCTGACCCCTGAATACCTCTTTGGTCCGCAACAGCCAATCATCTCTATCAGACAATTCTCCCAAGAATCAGAACAGAAAAAAGAGATTGTCAAGATTATCTATCCTTGTTCAACAGAGCCCATATTCATGGATTCTTTTCCCAAATGAAGCGTTGGTACTGGCAACATCAAGAGTGCCTTTCTTCTATATTTTCAGGCCTTGTACTGGAAATTCTGTTCAATCAGATGTAGAGGCTCTTCTAAACATGATGTTCAGAAAATTTAACAAAGTTGTAGGTCAGTCTTCGACCACTACTACAACTTCTGGAAGTAACAGCTCGTCTGTGTCTGGATCAGATGATCTCTATGTCAATCTTAAGTTGCCCGCTTGGGATATACTCGAGGCTGTTCAGTTTGTGCTTGATGCAGCTCTTACTGCTTGTGCCCATGGGATTATATCTCCTCGTGAAACTACTACTGGTTTGTCCTCTCTATAACTGATACTTACTACTCAAATTTAGTTTTTTGATAGAGAATATGCCATCTCAGGAAGATACTATGTGCCCTCACTATGTTGTGGTAGTAATCCATAATAGGCTACTAGTGAAATGACTAACTTTCTTTTCTACGCGTTTTTTTTGCTTTTCCATGTATCCAGGTTTCCTCCAACGAATACACAGTAGCCCGTAGTTGATCTTCTATCAAAGCTTCCTGCCCAGTCAGCATCTGAATAGCCAATTATGTTGGTTGTCCCTGTTCGCCTCATCCAAATTCCTCGTCCGGGTGTGCCTTTAAGATATCTTAAGACTCGATCTATTGCTTCAAATTCTGTAGTTCTGGGTGTCTGCATAAACTGACTAATACAACTAACAGCAAAGGTAATGTCAGGTCGAGTAACTGTCAGATATATAAGTTTTCCTACTAGCCGTTGGAATAAATTGATGTTTTCAAAAGGTTTTCCATCTTCACTGTTTAATTTTTTATTTGTTTCCATTGGGGTTTTTGACGGTTTAGCGCCTATCTTTCCGGTTTCTTTGAGAAGGTCTAGGATGTATTTTCTTTGACAAAGAAATAATCCTTTTTGGGAGTGGGCTATTTCAATTCCTAAAAAATATTTGAGGGTTCCCAAATCTTTTATTTCGAACTTTGTTTTTAGATGATTTTTTATGTTGTTTATTTCGCTTGTGTAGCAAGTGCATCCAAATACTCGTAGATGACCTAGGTTGGGTTTTCTTTTAAATAATATTTCTAATGGGCTTTTGTTCTTTAGTTGTACACTTGGAAGTCTGTTAATCAGATATGTAGCAGTAAGAACGGCGTCTGACCAATATTCCTTTGGTACATTACTTCGAAAAAGCAACGCTCGAGTAACTTCTAGAAGGTGTCGATTTTTTCTTTCTGATACTCCATTTTGTTCAGGAGTATTAATGCATGTGGTTTGATGCATAATTCCTTTTTCTTTAAATAGTTCTATAAAATTTTGTTGATGTGTTCGGTGCCATTGTCGGATCGGAATAATCTTATTCTTGCATTATATTGATTTTCAATTAGGTTTGAAAACTCTTTAAATTTTGAGAAAACCTCAGATTTACTTTTTAATAAATAGATCCAAGTGATGCGTGAGTAATCATCAATGAAGGGATATCGAAAGCCTTCATATGAGTCAATAGGAGCAGGTCCCCAGACGTCAGAATGTATTAAATCGAATAAATTCTCAGCTTTATTGCTGGAGAGAGGAAAAGGAAGTCTCGTTTGCTTTGATAACTTGCAAACGTCACAATTATTGGAATTTATAGACGATGAAGGAAATAATTTTGATAAAGTTTTGTCAGATGGGTGCCCAAATCTTTGATGAAGGATGTTGTTGGCTGAATGTTGATAGAAACTTGAGTCTTTTGGTGGGAATTCTACTGTATATAGACCGTTTTGCAGTCTTCCTTCACCAATCGTACTTCATGTCCTACGATCTTGAAAGATTACTTTTGTTGGCGAGAAGATTACATTACAATTTAGTTCTTGAGTTATTTGTTTGACAGATAAGAGATTTGAGGTAAGGTTGGGTAAATAAAAAACATTTGGAATTTCTTTTGAAAAAATTTTGGTGGTTCCTATTCCTTTGATTGGAACCTTATTTCCGTTAGCAACGGAAACATATTGATTGTTTGTTGTTTGGAAATTTTATTTTTTTCAATATTATTAGGATTATATGTCATATGGTCAGTTGCACCAGAATCGACAATCCAAGAATCTCCTAAAATATAATTCGTGCAATTTGTATTATACTTTTGTGAAGTAATTGAGGGCTTCATACCTTGGCTGTGTTTACCTGATTGGCTTAGATGTTGCGACAATAGATGTACTAATCGTTGGGTCGCTTCGTCAGGTCCAGCCCACGTGGGGTGAAGCCCAACAGTTCCCACGTCAGATCCGGTAGCTACATCAGGTCTAGCCAATTCGTATGTTTGACGTTGGGCTCAAATAAATTAATATCAGCCCATTTCACATTTGCCCTTTCAACTGGCCAAGGCTTCTGGCGTGCATCTGTGTCCCAAAGCCCTGTGAGGCTGTGCAGAAACTTATTTTTCCATGCCGGATGCCATTGTTGGTCCTCTTTGGTCGGAGTTCAGGGTGGAGGAGCCAACACTGGTGACGTCGATGACCTTCCTTCTTACAGTGTTCACAGCGTCGCTTGCTAGCTTCTCCCCTGCCTTGTAACTTAGGTTTTTCTGTTTTGCCCGTCATAGCTCGATTTTCATTTATTGAGTATGAATCACAGCTCACGGCATCGACCTCCTCGTAACACTCGCTTGTTGGGTGAGTTTCGCCATATACAGATACCGCTGCGGGTTTATGTTTGATTGTTTGGTATTGTTGGCTCTGTATCATATGATTCTTTTCTAGTGGGTATTGGTTTGCGTGGTGTTTTCCAAGGTGGTTCTGTCGAACTGAATGATTGTATTGAACAGAATGATTCTAATTCTGCTCTGATACCATGTTGAATTTTTGATAATGATGACCAGTAGTATATCGTTCTTCTTTGATATTGTTTTATTCTTCTTGTTTGTACATATGGCTTGTAAGCCTTATAAAGATGGCTCGACATGTTTTATAAAGTAAGTAGCCGTTGGTCTTGGTCTTCTGCATTAAAAGCTCAATCTTTGCCTTTTTGAGTTGCTTGATGTTCAGATTTCCTTTGATGGCTCAATCTTCAACATAATAATTGAAGAGCTGAAAATTGTGGATGTCCTAGACGTTGGTGCCAAGTAGTTGTTGCAGCAGACTTAAATCGATTTGAAAAATGCACTTCTGGTGTGTTAGAAAGGACATATAAATCTTCCTTCCGTCTCCCTGTTATTACCGGTGTTCCTGTTTTCCGATCCTTCACATAAAAAGCAACATCAGAAAATTCACAATTAACAGGAAATTGAGATGTTAGTTGGCTTATAGAAAGTAAATTTTTTCGTAAATTGGACTAAAAGCACATCATTAAGTGGTAAGGTTGAATTCTTTTGTTTGATAAGTGAGTCACCAATACCTTTTATTGGTATGAAAGAGCCATCCCCAATCATAATAGAGTCAGACCCTGAATATTTGCGAATATTAGTTAGCATACCTGTTTTACCTGTCATATGATTTGAGGCGCCCATGTCAGAAGTCCATTCGGGTCTCCGTAATGGAATTATCTAGAGTGAGAGCAACAAGTGCTTGAGGAAGTTCGTGACGCTGCGTCGAACGTTTAGGTATCCACCAACAAATTTTTGTGATATGACCTGCTTTCCCGCAATATTGACATGTTTCGTTTCGATATTGAACTCTCTCAGCTTGACTCATTCGTCGTTGTCCTGGTGGTGGGGGTCGTCGTTGTTGTCCACTAGACTGAAAAGTGTTCAGAGAGCCTTGATTTGAATATCTATATTGTTGCGCCTGAAATCCATGGCCTGAGGACGTAAATATGTTGTTGCGGCTTCTTGAAGCTTCGGACTGACTCTGTTGATGTCCGTAGAACGCTACATGAGACGAGAGTTGCGAGACTGAAACATCATATTGATTAGAGAACCAATTGCTATGTTGATCAAGATTTTATTGCTTGTGAGGAGACAAAATACTTTTCTCTATCCGGAACAGGTTTTCCAATGGCTGCTAGACTGTCACATAGACCTTTAAAGACGCGGATGTGGTCTCTGATGGTTTTGTCATCTTCCTTGCGAAGGTACGTCAACTGTTGGCGCAATATGAATTCCAGTTCTTGTGAGTCTTGGGCGTAGGCATCTTTAATGCTATCCAAACTTCATGTGCCGTCTCCAAACCAATAATAAGGCTTAGAGCTTCCTTGGAGAGTGTGCCAATGATCCATCCTCGAAGGAGACGATCGGCTATTCTCCAAGCAATATATTCTTCTGTGAGTTGTGTAGTGTTTTCAGCCTCTGTGGAACTTGTATTTGGTGTTGTGAATTTTGTTGGAGGTGGATCTTCATTGGTGAGGTGTCCTACCATTTCCCGGCTTTCGGATAGGCCTAGGCTTATTCTCTCCATAATGGGTAATTTGATTGAGTAAGTTTGAGGGTAATGAAATTCCCGACATTTAGTGATAATGTGGTCATGGCGGAGGTACAAGAACGTAGAAGCTCTGATACCAAGAGAAAAAATAGAAACAACGGTTTTGAATATTATAATAATGTATTGGATGTGTTTTCGATACATAGAATTGTCTTACAATACTCATATTTAAAGAGCTAGCATAAGAAACTAATTAATGAGCTTTAATGTAATTGATTCCACGAAATCAGCTAAAGATGTCCCATGATTGCAAATGATTGCCCATATAATCCGTAGACGATTTAGTCAATGCAATCTTCTTTGTTGGTATTACAATCTTGAGCGGAAGTTATTGCACATTGAAATCCGTCATCAGCCAAAATATCTCCACTGATTGAGCTGTTCGTGTGAGTAGATCCATCCTTATCACTCCATGATTTACGCAATTCCTTACCACTCCAATTACTCACACGAGAATTATTGGTACAGCTTCTATTTCCGTTAATAGCGGAGTGGATGCCTCACGTTGCGGAGGAGGGGACGCCTCGGGTCGCGGAGGGGTGGATGCCTCATGTTGCGGATGAGGAGATGCTGGAGGAGATGGACCAAGTCGTTGGTCAGTGCAGTAGACTGACATTCCATTTAGAAGATGCTCCACTATCCTCTGGGATATGGCATCATCCCTGCTGCCACAAAAGCCGACGATCGTGCGCCCGTGATCTGAATCAAGTTCAGCATCGGATGGCGTAAGCTAACACCGCACAGCATGTATCATCGCCGCAATCGAATTAAGGATATGCAACTCTAAAAATCCATATTATAAATAAATATATATACTTACATTCATTCGCATCATTGAAGACATGCTCCACCGCTTCCCATGTTGGAGCAGAACTCTTGGCGAAGAATTTTGTCTTCCAATGGCACATGCGGGGTAACGGGAGTCGCTCATCGCTTTTCCTCCTGGCAAAATCCCCGACACTCGGCCAACATTCGAATGCAAGAACCTGATAGAAGAGAGTATATTAAGTTAGAAAATGTAATATAACTTAAATAAATAAATTTACTTACCTGAAGCGGTTGGACGAAGCCGCTAATAACGAAGGTCGTCTGGTGCTTTTCCTTGGAAGTCATGATCCGACGCTTCTCTAATAGGTCTTCGTTCAGATCATACAGCAACTCATCGAACGCAATCCTTCCCCAAGGATATTTGTTGAAGCTATCGAAATCCTCCACCAGACGGAGCCACTCGCTCTTAACCTTCAAGTCCCTTTTCACTCTCCGCGGCCCTAGTACCCCGACGACAAAATATAGGGCCGCAATCTTCAATTTCTCGATATTCACGCCCGTGCCGCCATCGCCGGGCGCATCATATCGTTAATCTTCCACTCGAGATCATCTAAGTATATAACCCTCTTGTCTACGAGCCATAAAACAAACGTTAGTTTTTAAAATTGAGGTAAAAAAGATTCAAAATGATAAAAAAAAAAAAAGAGAGAATCATACCAGGCTAATGCCTCGTTGCAAACTCATCCGATGACGGTATCACTTGATCATCGACAGCGTTACAATGCATGCCGGTGAGTAAGCAATACTCGACCACCAAAAATCGTAACAGTCGCTCACGAACGACCATCCATAACTCCTGCGAATCAGGCACATACTCCACCTGACGGCTCATCATATACCACATAAGCATGTTGGAGTTGTAGAGGTCTTGGGCCACCTTTATCAGGTTCCCGAACTGGGTCATGGCGACCATCTCCGCCATTTCCCTTTCGTTCAGAAGCGTACGAATGCGTTCGAAAACTAGCATGTACGGTGAGTTCAGCGTAAGTGGGCGTGGTAGAAATTATTCGCCGGCATCTTCGTCGGAAAATAGACCTGAAAAAATTGCAAAAAAAAACCGTTGTTACTTGAAAAAATCACTGCTTTTCGAGTAAACAATTCGAGTATCACACACTCGGAAAATGAATAATTAACTCGAATAAACCACTCGAATAAGCGCAATTCAAATATTTGTACCAAAATTGACCTAAACCCGTTCGATTTCGATTTCGACGTTTACCCATCATCGATTTCACATGAAAATAAGTCGATTAAACTAAATGAACACAAAATACCGAAAACCCATTAACATTAACTCACCGTGACTCTATCACCGTCGACAATCTCTTCCACACGGTCCCTTCGAAGTGCAATCGGCGTAGCTTTTGTCTTCGTCATTGTATTCGATCTCAGATTTGGAACGATTTCGCTTGATTAATTCGAGTGTAGGGAAAAATCGAAGAGAAGGGTAGAATATGAGGGAATTAGGGTTCGAATGTTTTATTTATAATCTGACCGTTCGAATTCTTATTTATGTATGTTTTTTCCGACTCTTTATTTGAGTTTCGTAATCGAGTTTTTTACTCGAATAGATATTTATATAGTCGGGGAGGTACATATTCGAGTCTTGCAAACATGCAAGTCGTATAACGTATTCGAGTTTCCTTATCGAGTATTTTACTCGAAGAAATATTTATATCGGCGATGAGGTATATATTCGAGTCTTGCAAACATGCAAGTCGTATAAGTTATTCGAGTTTTCTGTCGATTTCCTATTTGATTGAATATATTACTCGGATAACTTATTAAGTTGGTTAAACCGTTCTTAAACATTTTTTAGTAAGGGTATCTAGTCAATTTTCACCACACTCCCTTTTGTTTAATTCTTTTAGGTTTCAGTGGCTTTTCTCAAAATTCCCCTATTATCAACACCCAGCTTATTTTTTGCTACTTTCTTCAATGAATTCGAGAGATCGACCGAACAAAGAAGGGAAACAACAAAGGGAATATTTCTGTTCAGGCCCCCTTAAAGTTTTCATTTACCTGTCAGACCCTGTCAGAAAATGAATAAGTTTAAGAGACCCACTTTTTGTAAAAATCGAGTAAAGGACCCAAAAATAGAATTTGACGAAAATACCCTTTGCTCTTTTTTTCCAGCGAAAGTCACGTGTGCTTTTTTGGTCTTATATGAACCGTTACTTTTACTTCATTATATGTTATACAGTTACAGCATAGTGTTACTATAAAACAAATACGTTATCAACAATAATTTTTTTTCGAACTCATTTTTCTTACACTGAATCGAGCACAAAAAAATCTGATTGACCCATCTAACCGATTCGACATCTCATGTTGGATTCATTATGATATTGACGATGCACGAGGTAGAATTTGCTTGTCTAATTAGGGTGCAAATTCGAAAAATAATGGTAAATCGAATCTAGATGTCGACATAAATTGCAAGTAATCGGTATAAATTCGAGGTACCCATGAGAAATCGAGGTCTATTTTACCTTATTGAGTCAATAACGCCGAGATTTATGCAGTTTTCATCCGTTTTTAGTGTCGTTTTTGACTTTCGTTGTATTTCCCCCGATCCATTGGTTGAATACAGAATGTGTTATTTACGACAAACATAGCGTTATTAACTTTCAGCGACGTGTTACTTCTAAGTCTACATTTGTTGTGAACCATAAGATATTTGTTATTTTTTGCTATGTTATAAGTATTTCTTTTATACACGATTTAGGGAAAATATAATATCCGTTTCTTGCAACTAATCGGTATAAATTCGAGTTACCCATGAGAAATTGAGGTCTATTTTACCTTATTAAGTCAATAACGACGTGATTTATGCAATTTTCATCTGTTTTTTAGTGTCGTTTGTGATTTTAGTTCTTTCTATCCCGGTCCATTATTTGTATACAGAATGTGTTATTTACGACAAACGAGGCGTTATTACCATTCAGCGACGTGTTACTTCTAAGTCTACATTTGTTATTAACCATAACATATTTGTTATTTTTGCTGTTATAAGTATTTCTTTTTTACACGATTTAGGGAAAATATAATATCCGTTTCTTGCAACAAATCGGTATAAATTCGAGGTACCCATGAGAAATTGATGTCTATTTTACCTTATTGAGTCAATAACGACGTGATTTATGCAGTTTTCATCTGTTTTTTAGTGTCGTTTGTGATTTTTGTTCTTTTTATCCCGACCCATTATTTGTATACAGAATGTGTTATTTATGACAAACAAGACGTCATTAACTTTCAGCGATGTATTCTTTTTTAGTCAACATTTGTTATTACCCTGAAGACATTTGTTATTTTTGTGAAACTTATCAACATTCATATGAAATTGACGATAATTTCAATATATACGGTCATAGCATCTGCAATCTTAGCAATTTCTTCGATTTGGGTTTATCACATGTAATAATATCGATAGTTGCCTTGGTTAAACCCATTTATAAATTAATATTGATTTCTCTGTTGCGGATCTCACGAGCGCGACGGTGTCGGGACGGAATCTTAAAATTTTGTCGACGCAAACAATACAAATATCTGTAGATCAAAGCATGTTTCTAGTTGAAATTGAAGGTAATACACGTAGATTCGAGAGACCCATAGCCTTAAAGTTTCTCACGCCACCGTAGAATTTCTGAATTGTTCGGCGGGATATTACAAAAATTTTTATGGACAGTTTAATGTCGTACCATAAGGGTTTAATTGTTACCAATAGAGTGTTATTTGTTATAAAATTGTCGTCTATGCATTAGGATTTCTGGATAATTTGTTATCGTCTATGCGCTGGGTTTTTGGATAATTTTTGGGTTTAGGACTTACGGGTTCGAGGTTAAGATTAAGGGTTTACGACATGAAATTTTAGGAGAACGATCCATGACTTGTGCAGGTATTTCTACAATCTTAAAAAAATTTGGGGTTCGGGGTTCAGGATTCAGGGTTTAGGGTTTCGGGCCTCGGATTTAGGGTTTTGAGCTTAGTATTTGTGTTTGTGGTCTATAAATGTTATTAGTACTTTAATGTTGATGTTTGAACACGTTCGTGGTGCAATTCATAATGTTATGTTCCATTGAAAGATGTGATAGTCTATGTTTTGCAATGGAGGACTATATATTTATATATCTATTGAGATCAATATTCGTCTATTAACATCAAGTTTCGCTTATTGTGTCTTTTAAAGGAATGTGGTGATTTAAACTTCATCAAATTATATATTTACATCAACATCCATATTAAACATCCAAAATAAAAGTGTATTTTTGTACGAATTAATCGAATTATTGACGTGGTACTGAACATCATTTATGAGGTATCAGTATTGATCAATGTATTATTAGTTGAGTTCGTGTTGTTTTTCTTTACCTAACATGTATTATTATTTCCAATTAATGTAGTACAATTTTGATAAAGTCCTGTAAATATTCTCTGACAATTCTGTTAAATTCTCTGACGGTCCAGAAGCTTCTAGAATATTCTCAATGAAGTGTTTTTTTACATGTATATGTGTTATATTTGTTGGGTAAACTGTTACTCATTTGAAAAACGTTTTAGTCTTAGAGAAAGCTAAATTTTCTCAATTTCACGGTTATCAACTTACTTTTTTCTTTTAATATTAAGACTCGTTTGATTTGATTTTATCTTATTTAGTCCCTTTTACCTTGTTCGGCCGTTGAAGTCGATATTGAATTGGTTTCTGAACGAAATTTTTGATTGGGGGTGGAAGCACGAATTCACTCAATGCATAAAAAAATTGTCTTTATTAGTAAGACCCATCTGAAATTGAGGACGGAAAAACTTTATTCAGTCACAAACGCTGAGATTATGCAGTTTTCATCTGTTTTTAGTGTCGTTTGTGATTTTCATTTATTCCGTTTGATCAATTACTTGTATACAGAATGTGTTATTTACGACAAAGAAGGCGTTATTACCTTTCAGCGACGTGTTACTTCTAAGTCAACATTTGTTATTAACCATAAGACATTTGTTATTTTTGGCTATGTTATAAGTATTTCTTTTTACACGATTTAGGGAAAATATATATCCGTTTCTTGCAACTATAAATTCGGTATAAATTCGAGGTACCCATGAGAAATTGAGGTCTATATTTACCATATTGAGTCAATAACACGGAGATTTATGCAGTTTTCATCTGTTTTTTTAGTGTCGTTTGTGATTTTCGTTTTATTCCTTTCGATCCATTACTTGTATACACAATGTGTTATTTACGAGGCGTTATTACCTTTCAGCGACGTGTTACTTCTAAGTCAACATTTGTTATTATCCATAAGACATTTGTTATTTTTGGCTATGTTATAAGTATTTCTTTTTACACGATTTAGGAAAAATATAATATCCGTTTCTTGCAATTAATCGGTATAAATTCGAGCTACCCATGAGAAATTGAGGTCTATTTTACCTTATTGAGTCAATAATGCGGGAATTTATGCAGTTTTCATCTGTTTTTTTAGTGTCGTTTGTGATTTTCGTTTTATTCCTTTCGATCCATTACTTGTATACACAATGTGTTATTTACGACACACAAGGCGTTTTACCTTTCGGCGATGCGACATTTGTTATTATCTATAATGCATTTGTTATTTTTTGCTATATTCGTTATTTCTGACGATTAAAGCTGCAAATTAGATATACAAATCATACCCACGATCAAATTAACAATAATTTCAACATATTAGGTCATAAACTTTGATATTTTCGGCTACAGTCTCAAAGATTTCTGCTATTTGTATATATCAGTTTTTTCTAGCTTCCATAAATCTTTTGAAGATTTTTTTCAATCTCAACGATTTATGTTTATCATTTTCGGCTCCAATGTCAACGATTTCTGACGATTAAAGCTGCAAATTAGCAATACAATCGAGCTTGGAGTTTTTTTTTAAGAGGATTCGAGCTTGCAGCGAAAATCGCTCGTTGGAGAAGACGTGCAAAGGCTTGTAAATTTCGCATCTGTTAGAGGATATATATGTCATATCGCATAGTTTGGCTCTTTTCTCTAAGAGTTTAGAAAAGTAGGTCTTTAATGCTAAATGGAACTTTATTGGGGCCTGAACACTACTTAAATATCTTAACGGGGCCTGACTGATAATTAACCCAACGACAAAGCCACGAACCATGGTTCTGAAACCGGGTTTTTGAACCGGACTGGAAATTTTAGTGGTTTAAGGTTTAGTGGTTTAACCGGTATAAAATCGGAATCAAACCGGAGTCAAACCGGTATATTTAAATATATATAATATATATTTTTGTAATTGAATCAACTAAATAATAGGTTATATAGATGTTTATTTAGTAACATTTTCCTATATTAGAATTTTATAAAAATTAGGGTCAAAATTAAATAAAGTAAATTGTATTGGTAGTCAAAATTAATTATAGGAAGGACTACAGAAATTAAAACTATAAAATTTGGGGTCAAAAGTAAATATAAATAAAAAGCAGTGTCCATTAAACAATTTCAAAATAAAAATAAATGTGGATTCAAGGATTTGAACCCAGGAGAATATTGGCCCAATAACCTACCACTGGACTGCATTGCAAGATCTATGACCTTCTTCATTTATTTTTCCTACATTAACTCTCGTTTTTACTTTTTTTTAAATAAGCTCAACCGACCGAATCGGACCGGATTTCGGACCGGATTTCCGGCCGAACCGGCCGGTCCGGTCCGGTTTTTAAAACCTTGCCACGAACAGAGTTTGACATGACCTGAACAGAGTTTGGGAAAAATATCTCTCTCTCTCTCTCTCTCTCTCTCTTATGGAGGGTACTTACAAGTGCCCAGCAAACTATGTTCCTTTGACTCCGATAAGTTTCTTGGAGAGATCGTCACTTGTGTACGGAGACAGACTCGCTATTGTGTACGATGATTTATATTACACTTGGAAGCAGACTCATGAAAGATGCGTCAGGCTAGCTTCCGCCCTCCACAATCTGGGCGTTTCTCGTGCTGATGTTGTAAGTCCTCCTTATAAATCATCCACTGGTAAATCCTTGTTTCATTTTAATTTTATTTTTCTATTGATTTCATCCTTTTCTCTTTTCCCCTTATCCTTCTGGTTTTCTTTTGATCGACAGGAGGTCCTTATTTCTGCAACCATTTATAAAATTTTGGATTATACGATAATATCTTTGAATTTTTGATTAATTTGCTAAGTAAATCGTGAACTAAAATTATGTGCTTCAGTTCATGGTTTAATTGGAGAAGAAGGTCGCGCACGAGTGAGAAATTCGGATAAGGAGGATATGCATTCGGATCCAAGACGCCTGAATATGATTTTAAGACATCGATACGAATGATCATACTTTAAACCTTCTCTTCCTATGTCCCAGGTTGCTGCATTGGCACCAAATATTCCTGCAATTTACGAGCTTCACTTTGCTGTTCCCATGTCTGGGGCTGTCCTTTGCACACTCAACGTACGCCACGACTCAGCTATGGTCTCGGTGTTGCTTCAACATTCAGAAGCCAAAGTCGTATTCGTCGATTACCAATTTTTCGACACAGTCAAGGGTGCATTTAAACTACTGTCGGAGAAAAACATCAAGCTGCCTCGTGTAATTTTAATTCCCGAATCAAATCATCGGTCAAACAAAAAAGCTTATTCCTCGGAAATTCATGAATACGAGCCTTTCTTAGCATCAGGCCGAATAGATTTCGACATTGTTAGGCCAAAAGACGAGTGGGATCCTATTGCTCTAAACTACACCTCGGGCACGACTTCGAGCCCCAAGGGTGTTGTGTATAGTCACAGAGGAGCATACCTCAATTCTCTTGCAGCTATTCTTCTCAACGAAATGTTGCCTATGCCCGTCTACCTTTGGACAGTGCCTATGTTCCATTGCAATGGATGGAACCTCACTTGGGGAGTAGCAGCGCAGGGCGGCGTAAATGTATGTGTTAGAACGTAACCGCTAAGGAAATATTTCGAAATATCGAAAAGCACAGCGTTACACATATGGGCGGCGCACCAACGGTATTGAACATGATAATCAACGCATCGGCCGGTGAAAGGAGAGCTATTCCCAATAAAGTGACGGTAATGACGGGTGGGGCCCCACCTCCACCTCAGGTACTCTCTAAGATGGAAGAATTGGGGTTTGGCGTAACTCATTCGTACGGTTTGACGGAGACTTATGGTCCCGGGACGGTTTGTGCTTGGAAACCCGAGGGATTCGTTACCTCTCGAGGGGCGGGCCAAGATTAAGGCCCGTCAAGGAGTACAGCATCTCGGTATGGAAGAAGTAGACGTGAAAGACCCACTGACAATGAAGAGCGTGCCCTTCGATGCTAAAACGATGGGAGAGGTTATGTTTCGAGGAAATACCGTGATGAACGGCTATTTAAAGAATTTAAAGGCGACGGAAGAGGCTTTCCAAGGCGGGTGGTTTAGGAGCGGAGATTTGGCCGTGAGGCACGGTGATGGCTACATAGAGTTGAAAGATCGATCGAAGGATATTATCATCTCGGGCGGTGAAAATATTAGCACTATCGAAGTTGAGTCGGTGATTTATAGTCATCCAGCCGTTCTTGAGGCTTCTGTGGTGGGTCGGCCGGACGCATATTGGGGGGAGACGCCTTGTGCTTTTGTGAAGTTGAAGGATGGATTTGGTGCTAATGGTGAGCATATCATTAATTACTGTCGTGATCGTTTGCCGCATTATATGGCTCCACGAACCGTCGTCTTTGTGGAAGAATTGCCTAAGACTTCGACGGGGAAGACACAGAAGTATGTTCTTAGGCACAAGGCTAAAGCCATGGGAAGCCTCCTCCTCAAGAACAGCAAAATGTAGTGCGCAATGCAATGTGATGAAAGACTGCTTTTTTTTTTTAAGAAATTCATGTTGATTTGCTTAATATATTGTTTGTGTTCAGGGAACGTTGTCATGATTTAATCGTCTTGTTTGTACGGTAATGAAAATTACCATGTGATGGGTGCATATTAATGATAGTTTTAAGTAAATCTAATCACCACCGTATGCTGTGGATCCCCATCCCTGCCCCTCCCTAGCAAGCAAACGGCGGTGGGATTAATAGTTAATTAATTTTAAATGCTGAAAATTATTTTAGTTTACTACTCGTCTTCGAAACAAATGAGAGGGGTCGATTAATTTGATTGTTTTCTTATTTTATATGAGTAATGGAAAAGCAATATATTGTTAAATTACAATTCACGTTTATTTGATTATTATTATCTTGATTCTATATGAATAATAAAATTGTTAAATATTTATTTCACCTAGAAGCTTAAGTGTTAGGACCGGAGTTCATATTTTTCTTTTGACGACCAATCTTAAGTATTATTCACTTCCTTGTATTATGAGAGATAATAGATACTAGACAGAAGACACTGATACATCCCTACAGCTAAAACACATAAACTAAAACACAAAGAATATAGCATGATCAAACTCGCAGTCACATATGTTGCCCCAACATACGACTCAATATTCTAACTCTGAAATTCCAGACTTTTCTGTCCGACACCCTCAACTCAATTTCCTTTTATTTTCTGCCATTTTCACCTCATATATTGATATGAATAATTCCGCACTACCCTTATTCCCTAAACATCAAGGTTTGGCTTTTTTTTCGCAAAGAATACATCGTCACTGCGAATGCCGTGAACCTAGGGATACTTATTACCAAAACCTATATCTTGAAAAAGGTTTATGAGCATGCTTTTGCAAGAGATTGGGTCATTTCAGAAAACAGTCAACGTGAGTCGAATCATTTCACATAATAACAGAGAGAACATTAAATCAAACATCAAAATAGTAACCATCAAGTTCGACATATGCTATATTGATCCAAATGTTGGACCAACATTCAGACACACTGATACAGATCTATGGACTTTTTCAGGTCTAAAAACCTTTCAAAATCCAATGGTTTTGTAAATATATCAGCTAATTGATGCTTAGTATCTATATGCTCTATTCTAACTAACTGTTTTTCGACCATATCTCCCAGAAAATAATGCCTAATATCTATATGCTTGGTACGCGAATGTTGAATAGGATTCATAGAAATATTGATGGCACTTAGATTATCACAATACATGAGCACGGACTCACTCTCTAAGCCATAATCAATTAACATGCTATTCAACCAAATAAGCTTAGTACAACAACTACCTGCAGCTACATATTCAGACTTAGCGTAGAAAGAGAAACACAATTTTGTTTCTTGCTATTACCAAGACACATATTATTACCTAAGAAGCAACAGCCACCACTTGTGCTATTGCGGTCATCTTCATCACTTGCCCAATCAGCATCGCTATATCCTAAAAGATTCGTGTTAGTATCTTTCGAGAACTATAACCCTAAACTATACGAACCACTCACATATCATAATATTCTGTTAACAACATTTAAATGGGAAATTTTTGGCTCAGCCTGATATCTAGCACAAACACAAACACTATACATAATATCAGGTCTACTCACTAAATGATATAATAGACTGCCTATCATGGAACGATACAATGTTGGATCAATCAACGTCGCAATTCTCCCCAACATTATCTCTACCTACCTTCTGCGTGAATCCATCGGTATTTTCATTACCTTGGCAGTATCTAGCCCGAATTTCTTCACTGTCTTCTTCGCATTGTTCTCCTGGGTCATGAAAATACCATCGCTGTTTTGCTTAATTTGCAGTCCTAAGAAAATGTTAGCTCACCAATCACACTCATTTCGAAAGTAGAAGTCATAGCATGTACGAATTAGGCTAACATGGATTGAGAACAAGAGCCAAAACAATATCATCTACGTAAATCTGGGGATTCAAAATATCAAAACCAACTCTTTTTACAAAGAGTGTTCGATCGGCTTCACCGTGCACAAACCCAAATTCAAGTAGGAACTTAGTCAGCCTACCATACCAAGCTCCAGGTGCCTGCTTTAGACCATAAAGCGCTTTTGCAACTTAAAGACATTATTAGGAAAATGAGGATGTTCAAATCCTTTCGGCTGCTCAACATAAATTTCTTTATTTATATAGCCATTCAAAAATGCACCCTTCACATCCATTTAATGTAAGGTAATGTGGAGCTAACATACAATAGCAATTAATAACCTAATCGATTTAAGTCTAGCAACAGGGGCAAACATCTCATCAAAATCAATTCCCTCGACTTGTGTATAGCCCTGGGCAACTAGAAGCGCTTTATTCCTAACTACTCTACCATGCTCATAAGACTTGTTCTTAAATACCCACTTAGTGCCTATGACATTACTATCTTTCGGCCGTGGAACCAAGGTCCACACTTGGTTTTTCTCGAATTGCAAAAGTTCCTCTAGCATGGCATTGATTCAAAAACTGTCCTTGAGTGCTTCAAGAACATTTTTAGGCTCAATTTCAGACACAAAGCAGTTATAACGTACCTCATTGTACAAGGAATTCATGCATACATTTTTACCATAGATTTGTAGTCCTTCCGTGGCTTGTCCCTGGTCTTTTGTCCTTCGTTCAGTTCTCCAATGATCAGGTCAGTGGGATGATTTTCTAGATGTTTGCTGGGGGATCTCGTCGAACTTTGTTGGGTCCTTCCTCAGTAGTCTGTTCAGGTGCAAATGTTGAGTCTGGTGTTGGCTCAATATTTTCCTCCACATTAGCTTTTGACTCACCAACAGCTTGGATAATATCTGTAATATCAACCTTAAGGCACGACTCACAAATAACTTTACCAAACTCCTTCAACTTCGGAATGCCTCTAATCGCCTCATGTTTGATAAGTTGCTCCAAAGTTCTGTAGTTGATGTGGCCTAGTTTGTAATGCCAAAGTACAACATCGTCTTTGGCCTTCGAGAGTTGGCACACGTCCTTGGATCAAGATTTGTCACTGACTAGATAGCAATTATCGCTAGATCTTTTCCCTGCCATGACACAAACACATTTCCTGTTAAACACTTCACGATATTCCTTAACCTTACCTCGAGGTCGTCGTCGCAAAGCTGACTTATGCTAATCAAATTAGCCACAAGCCCGTCGACGTGTAGAACGTTGCTTAGCTTCCGAAATCGGGCACATTCAACTTGCCACGACCGAGAATCCGTTCTTTTGCACCACCTTCAAATGTCACAGATCCACTGCTCAAGGAATATATTCAACAAGGAATTCTTTGGTATCCGTCATGTGGCGTGAACATCCATTATCGAAGTACCATGAACTTGTCACATTAGCTCGCAAGGAAGTATAGACAACATTGCATTTATATCGGATTTCTCTACCCATACTTTCTTAGGTGTCAAAACAGTAGTATGTTCACCAGAATTTGAAGGAGCGTCAACTGAAATTTCTCCAGACTAACTTCTCATAACTGATTTCTAAATGTTGAGCGGAATGTCGTGCGACATTTCAGTCAACATAGATTTCTGCGAAATCTCCTCCTTCAATTTCCAGCAGAACGGTTTGATATGACCTGATGGCATTTATACGATCTATTCTTTGGCTTACTGGCAGCATGCTTCAAATTGTCCTTAAAAAAACAATAGATCGATCGTTAGAAACAAGATTAGGCACATCAAGAGTAAGCTGAGAATTGAATCCTTGTTTATAAAAAATACCTAATGACAGTACCTCATCAATGGTTGATTTACATTTGTTCATCTTCGTAAACAATTCATCATCTTCATTGACTTGATTATGAAGTTTATCGATCTCTTTGTTATATCTCGCCGGCACGGCTTCCAATTTGTTCATCCCTTCAAGGAGACTTTCGATCATCTTCTCACTTTTCTCATTTTCCTCAGTCACATTTTTCACTATTGCTTTCAACTCCGAGTTTTTTGCGTTTTCCTTCGACAACTCAACGGACAACTGTTTGAGGGCATCATTCATCTGGACTTTATCACGACTTCAGTTTCTATACCTGCATCATCAGAACTCACATACCCATCAAAACAGTTTGAGTCATCGTTATCGAAAAATATATTTCTCAGATGTTGAGCCCAATGTTGGCTCAACATCAGTTACTGCAGTAAACCCGATATGATCTTCATCTTCTTCGTTGTCTGAGAAGGATTGAATAGTAACGGATGACCGTTTAGACTCCTTCATACACAATACTTCATCTTCATCATCGAAAAGGTCCACCCAAAGAGCTTTTTCATGCTTGCGAAAGGTGTTCGCGCATTCATTGGCATAATTGCCCCAACCCATGCACGCATGGCATCGCACAGATTCCCATTTGATATTCTATTGTCCATTTTGGTTGCGTTTGAAGAACGGAGAGCAGAGGTCGGTTCCATTACATTCTGGCCTTCCTTGAATGTTGGGCCAACATTTGGTTCAGCATTCTTCTTCATAAACTTCTTGAATTGCTTCACAAGCATTGCAGTATTCTCATCACCGTCAGAGTCATCTTCAGTTTGAAACTTAGAGGATTGACTGACTAGAGCAAGGCTATTGCCTCGAGAGCCCTCTTTTGGACTTCGAGGTTGGTCTCGTAGTTCTTCATGATTTTCATCAAGGAGTTGAAATCCATCGTGGCCAAATTGTTTGCTTCGTCGACCGCCGCTACCTTCATATTATACTTTTCAGTTAGAGAATGAATAGCTTTAGAGTTTAATACCTTATTTGAGATCGGGTCTCCCAAGCTTACACATTCGCTAGCAATGGTCAGAAGCTTTCCAAAGTATGTGGTGATGTCCTCTCTTCTTTCATTCTGAGATTCTCGAATTGATTGTGGAGGAGTCGAAGTTTGATCTCTTTTATGCTCGCATCTCCCTCACAGTACCGTTGAAGCATCTCTCACGCATTTTGGGCTGTCATACAATCCTGAATGATTCTGAACATGAAGATGTCGACCGATGAAAATATGGCATGAAGAGCTTTGTCGCTGAACTCGGCTGCACTTGTCTCGAGAGTTGTCCATATGCCGACTGGTTTGTCCACAGCATCTGGAGCAGATCGAGGTGGAGTATATCCATTTAACACAGCGTTCCATTATCTATCGACTTGATGCACTGACGCATGTGAACTTTCCAATAGGCGTAGTTTCATCCGTCTAACACGGGAACCTTGCCAAAATAATTTGAGCTTGAAACATCCATTGAAAATTATCAAAATGCTTAGTCACATCAAGCGGAGCTCCGATACCACTATGAAGTGGTCCCGATATGGATATATACCAAGTTGTAAAACTGATGACCTAAATATTGGAACTAATATTGGGATAACATTGAACCTAACACTGAACGCACAGCAGAAATAACTAATAACTTAGTGCGAAACACGATTGACACGAGCTTTAAAAATGTGCAGCAAGTTCTTCAACTTGCTGCGAGCTTCATGGCAAAATTCCACTATTAAAAAATGATTACAAAAAGATCAATCCTAGAAGAGAAACAAATCTTGCAATCCTACCAAACTACAAAGTCTTACAACTTGTGCAAAGACAAAATACTAGGCTAAACCAAACTCGTGCTCGCTCAAATTCTCTCAATGTATACTCGATAATTTTCGCATCACCTCCGCTCACATAGGCAGCTCGAAATCTCCTTTAATATAAGCCTTCGCTCCCTCTTGAATTGGTAAAAGATCTCTTAAGAATCTCCTAAAATATCTCCTCGAAGATCCTCCCAAATATAGTAAATATTTGAGTTCGAATCTTCTCAAGTTATTGGTTGATCTCATATCTTCTATTTATGGTAGATGCAATCTCCTATTTTGGGTAGAAAGGATGTGATCTCCATATCTTCTATTGTTGGTAATTGCATCACTTATTTTGGGGAAGAAAGACAAAATCTTTTTCCTTATCTTCGAGATTAACAAGAGAAAAATCTAGTTTTCGAAGTGAGGTATATGAATACCCCCTTATGCTTGAGGTACTTGACTTATTTCCGATAGTATATGATGTATGTGATTATATGATGATGATAGTGTTGGGGAACCCCGGGTGTCCCGAGATCTAATCCCGTACGCATCGGAAGTTTAAAATTTTTCCCAGGGACCCCCGTACGTTTAGACCCGGATTGCTAGGTTAAGTAAAGAAAACACGTATGACACGCAAAAGAAATCGAGAGTCTTACCCTCATAGCGAAGATCCCCAGCTCTCGCCATACATCCCGGTTGTCGTAGTCCGCCCCGAGCACCACCTTTGTGAGTTCTCCGAGCTCGACCACCTTGCTCCAAGATTGTCACATAGATCCCGAAACATGCCTCAAACCGACACCATCCCAAGGATGGCTAGAGAAGGTGTGGAATGATTAAAAGAGATGTGTTTGTTTGTGTTTGATTTACTAAAAACTCAAATCAATTAGGTCTTTCTCACAAAACAAACCCAAAATGCTCTCGACACTCTCTAGAAACTATTCTAGAGTTGGAATTCTATCATGGACGAAATTACTCCAAGCCAAAACATAAAAATCACTTTTCAACCTTTGAAAATGACTTTGAATTAAATCATGTCCTACATGACTCATTTCTTGTTTGATTCCTTTGTATTAAGTCATCAAATGACTAGACTATGTCTCATATGCTCACATAAGAACAAGGATTGAAATTAGATATAATTTGGATAAAAAATTGACCTTAAATGCGAGGTTCACGGCCTGCGACCGATGGCCTCACGACCGCGAACGAAGGACTCACGGCCTCAAACACAAGGTTCACGGCTGTGAGCCCCCGATAGAGTCCTCGGCCGGCTGCAGCCGGCATTCACGGCCCGAGACAAGGCAATTCACGACCGTGACTGTGAATAGTTTCGAATTAATTTCGAAATTGAACCTAAGAGTTAAACGAAATAAATAGTGTTAGAATAAATAAGTTTGGGCCATACTAAGCAGCTTACTTGATTTTCTAAATAAAGCTCAATTGCCCAATGTATAATATGATCAATACTTTGCTTGGGATTAAGGTAAGATTGTCCTTCATGGGGTCAAGCCCTTCATTGTCGTGACACTGTCGGGGCACAAATTGAGCTCACTGATGTGCTTCATGGCCTAGGACAGTACCCATCTCGGCCGTGAATATTTCAGTAGGTTTGCAGCAGTTTCACGTTTCACGCAGATCAAGGGGTAAACAATGTCCCATTGACCTGAAATTTAATAGAAGACTCCCCAATCTTGATTCTGACCAAAGAGACTCAATCCGAGGTCTATATTAGGAGATATGGATTTTTGAATCTACGGCTACGTTTCAGGCGGGCTTCACGGCCGTGACGAGCCTTGCTCGTGGTTGTGAATCCTAATTTCGTCTATTCTTCATCGTTTCGTTCCGGTAATATAAGTCCATGTAAATATAGTTTCTAAAATTTATATTTAACTTTTTATTAATGTTTCTGAGAAAGTTAATAATAATACATCTCATATTCGTTAGACATTGTCTTAGTGATCATTTTTAAGCCCAACTCTCTTGGTTCGTCTCAACCCGACAAGGGAAGAATCCAAGAATTCGGTAAGCACCTAGCCAATCTCGTGGTACCGAATAGATCGCTTTTTTAGTACAATCTTCGTATTTTACGAACCGACTATAGATCACCGTACTACGTACAGACCCTTCACTTATGTAATGGTTGAGAGAGAGCCATGGTCATGTCAAACTCACTAACCCGATACTATGTCTAATCGTGACGACGAAATTACTAAACTACACTCCACTACCCACGTGAGTTAGTTTTTATACTTTCGAAAGATTTCATAATTTCCCGGCCCCGAATATGCATCGGGCACATGCCTCGGTAACTTGCGAGGTTCTGAATCCATCACAACTGTCAATGTCAGCCAGTTGCACTTCGCTGTCAAGATCGCATGTCGCCGATGACCCATGTTCGTCCTCGAACAGAGCGGGCCTAGCAAATTATTGACAAGTCAGGACCCAAAATGACATTCTGAGGGCATATCCCCAACAATATCCCACTTGCACTCGGTGTCATATGTCGTGTGTATCTAATACTCGTCTTCGAAAGACGTTATTCAACACTTCTTTTATTATAGACACAGCGAACAGGTCGGCCACGTTTCCGCGGCGCTATCTTCTGCACGGCTATTCAGTCATTCTTCAATGATACATGCAACATGTAATATTTCTTTCTTTCCTTTTGTCTAGATTTACTATGAGACCAAGGTTTGTTGGCTAAAGTAATCATTCTGCTCTTGTCGCAATCCACAATGGCAGTAGTTGACTTGGGATTCGAGCTCACGATTCCCATGTACAAACAATAAGTGCTCGCCTGAAACCATTTCAAGGTACTGTTACCATTAAACTTGTAGACCAAACCTGATAAACGTATTCAATACATCTATTGTAGTATTTATTTAGGTTGTAATAAAGTTTTCATAGTCTTTTGCGCACTTATTTGCCATATTTACACCTATTTAACAATTATATGACCTTAGGATGGTTATCGAACGAAAACGGGGCAAATAGGAGCAAAATAGACGCTGCCAGGAGAGCCTCACGACCGTGAATGATTTGTTGCTAGCCGTAGACTGTGGCAGAGAGCGAAGTAATTGAAGGTCACGACCGTGACACATCATGCAAGAAGCCGTGAACGTGGACAGTGAACTAAAGAAGGCACGGACCGTAGACGTCACGGCCGTGAAAGTCCATGCACGAGGCCGTGACATATCGCTGAAGTGAAAGAATGGAAATTATTCAATGTTATGGCCGTGACTCTTCATGCAAGAGGCCGTGACTCTTGGCAGAAAGTCGAAGTGAGGGTTTAAGCTAGTGTCACGGCCGTGAAGGACATCTACGAGGCCGTGAAAGGGTTTTACTAAGGCGGAAAATTAGTCAAATTATACCCTTTACGGCCGTGAAGGCCCGTTACTTGCCCGTGAAGGTGTCGATCTTCAGAGTAGAGGCCCAAGTTCGTACGAATAAAAGGGGAGTTCTTTGCAGAACTCAACCCTAACCTATCACAGACGAAAAAGGTCGAAGAGAAGCGACCAAGAACCCTAGGAAATGCCTATTTGATTCCTAGATGCTCAAGAGACGATTCAACAACGTAGTCACGCCCATTTGACCGAGGAATGAGAGCTCCACCTCAAAAATGGCCGACTCATTTCTTAGGGAAGATTTAAAAGTTCTCTACACTCGTTACCATCGAATCTCGTTGTTGTTCTGTCTAATATGAGTAGCTAATTCTTTTGTGTTTGGGAGTAGATGAACGTTAGGTTGCTTTGTAGTTAAGGCGTACAATAATCGTGAACACGTGTATTCGACTATTTATTGTTCTATTATATTGCTTCTTTGCCTCATTATGTCTACGTGTTGAAGTAAATATGTGGTACATCGTTACGAGCGACAACTAGACAACTAGACAACTAGATAGGAATCGAGTATAGGGTGAAAGCAAATACTCGATCCTCACCGTTTAGTAATTTTTGTCATTAGATTCCCACGAACATTTAGGGCGATAGCAAATTCGTGAGTGGGTAGGAAATTACTGCGATTTAGTCGATAACGACGTAGGAGCAATATTCTATTGTGTTAGCCGATATTACCTAGCGGGATTCGAACTCCGAGCACATCTCTTTTATCTTAAGTTACTCTTATCCGTTTCGGTCATACTTTCTTAGTCTTCTATTGTATTAGGTTGGTCTATTAGATTAATTCATAGCATAAACAAACCGCGTTACTTTATTTAGGCTAGATAACGAGTCGATAGGTTATTACTAGTACTCAAGTTTATTCCTTGTGTTCGATACTCGATTACTCACTCTAATACGCTACAAACGATAGGTACACTGCCTACAATACGAAACGACTGTAGCATGCAGTGATCGCACGTCGGTGATAGTAATTACGTATTCGTTTTATTTATCACTTGTCGCACTTGCACTTTACAATAGTTAACTGCATGTCGATCAAAACCCTAAGTGAATTTTCGATCAACCACGTCAAAGGAAGTTCGAAAATATGTCTGACACTCATATTTATCCATTCACATAGACCAATCCACACGGTTTATTGTTCTTACCTGAGTAGGCTGAATTTTGACAGACGCTTCACAGCGTTATATCTTTTTGTCAAGGCGCGAGTCAAACTCCGCATATACAGGACCACTAATTGTAAACGTATATGGAACTGGATTCAGCTTTTCTATCTGCCTCGCAATGAGAACATAGAAACTAAATCACAGGTAAGAACCCATTTCTTGTAATTGACATCGTCTTTCCAAGTAAAGGGCCTGAGATAAACCTACCATTCCGTACTAAACCCTATCTCCAAATAGGTTGTTCCCTGAATGTAGATCTTTTATCCCAAGTCTTGTATGTCTTTTACCATTCGGAGATTTCATATTGTTTCCTTTCTTAAGGGCAACATCTCTCATACAATACGAAGATTATATCTAACTCCCAACACAAGGTTATCTTTGTACTTATGAATCCATAGTTTCCAACTATTTCATCAAACCAAAGACTCCTGGAGGCTTGACTGAGGCTCTATGACCCTTTTTCAATAACTTTGCACACTATGAGCATCTGTTTGTGATGTAAAATCGTTGGGCTATACATTATTCTAGAGAAATACGATTTTCACACCCGTCTGCTAGATCTCACAATAGCGTGCATCTGTGAAAGTCAAATTTAGTGAACGTCACTGCAACAATCAAAAAGGTTTCCTCAGAGTCAAAGCCCATCATTTATGACTCAACCTTTTCCATACGAGCCTCGTTTCGTATGTTTCAACCAGTTTGTTAGATCTAATCACGACATGGTTGTTGTGCATAAAGCTCATCTACTTCCACAAAATCAAGCCGCCTCACGAGTTTATAATCATTATTGCTTGGTCCAGGATAGTGGGATTGTTATTAACATATCCCTTCATCGCAGTACCCCGTGCTCAATGTGTATCATACAGCTCGCAGCAACCCCTGTACTAGACATGTACTATACAACATCTCTCAGGCTGGCGAGACTCTCTACCCGGCCCGTGGGTGTATCTCGAACTTTTCTTTAAGTGCAGTCTGGCACTATAATTTAAGGTGTTTCGATCAACACTCCTAGTGTTACCTCTCTCACTACACATTCTCGAATAAACCGTTTTTCAAGAACCGTGAGCCTCTAAGGCTTCGACGTTTTCCAAAAATATCGTGTAATGAGAGGTTGTCAGAGTCCCAAGACAACAATGACCTTAATATTCTCGTTTAGCATATACATGTCTGGCATAAGCTTTCTCACTCAAATGGCGCAACCCCACTATATGATTTTAAGCTCAGTTTACTAATACCAAATTCCGTAAGTCAAAGAATTAATTGACCGCAAAGGAATTCTGTATAGAACGTTCATTGCGTGTCATACGCAAAGCCACACCATATGGGAACAACGTATTCAGCATAAATCAAACTTTATCCAATATTGTTTGATTAAACACAACTGTTGAAGCGCATGCGTTACTATCGTCTATGATGGTCCACGTGCATGAAGTCTAACTTCCCAAGAAAACGTTGCTAAGGCAAGCAAAACAGCGTTCTTAGATAGAATTGTTAAAAGTTGATGTTCTCTCCAAATAACTCATTTCAAACTCAAGAGTAATTAGCCACTTTGATCAAATCAAAATGCTTCTATTATCACGCAGTTTATTTTCCATTATTTTCCCTATCTTATCGAGGATTTTAAATTTGTAACTTAACACATACACGAATCTCTAGGAAGAGTGAATATTTGTGAAGATAACAAAATAATGGAAATTACCTTGGGCAAATACAATATTCTTTCCACAAACGTTAGTGCAGCTCAAACCCAGAAGATTTATGGCTCTTACATTAATTCCCTGTGAAAGGTGATTTCTCAACTTTTGCTGATGTTACGAGATTCATATGACTTAACAATGTCATGTTTAACCAACACGTGAATCTCGACTTTCGACATGACCAAATCAAAGAGACAATAAATTCTTCTTTATCAACTCAAAGTTGCGTTTGTTGGTAATTGATTTCACGGTTTTAAATTTGGACTATAATACAATATTATTAATATAATAGCTATTTATTGCCAGCGAATTTATTTCAAAACTAAAACCGCATACACTTATTCAAAATCTATTGAAGGACCCCTTGGGTAATTTACGGCAATTAAACTTAAAATGTGCTAAAGTTAAACAGAGAAATATTGACCATAATATCTCAATGCTGAAAACATGCTTTTTCAAAGAATCTCTTACAGCTAAGAGATTCCTTTCATGTGCTTGAGTCTAGAGTGAGTTTGAGTAAAAATTTGTGCAAAAAATAGAATGAGCGAATCTGAGTAAAAGCATTGTAGTCACTGTTGTGTTCTGTTGTGTTGACAATGACCTAAATGGTACAAAACAAAATGAATGTTTAGTAAGTGAGTTAAAAAATAATGCACTTGTTAGAGGCTAAGTTAAGTAAATGCTTATTTGCCATTTGATTAAAATAGTGATGTCGAGCTTATTAAACACACAGAAAATTAAAATCGGCAGGTTCATTACATTATCTTTGATGTACTACCATCTTTCTATTAAATTAAGGACGAGAATATGAAATCATCATTGAATCAATTAGTGTGTCAATTTTTATATTACAAAAATTAATTAAAAGTAAAAGTTACGCCATGTATGTGCTAAGCCAGTCATAAGATCTGTGTAATCTATTTTTAGTATATCACTTACTTTATTTTAAAATTGTTATTAAAATAAAACCACTCAATAACAACTAATTTTTATACACTGGTACACAAGATTAAATAGTATCACATCATATATTTGTGTGTTAAATGGAATAAGTATATTTACTTGTGTATAGAGGGACAATATTGTCAAATTTTGGTAGACTTCAAGAATGTACCTTAAAAGTGTGATATAAACTCATATTTCTATAAAATGTGATATAACTCATATTTTCTCTCTCTTCGTGAGTGTAGAACCAATTTCTCTTTCCTCTGGAAGGTGGAACCCTAGTCCTTCACCATTGAAGGCCTTTACCAAACTACATCACACTTAGACCTTGCAATCTCCCCCATAACCAAGGGCTACAAAGTTCTGAATAAAATAGAGATGGAAGATTCTGGCTGGCCGACCGTGACGATCTTTCTCTACAACTTCAGAAAATCAAACTCTCGACAACTGAGTCAGTAGGAATAGAGCTTGAAGAGAAAGATATCGACACAAGTAAGGACGAATGCGAACGAGCCTTGTAGGGAGAGTTTTTGGGGAGAAGAAGACGAGCTTTCTCGGATTGAAGAGCACATTAGGAACATATGGCCAGTGAACAGGGATTTCGCACGATTGAACTGGGTAAAAAACTTTTGTTTCAGTTTTTTCAGTCTCAAGAGGAAAAGAGGAAGTCTTGGACAGTCGGCAATGGGCGTTTTGATCAAGTTTTCTCCTTCTCAAGGATGGAGCCCAAATAAAAGCTGAATGTGGAAGATTTTTCACCTTGTGGCCAGTGGGTACAAATTTGGAACCTTCCGACGCATTGGCAATCGAAAGAAACGGGCTTTAAGATTGGGAAATTATTCTCCGACTGTGAAGATGTTCTGATTTCGAAGATCGGAGGAGCCCAAGGAAGACACGTCAAAATCAAAGTAATGTGGATTTACAAAGCATGCTGAGAGGGGCTACATAAAGTTGAGTGAATCTACATGCTGGGTGAATTTTCGGTAATGAAAATCTGCCTAATTTTCTGCTTCTATTGTGGGCGAGTTGGACATTAGAGAAGCTTGCTCAACCGCGCTAAAGATGCCAAAGATGGTGCACTTGTCCCAGAGCAATTTGGTGAATGGATGAAAGCAGACCCAATTAGAAAGAAAGGAACATTCCCTGAGGCGAAAACATACATGGGAGAATAGCTCAAGAAAGAAAAAAGGAATGATGAAAGGAGAGAAGAACTCCTAAGAAAAATCAGGAGCTGGGAAGTTCAGATGCATATTTTGTTGAGGGAGGGGACTTAACTCATTCGAGCTAATTTTCTATTTCCAGAGAACAAGACACTACTCCGCCTCAAATTCAAATAGCCCCTCCACTGAAAGTAACGGGCGCCAATGGAACTGGGTGAATTAGGCAGGATGATATTCCACAGGACTTGGAAGAATATGTTAAGGAGACTCAGATACTAGGTAAAACTCCACTCCAAGATTAATGGAAGATTTGTCTCGCCAAAGCTCGATCCAGCAACAAAAGGGGGAGGATAACTTAGTCTTCATGAGAAGATCTCAGTTGGGTCACGCAAACCCCACTTCAGAAAGGGTCACAAAATGTAAAAGGAACAGAGATAAGAAGGAGAACATGGGAGCTGAAGATCACCAGAACAATGGTCTTCCAAAAAACTGAAAAATGAGGGGGTGAATTCTCAAACTATTAAGGTGGGGTTTCCAGTCTTAGCTGGCACCACCAATCGCAATGAGATTTTGTATGTGGAATTGTAGAGGTCTGGGGGGACCTCTACAATTTCCCAGTTGAAGGAGTCTATGAGACTCTACCTTCCCCTCACTAGTTTTTTCTTAGTGAGACTAGAAAAAAGAGAGCTTTTGTGGGCACAGTTTGTAAACAGCTTCAATTTCATGATAGATGTTCTATGAAGATCCAATTGGTTCTCATGGTGGTTTGTTTGCTGGATGGGGTCAAGACGTTAATATAATCACCATCAGGCAATTTGTTTTGCTTGGAGGTCTGTTGTTCACATGTGAACATCCCTGAACCAATGTGGATCATTTTTGTCCACAGTAGTACTAACCAACAAGAAAGGAGGGAACAATTTTCTTTTCTCCTGCACCAGAAATGTAAATGGGTGGCAAATGGTGTATTGGAGGGGATTTTATGAGATTAGATCTAATGAAGAAAGTGGGGCGGGCTGCAACGAAGTTACTCTAGCTTCGATACTTTCAACCAGTTCATTGGAGAAATGGGATTGGAGGAAGTGCCATTCATTGGGAAACATTACACATGGTCCAACATCAAGAGGCGGGGATTTATTGAGAAAGACTTGACAGAATTTTTTGCTCGGCAGATTGGATTTTTGACAACCCAGGATCTCACGTTATGCATGTTGATAGGTATTCCTCAGACATAGTATGCTGATCTTTTTGAGCAATCACCAGACGCCTGCCAGGACAAAGAGGTTCCAGTTTGATCGGTGGCTGCAAATCCTGAAGTGATAGAATTTGTGAAAGAGCATGGTGTAGGCAGGTAGAAGGAAACCCACACTTCAGACTCATCTCTAGATTAGAAACTGTAGAATGGAACTTCTGAAATGGAGTGGCATGTGCAAATTCAATTCTAGGAAGACCATAGATAAATCAATCAACAACTTTCTGATCTAAAAGATGGAGGGTCAAGGGATTGGAACCGCTGGAGATCATTAAAGATGGACCTTAACAGAGCATATAAGGAGAAGAACTTCATTGGAAAATGAATCTAGAAATCTTTGGCTCAAGGAAGGAGATAGAAATTCCAAATTCTTCCATGCTTCTACAATTCAAAGGAGAAAGGCTAACTCATTCTCGAATATGCTCAATAAATATGGTCAGAATGCAGCTCTAATGAAGTGATTTTTGGAGATCGTGGTGGAATTCTACCAGGAGTTATTTAATCTTCAAGGCCACAACAGTGTGTAGAAGCTCTCTGTGGAATCCCATGGTCAGTTACTACAGCGATGAACCAGAAGCTTACAGCTCATGTATCTGAGGATGAAATTAAAAGGGCTCTTTTCTCAATGAACCCAACCAAAGCTTCGGGCCCTGATGGTATGAATCCCTTATTCTTCCAAAAGTTTTGGGATATAACTAAGAGAGATATATGCATGTCAGTTCATAATTTTTCAAGCAAGGTAAACTGCTAAAAAGCATTAACCATACAGTGATATCTCTGATCCCTAAAGAATCCCACTGTGATCACCCAGTATAGACCCATAAGTTTGTGCATGTCAGCTACAAGATAATCTCTAAGATCCTAACTGAGAGATTACAACCTTGTTTGGATGAAATTATTTGCAAAAATCAGACTGCTTTTGTTCAAGGTAGGAATATCCTTGATAATGTGACCATAGCCCATGAATTTTTCCATTATATACACTCGGTCAGAAGGGGCAGAAAAGGGGTTATGGCTGTTAAACTTGACCTTGCCAAAGCTTATGACAGAGTTGAATGGAGCTTCCTCACTCAGCTTTTGACCAAAATGGGCTTTAACCCAAGATTTGTTGAGTGGGTAAGAGTGTGTCTTAGCTCCACGTCTTTCTCTTTCAACATCAATGGCTCACAATGTGGTTACGTCAATCCCACTCGAGGAATTAGACAAGGGGATCCCATCTCTCCCTTTTTGTTCCTTTTACTCTCTGAGGCCTTTTCTAATCTCATTGCACAAGCAATCCGGACAGGCAAATATAAGGGCATTAAACTTTGCAGAAAAGGACCCATTATTTCACATTTGGTTTTTTAACCGATGACTCTTTGCTCTTTTGTGAAGCTGAAGTTGAGCAAGCCAAAGTGATCCAAGACATCATCAACATCTTTTGCGAAGCATCTGGTCAAAAAGTTAATATGGATAAATCATCTATATTCTTTAGCAAGAATGTTGGACAGGATACTAAGAAGCAAATCCTTGATGTGCTAAGGGAATCAAGGAAGGATCGAAAGTTAAGCATTTGGGTCTTCCTTTGGTGATTGTTAGATCAAAAAGGAGACTTTCCATTATGCGGTCGAAGCAGTGAAGAACAAGGTTAGTAACTGGAGTTCCCTCCTACTTTCATTTGCTGGAAAAGACACACTGATCAGATCAGTTCTTTATTCTCTCAATGTTTATATTATGAGTGCTTCAAACTTCCTTTGCACACCTGCAAAGAAGTTACTAGATTGATCACGGATTTCTGGTGGGGTGTTAAGGGTAATGGTGGTACAAAAATACATTGGAAATCATGGCTGGCTCTTACAGAAAATAAAGAATCAGGAGGCTTGGGTTTTCAGCACATTCAGTCCTTTAATGAAGCTCTTTTGGCCAAACAGCTATGGAGAGTCATCTCGAATCCAAACTCTCTCATGGTTAAGATCTTAAAAGCCAAATACTTCCCTGAAGGAAACCTCATGTCTGCTCGGGTGCCTACTACAGCCTCATGGTTATGGAAATGTTGGAATAAGTCAAGATATGTCTTGGCTCAAGGATGTAAGGAACATTGCATGGAGGATCAAATGGGAGACTATCTTGGCTGAGGGATAAGAAAGTGGTGTTCACGGTGAAATCTGCTTACACGATGATTATGGAATCTGTTCATTCAAAAGCAGAGAAAGCTGAAAGTAGTGACCATGGGCAGAAATTGAAGGGTTTGTGGAGGGCCATCTGGAATATGAAAATCAAGCACAAGCTCAAGCACTTTCTGTGGAAATGCTTTCACAATATTCTGCCAACAAATGCCAATCTTAGGAGAAAAGGTTTGAGGTTGACTTGATTTGTCATTGTGCGGGGAAGCAGAAAAAACTTTGGAACACTTATTCTTTAGCTGCCCTAAAGCCATCAGAACCTGGAAACTGGCCCCTTTCTCTTGGAACATACAGAACACTTTCAGGATCCTTCCAAGATTGGTGGGATTCATTTGCTCAGGCCCCAAAGCTGAAATTTATACCCATAGAGTTCAACTCTCAGTTTACTTGCTTTGGATGCTTTTGGAAAACGAGGAATTTATGGGTCTTCAAAAAGAATGGAGAGATGAGAAAGTTGTGGTAGACCTGGCATGTGATGAATGGCAGGAGTTTCTGCAGCTGTTGGAGCAATTTTATTTCGCCCGTGATCGATTGGTGCTTCTTCCAGACCTAGTAGGGTATTTTCTACCAGTGCGTGTTTATGGAGCTTGGTGGGAGTTTCTTTTGTCTGTGTTATTCCTGTCCTTGTTGCTGGATGTTGAGCTGAAAGCTACATCTACAGGGTTGACATCTCTTCCTTTTGTGTTCTCCCTTTTGTTGTCCAGGTGTATGAAGCTTTATTTGAGCCATTTTGCCTTGGTTTTTGCACTTTTTGTCTGTGTTTGTTGTTTTGTTTTAGCCATTGTGGCTGTTTTGCCCACTGTGTTCACTGTTAGCGGTTGGGCCCCTCCTGGCTATTTAGCCACATGTACATGTTTTTTGAAGGAAATACAACGCGATCGATTGGAAAAAAAAAACTCATATTTCTATAAAAGCTACGTTCTAAATACATCAGCATATAATAAACTAGCATTTAGAACGGTTAAACTCACTTACCAAACAAATATTAGTTGGAAACTACTGTTGAAAGTTTACAAATTTGATTCTGCTTATACTGTGAGTTTAAATTCCGTTAAGGAGTGTGAGACTATATGACGTTGTTTATGTAAAAATGCAATAGGCAAAGTATGAGGTTTGCTATGGTGCCCACCTACCCTGAGCAACCACCGTGCGCACCATAAGCAAATCTCTCAATTTTTTTGCTTTATTTCGATTTCCAATGCCGTCAACACCTCGGTAGACCCACTCATATCCATTGCTAACCTACATCGCCATCAACAATACGTTATTTTTAAGAAATCATCACATCGGTACGTCGTCCACATGCGAATAATAAGTAATGAATTTTCTTAACATTAACGTGTTGGAGATGACAATTTATGTTAGCAATGATATGGGAGGGTCTACGCAGGTGTTGACGGCGTTTGGAAATAGAAATAAAGCAAAATATTGAGAGATTTGCTTATGGTGCTCACGGTGGTTGCTCACAGTAGGTGGGCACCATAGCAAACCTCGGCAAAGTATATTTAACTTTTACTATTTATACTTCTATTATAGACTGTTATTTTTATTAGCCAACTGTTATTGTAAATGAAATATACGTTTAAAATTCCCATCATATGGGTGTTCATCGGTCGTTTCGGTTCGGTTTTTTTCAATTTCGGCGGTTTTTCGGTTTGCGGTTTTAAGTTTGCTTAATCCGATATCCGAACTGTTTTTATTTGGTCCGATTCGATTTTTTTTAGCTTCGTTTTCGTTAGGAATTTAATATTAACAAAAAATATTATGAGCTGAAATACATACAAGAATTTATGGTTATTAAAAAATAAAGAGATTTATGTAACGTGACATGTAGCAAAATAATTCAAAGGTCCGAAAAAAACAACAACATGAAAATGGAACAAATCTAACCAAAATATATATAAAAAAAATCATCTAAAGATACTATAAATTATTTGGGAGAAAAAATAGTATTTGATTGGTGGGAAAACATTCACCTAAAATGAAAAAAATATACCAATGAAATTATATTTACTGTGTTGTTTACGTTATGGGAGAAAAACAAATGATTTTTTTATATTTTCTATTTTTAATGTAGTATGATAATTTCAATTCGGTTTTCGATTGTTTTCGCTTTACGTATGCTTAATCTGATATCCGAACCATTTTAATTTGGTCAGTTCGGTTTTTTTCAATTCCGGTCTTTTCGGTTTGGTTCTTTACGATTTGATCGGTTTTTCGGTTAATTTGAACACCCCTACCCATCAGCCTAGAATTTTTGCACGACTGCCACATAACATACTCTTTAGGCTGAGCTGAGATGTATTTATAGGTAGGACTGGGATTGGGTCCGATCCTTTCGGGTCGGGTTTTTCGGGTCGGGTACCCGATTCCGATCCGATCAAATGTGGGTACCCAATTGTCGGGTATCTGAAACCCGTCGGGTACCCGCGGGTCGGGTTCGGGTTTTTTTTATTTTATTTTTTATTTTTTTAAATTAGTTTTAAAATAAATACAATGTGGGATTCGAACCCACATCATGAAGAGGGCAAGCACTTATGACTTTGCTTCGACCATTGGGCCAAACAAATTTTTTGATTAAATTCTACGTAAGCTCTACTAGTACTTATTGTAAGCAAGTCAGTTTCTTATGGAAATTTGATCGTCCCACATCGATGTTCACCCAAATTGTAGGTGAAAATATTTCTATATAAACGCATACTACTACATGGATACCCACATTGAATTAGACAAGTAGCCATTTAATTTCAGTGGCATCGGCGCTGCGAGCTGGATTTCATATAAGTTAAAGTTTTTATATAAATAAATAATTTTAACTATTTGTCCATTTAATTTATAAATTACCAATTAGCTAATTAAAGTTTTTTTTCATATGTTGGGTACCGATCGGGTAAATCGGATAGCATATTGCTACCCGATACCCGATCCGATATACATGGTTAGGTATCGGATTTAACCCGATACCCAACATCTAACCCGATTTTTTCTTCCGATCGTGTGCCCGATTCGGTCGGGTCGGATACCCAAACTCGAATTCGAATGCCCACCCTATATTTAGAGCTGGCAATATTACCCGGTGGCGGGGCGGGCTCCGATTTTCATGCCCGCCAGGCGGGCCTAAGAAGCCCGCCCTGCGCGGGCAGCGGGCTTCGGCGGGCCGGCCCGCCATAATAATATATATATTAATTTGATAATTATATATATTTGTATATAAATTATATAATTTTTATATAAATTATATAATTGTTTATATTTTTTTGGTAAGATTTTAGGATTTATAAAATTAAAAGATAAATTAATTAATATTTTCTGTTGAAATATATTAAATATATTTATTATTTAGTTTTTTGTTTTTCAGGTTTTTTTTTTTAAAAATTATGCGGGCTAAGCCCGCCGGGCCCGCGACCCGCCAGTGGGCGGGCGTGGGCCTAGCTTTCTTAAGCCGCCCCGCCGGCCCGTTTTGACCGTCTACTATACTATAGGAAATCAGCTCTTGTTATAAAATGGCTTTTATTTATTTATTGTTTAATAAATGGCAATTGCAAGCAATTTCAGCAAGACACGAACGTGGACAAACGGTATAAATAGAAGCGAATAGTTATCTTGTGTGTAGATGTGATGCCCTCCTATTTTGACTTTGGGTCTCAGCAAGTTCTCACTCTCTTCCTCCAATCGCTCTCCACCGCAGAGAGCAAAGAGTAGCAAGCGTGACGTGTCCGCTTTCCAGCAACGCCGAGCCACAATTCAGATGTCGACGGCGTCGGCAGAGGTTGTAGCGGCGGCGGAGGATCGTCTCCGGGACGGCGTAATTGAAATGACGAAGGCGGCTCAGGAGAGGGGCGCCGACCCCCTCGCGTGGACGATGCAGCTGTCCTCGCGCCTTTCCGCCGCGGAGTCTCCATGCCGTCGCCGGAGGTCGCAAATATTCTCGTATCCCACATTTGCTGGGACAATAATGTCGCAATTGCTTGGAAGTTCTTAGAAAAGGCGCTCACCATACGTCTCGTTCCTCCTATGCTTGTCCTCGCTCTTCTGTCTACTAGGTTCTGACTAAGGCTGTTTTTGGTTTCGTCTTATAAGTTTATTTGATTGGAGATTTTCGAAGGTCGTTTTAGGATTAGTTGTCAGATATGGATGGCATTGGGGATACTAGATGATTGTATTAATCATAAAGTGGAGGCTTATGATGATAGTTCCTTTGGACGCTGGCATTGGGCCATTTATGTTTGCTGCCCATGAATTAGTTATTGCATTAAATTCTAGTTCTTAATATTGATTTTGACATGCAACCGCTACTTATGGATGCATTTTTGCTTGATTGTCAGTTGTTGTTTATTAGCTAAGATTGTAAAACATGAAATTTGAAGTAGTCACCCATTCATCAAGTTTTTATGTTGGTACAAGTTTGATGATTATGTATGTCTGTTTGTTTCGTCGTGGCACCTCATTTTGATGGGGATTTAAGCAATATGAGCTACTGAATGGGATGTATTGTGACCTGTGATGTCTGGTGTTTTCTATCATGCAGGGTGATACCCAATCGTAAAATATATCCAACAGCTTATAGGTTGTACATGGAGCTTCTTCGAAGATATGCTTTTTCACTGCCCTCTCTCATCAATGGGCCTGACTATCACAAGTACGATTTTGTTGCTGAAGTTAAATATCGGTGCTTTTTACCGTATTTTCTCTCTGGAACGTATATCACTGTATTTGGATAAAAAAATATATGTTCTGTATGTTATCTGACTGAAGCAAATTTACAGGACTATGGACTCTGTACAACATATCCTTAAGCTTGATGAAATATTTGGGATCCCATATACTGAATCGGGGCTTATTCTTGTTGAATTTATATTTTCATTGTATGGGAACTGCTCGATGCATCGCTTGACGATGATGGCTTGTTAGAACTCGCGCTATTGAAAAGAAATCTAGGTGGCAAATCAGAAATCAAGATATGGATATAGACTGTGCGGATGGTTTTGAGGAAAGAGAGCAACTTTTACTAAGATCAACACTGTCATGGCTATTGAAATTATTGGCGATTTTTTTCAAAACATAGTTACTTCCCGGATCCTATACCTGGCCCGTAGAAACATGTAAGAGCTACATATAGTATCATATTTTTTTTTTTCTGTCTATTATCTTATCAGCTTTTTTCAATTTTATTATGTATGTTTTGTGTGTGTGTGTGTGTGTGTTTGTTGTACAATCTTAGTATTTAATGTTTTCTGATGTAGCGGATGTCCTCATCAGAACTCTGTTATGTATGATTTGCTCATACTCGAGATTCCTGCCCTATATTTGAGCATGTTTAACTTTAGCATGGTTGACGATCAGATCTAAGTCATTAAATCATTTTTATTTAGGCCGAAACATTGGGAATGCTTCATTCAGAATTTGAGATTGCTGATTGATAATTCACCATCTTTGAGAAACTCGAAGAATATATCTGCTGATGCACTATTGCAATTAACCTCTGATACACGCATACTGCTCTCGCGTGAATGTAAAACAAACTCACAGCAACAGTTTCATGCTGTGACAGCCCAGTCACCTATGTCATCCACCAATCATTATAATGGCATAGTCCGCTCAGCTCTTTGGCTTCCTTTGGATATTTATTTTGAAGATGTCATGGATGGTTCACAAGTGAGAGATACAAGTGCATGTGCAGCTGAAATTCTTAGCAGTAAATGTTTTAAGCAATCCTGATTTAAGGCTAACAATGTGTCACATTATTTCTGATCAAAATTGTTGTTGCAGGTTTAGTGAAGTCTCTTAAGGCTATAAATCAAACCACTTGGCAGGATGCATTTCTTGGACTTTGGACATCTGCTTTATGCCTTGTTCAGAGGGTAAGTGGCATCACTCTGTACCCTTACATAGAAAGTATGGACTATTTCTGTATCTTGATGTGGTGCTTCCCAATGCCTGTCCAGATTCACAAAAACAGCTAAAGGGAAAATTTATTCTAACCCTTTGGTGATCATCTCAGATTAGAGTAGTAAATGTTGAAATCATAAGCCTAAATACTTATGTTTTAGACGAATGAACAGAATGGCCAGAAATATCTGCAGAAAATCGATATAAATTTCCGCGTAGGTTCTGAACTACATGACTCTGTTTTGCAATCGAGTCTGCTTTTGTTTTCCACAATAACTATATGCTGCTGATTTTTTTTTTTTATTTATATACAATTCAGGAGAGGAATTCAAGTGAGGGTCCTGTTCCACGCCTTGACACTTGTTTATGCATGTTATTGTCCGTGGCAACACTTGCTGTTGCCAATATATTGAGGAGGAGGAGGTGGTGGAGGACAGAAAAGATAGTTAGATCGTAGAAAGTGTCGTCAAGACTTAGTTTTCTAGTCTGCAAAGACTAGATGACTTTGAGGTTTATTGTCACCTCCACCAATTGTTGGTTCACAGGCCAACCAAGCAGCTGCAAATGCCATGTTGTTCCTATCTGGTGTAACAATCGTCCCTGGCCACATTGATGGGATATCATTGAATGACCTCCATCACATTGTTGTGAGTATTTATGCTTTTGCAGTTGTCGTTGTACTTGATAGTTACCTTTGTGAGTTCAAGGCCGTTTAGGTGCTTATGATCCCATTCATCTATTTATGCATGTGAATTTGAGCCTTGTGTTGTGGGATTGGCAAATTCAATGCTGCCTAAGTAATTGCTATAGTTTTTTCAATACGGTGATTTTAAAATCGAAAGTTATTCCTGTCTTTTGTATGCCTCACAAGTTGTATAGTGCTCTCCTTATTTTCTGTTTTGCCGTACCATTTTCAGCTGGCAATCTTCGCCATTTTGATTGTTGAGGCTTGCATCGCCCGTAATATTTTGGACACATCAGCGTATACATGGCCTGGATATGTAAAAGGCCGCTGTAACCAAATTCCACAAATTATTTCTGGGCAAATGTCTGGTTGGTCTTCATTTATGAGAGGGTCCGCCTTAACTCCTTCCATGGTTAGCGCGTTAGTGTCAACACCAGCTGCAAGGTGCACAGAATTGAATTTTTTTTTAATTGTCTCGTTGCAGATTTAAACCTCCATCTTAAATGATTAATTGCTTTGCTTTATTAGTGGTAATGATTTTCTGTTTAAGTGTGCCCAGCAAAAAATGTCATCCTCTATAAACAGAGCTATTTTCTGTTTCTGCTGTTCATTTTGTCTACATTTCATTTGACTATTTTCCTTTCAAAACGAGACTCGAAAACTTTTGAGTCTGAAATTACACTTGATTATATTCTTATAAGACTTGTGTATTTCTGCATAAAAGACACAATGGTCATTCAACGAAGTTTTTTTTTTTTTCTTGGACATTAGTTTAGCGGAAATTGAGAAAATATATGAGATTGGTGTCAGCGGTTCAGATGATGATAAGATTTATGCTGCTACGATAATTTGTGGAGCTTCCCTGATTCGTGGTTGGAATATACAGGTAATAAGTGTATTTGATGTTTCAATCTTAATATATTTGAGAAACCATTGCATCCTAGTTTCGCTTCGACTACCCATACTGACATATCTATCCTTTTAAGTTCACTAGTTCAGCATTCTTTTCTATAACTTGGTTTACGGAAAAATCGGTTTCGTCTTATACTGCAGGAATATACCAGTCTCTTTATAACAAGAATGTTGTCACCTCATATTCCATGGATTTTTCTGGAGTGACAGCCATTTGATAGTGTGCACCATTTTTGAACGTTCTTCTCGCTGGAATATCATCAATTGATAGCATTCAGATCTGGCCCGCCCAAGTCCTCCCTTTGGCGGGCCTAAAAATCACAGTGCGCTCTTTTGGCATGGTGGGGTGGGCCGGCCCAGGGGCCACGGGCTATTTTGACAGCTCTAACTCTTCCCTTGTTAGTGACAAGGAATCATGCTTTTGCCTTGGCATTCAGTGAGATTCCACGCTTGTCTGCTACATTGTATTCAGTGGTTTTCGCTGGAGTTCCGTCTTCATTTTTGGTTCGAATGGCCAGTGGAGATGATACCCTACAGATCATAGTCGACAGCCATAAGGAATTCCTTCATGCGGTTCTTCCATATAGTGTAGTTCATTCCATCGAAGAGTGGTGGCTAGAATGAGATTGTCCTTCTGCAAAAACATCAAAACTCGAAGAAGCCATTAGATCTTTAACTCGGGCTGTTGGGCCCGTCGTTTGAGTAACCAGCTCTGATACCAAATGAAGTCAAAAATATGCCTAAGACGTTGGGTAGGTTGAATTAGGCTTAATAAATATATTGCTGCTTTTTCCTAAAAATCCTTCTGATGTACTATCCTAGAAACGTCTACTTCTACAAGTTATATCATTTCGTCGGTAATCTCCTAGTTGCGTCGGTTGCGTACCAGTTCTGTCTCATGTAAAGTACTGAAAAGTAAATGTGACGCATGATTTTTATAAAGGTATATCCCCATGGTTTACTCCTCTTCTTGAGGTTTGATCCTCAAGAGTTTAATCAATCACTATAATGTTACCTTTGCTGCTTACAACTAATTGATTAGGCCAAATACACAACCGAAACAAGTTGAAGACTAGACACTACTAAGTTACTGCACGCCGAGTTTCGCTCCTAGGTATCTCCAATTCCTGACAGGAAACAGCTCGCTACCGAATGGCCCTCGGAACTCGTCCTTCATTAACGTGTGCCTAAACATTGACATTGCCACCTTGTGTACTGCTCACGTCCGAAGACAGCACATCCGAAGATAGAATATATGGTGTGGAGGTATATAAAGGGTGATACCGAAGATAATCACTCGTGCAGAGATGGAGTCGCAAGTTAAAGCTCAGGTCGGCAGAAGGTGATCACAAGTGTACGCTGAAACAGCCAATGATATTTCGCAAGTGTAGAATTGTTCTAAGTCGTTATCTTCTGCTCAAAAGCTCACGTATACGTATATTCGCAAGTTCTAGACTCTCGATCTAAGTGTTGCTCATATATATAGACCTTTTTCAATCAACATGTACATGGAAAGAAATCATAAGGTTAATAACCAAATAAGCACCCATTCTACGAAATCATCGAGTAATCAATATGCCAAACGAATCATGCCAGCAATATATATCACAACGGTCATTAGCTCATAATAGCATGATTTTATCCGCAAAAAAGCACATATTCAAAGGTAAGGCATATACTTATATTTTGAATGATATTTTCCATAACACTTTCTGTGACGCCTGGGGCCGACGAGGGCGGGAAGTGATCGCCGGTGCCAGAGAGGTGCACGGATAAGGAGCAGCTCCTGGCAGGCTTCTAGGCGAAGTGGTACATGAACGAACCGATCCGACACCCGAATGAGAGGGGATCCTGAGACTGACAATGTATGGGCATGTCATGCTAAGAATCGTATAAGATAATTGATAGTACTACTCATATCACCAAGGTCGACCTACCATTTCGGGAGTCCATCCGAAAGAACTTCAAAGTTAAGCGTGCTTGACTTGAAGCAATCTTGGGATGGGTGACCCCCTGGGAAGTTTGCCCACGGTGCGTGTGAGCGAGGACGAAGCACACTGAAAGGTTAAATGGTGGTACAGTGGGTCCAGACTATCAGTCCGAGTGTGGTGGGCCCAACCCCACAGGTCCCGGTAGGGACCGATGCTACAGTGAACACCCGGTATGGGACGGGTCGTTACAGGTGGTATCAGAGCACAACCTCTCGCAGTACGGTGCTGGTTCGGAGACGAACCAGGCGGAAGCTGGTGGACATGTGACGCCCGGGACCGACGAGGGCGGGGAGTGATCGCCGGTGCCAGAGAGGTGCACGGACAAGGAGCGGCTCCTGGCAGGCTTCTAGGCGAAGGGGTACATGAACGAACCGATCCGACACCCGAATGAGAGGGGATTCTGATACCGACAATGTATGGGCATGTTAGGCTAAGAATCGTATAAGATAATTGATAGTACTACTCCAATCACCAATGTCGACCTACCTTTTCGGGAGTCCATCCGAAAGAACTTCAAAGTTAAGCGTGCTTGACTTGAAGCAATCTTGAGATGGGTGACCCCCTGGGAAGTTTGCCCAGGGTGCGTGTGAGCGAGGACGAAGCACGCTGAAAGGTTAAATGGTGGTACAATGGGGCCAGACTATCAGTCCGAGTGTGGTGGGCCAACCCCCACAGGTCCCGGAAGGGACCGATGCTACAGTGAACACCCGGTATGGGACGGGTCGTTACACTTTCCATATGGGATATCTAGTCAGCATCTTATAAATAAATCAATCAAGACATTTTTCCATATTCAGCACATAAGATATAAGCAGATCAAGATATTTTCCATATTCAACACATAGATCATATCAAATCATATAGTCCGCGAATTTACTTACTATGGCATAACATTCCATACATAGGATATCTTATCCAGTTCGGCACGTACCGTATTTAACAGCATCTTATCCACATAAGGTCAACCAACCAAATCTTTCCATACAATATTCTAACTAGCACAAGGAAATATATGAATTGATTATGCACATTTAAAGATAAAATAATATGCATATAATTTTGTCCCTGAATAGAATCAATTTCGAGCACGGAATATCTTTCCATATAAAGCTCTCAGACTTTTCATATATAACTTAGTAAGATATCACATAAGAATTACCATATATAACTATGTAACAACATGATACCTCACCCGCACTATCCATATATAACATAGAATCATATGCCATATATGTCTTAATCACACTTGGATCAAATATTCGATAGGTTAATTCTATTAGCACCCACCTTTTTTCTATTTGCACCCCATAATTAATATGTAGAGTAAAACATTAATTATTTGCCAATTACATACCCTATATAAAAAGGAAAAGAGGAGTTTAATGATAATAATGCAAGTAATATGTAAAGTAATATTAAATAAATATTGCCGATTAAAAAGGGCAATATTTCCAACTGGCGGGCATGGTAAATGAAGGCTCGCCCGCACTACTGGCGGGTAACAGACCTGGTGGGCTGGCCCGTCCTAAAAAATAAAAACAAAAAATTTATATATAAAAAAACATTAAATAAACTAATGAGGTTGAATTACTCCTAATCAAATTTAAATTCTTTAATAAAAGTTTATTTTGGTATTAAATTTGATTAAATAAAAAATTGTATCTCAAAATTATAAACACCCATATATTTCATTTATATATTAATTTTTAAAAGTTATTTTATGATATTTGGCGGGCCTGCACACGGCCCGCGCGGGCTTACCGGCATAGGCCCGCCCTCTGCGGGCCTAAGAAAATGGTAGTCCGCCCCGCCCTACTGGCGGGTAGCGGGCCTGGTGGGCCCAGCCCGTCCTAGAAAATAAAAATGAAAAACATTATATAAAAAAATAAAAAATATTAAAATAAACTAATGAAGTCGAATTACTCCTAATCAAATCTATTTCTTTAATAAAATATTTAATTATGTTATTAAATTTGATTAAATTAAAATTGATCTCAAAATATAAAACTTTATAATTAATCTATATATTATTTTAAAAAATATTTTTTGATATTTGGCAGGCCTGCCCGCCGCTCGTGCGGGCTTAGCAGCATAGGCCCGCCCTCTGGTGGGCCTGAGAAATGGCAGTCCGTCCCACCACTTTGGCGGGCCCGGGTGCCCAATTGACAGTATCAGGGTGGTGCAGGCCGCCTCGCGGGCCTGGAGCATTTTTGCTAGTTCTAAATGTGCCATTGGTTGAAAATGACTTAAATAATTATTTTTGAATTGTCTATGTAATTAATATTATTGATTTAATGGAAAATAAGTTAAGAAAATATTTTTTGTTGAATCATGTGATTATTTAAAATTATTATTACAAAAATCAAGTGTTAAGGGAGTGTAAAGAGTGGTATAGTTGGGGGTATGAATAGTAGGATCCTATTCGATATCTTATAATCATAAAACACTCTTAAGCATCATTATCGAATATTTTACATACTTAGACATGGCTAAAATCATAACATTTGAATTGCTTAACTTATGGACCTCGTCTAATCTTAATTAGACGAAATCATCAAAACTCTTAATCAATTAGACCAAAAAGATCAACATTTCCAACTCTCATAGACTGACAACACAATGTTTTCCTAATTTTAACTGCAGTCGCGATCATTGAAGAGTGTTCGCGTGCTCTAGATATCATTCAAAAGAGAGGGCTCGGTTTTTACCCGCTTCACAATCAATCAATTTCGTTGAATGCGTGGACATGATTTCATTGATACGATCACGGAATCCATTCTTAATCCGTTTATTTTGGGCAAATTATAAAACAACACCGTCTAGAGAGTTTTTTAAACTGCTTTTGTGTGAAATACAAATGCAAAATCAGACAAGCCGACACCAATTTATGTACTATATTAGAGAACCATCAATATTATGTAGGTATTTTTAGCGTTAGAGAACCATCAATATTATGTAGGTAGTTTTAGCGCTATCTTATGTACGTGCAGATATAGCAATTTAGTTTATACTTTTATATTATTAATTAAGTTATTTAAAAAATAAACTTTTAAACAAGGATAAAACTATAATAACAGAAATATCAAGGACAATATTGTAAAGCATATATTTGACAGACCGAAGAGCAGTTTATACCCATCATTCACCTTTAATATAATAGAATAGAAATAATAAAAAAGATGAATGCATTTTTTTTATTAATAGTTAGGGCTAAAACAATATATTGCAAATGAGAGGGCCTTATTTGAATTTTAAAATTCTAATTTTATGGTTTGGTTTGAGCTTTCCATCGAGACGGTTTGACTCGGAATCTGTTCGACCACCTCACGATTCGGAATAGGACTGAGAACCGCAGTAAGCGGTTCCAAGAAATGGAACCAGCCCAAATATAATGGGCCATTCCAATTAGTGATATTTGACCCGCATGACATGCGTTTGCGGTTCCCGGGCAGTTTCAGCAACACGCAGAACCGACTCGGAACCAAAACTAGCCCGTTTTATATTAAAATAATAATATTATATAATATAATATGTGATTGTAGTATAATAATTAAACCAAAGGGCTATAATTAGTATACTCAATAATTAACCAATTAATTAATGCACAGTACTCATAATCACACTAATTACTTGTATTTAATTAGTTAAATAATTATAAAAAGGGATAACTCGCACTGCCGGCCCAAAACATGATGAGCATATAATTCCCATGCCGGTTCCGACGGACTCCCGGAAAATATGCAGGAACCGAAATCGGTCCCGGAATGGTGAGTTACGCGCAACCGGCGTGTTAGGTGGTTCGCCACATCCAGTTTGGTATTGTAGGCATTTACTTCCAAGTAATTGACTGCTTTTAACTTGTGAGTCTAGTATATATGAATAGTGCTCTCAATTCGGCCCGTGGCCCGCGTGCGGGGAAGGATGTGATTTTTTAGGCCCGCAGCCCGCACGGTCCGCTTGGCTTGGCGGGGCGAGGCGGTTAGCCCGCCAGTTTTAAAATTATATATATTATATATTATATTTAAAATATATTAATTTAATAGTTAATAATTCATTAATTAGACCATAGTTAATGACATATATAATAAATATATAATTAAATTCGTTGCTTATCCATAATTTATTAATAAATTAACTAAAAATAATTAGAACTAAATCATAAAATAAACATAAACAAAAAAATCAGATATTTTCAAGGTGGGCGGGCCGGGCTCCAATTTTAACGCCCGACCCGCCCCGCCACCGGCCGGCCCCGCCAAATTGAAGTTACTATATATGAACTACCTTGTCTGAATACACCAATGTTGTAAAAATTGCTAGGCGTGGGCATCCGAGTGGGGCCTTAGCGCCTAGGCGGTTTAGGCGATTTCTAGGCTGAACTTAGACGGTTTAAGAATTTTATTTTTATCTTCATACATCAAACTTGCTAAAATTCTATCAAATTATAGGTCCATTAAATTTATGAACATTATAATACATATCAGTAATACAACGAAATAATAGTAGTACAAATGTTCCAACATTCATAAACTATACGATTGAATAAACAAAAAAAAATCAAAATAAAGTCTAGTTATTCTGCAAATATGCTAATGTTTAAGGGCTATTTAAATTTCAGGACCCATTAGCAATTTTGGTTAGAATTCAGACCTCATTAATGTTTGAGTTAAAGTGAAGGACCCAATGTAAGTTTTCATTAGAGTTCAGACCCCAAATGCTGCTAAAAGACTTTTTTTACCCTTGTCTATTCAGCTTTCTCGCCTAAAACACTGACATGTTTATTCGGTACCACTTCATCGCGAACTGGTACCACGTTATTTTGGTATATTTTATTATTCCAATGTGGATAACGCTTCTTATGATAATTATACAGCTTTACTCATTTCTAGTACCTCATCTGCTAATATTAAATACCAAATGTACCAATTTACTCCATTCTAGTACCACATCTTGTAAAACTAATACCAAATGAGAATAGGTAATATATCGTACCAGTTTTTGGTAACGCTTCTTAATTATACCACTTGACGCCATTATGGTATCGTATCATCTAAAATAAATACCACATGAGAATAAGTAATATCTCGTACCACTTGATTAACAACTCATATGGTAATTATACCAAATTACGCCATTCTGATATGGAATCATTTGAAAAAATACCACATGAGAATGATCAATATCTCGTACCAGCTGAGTAACAATTCACATGGTAACTATACCACTTTACGCTTTTCTGGTACCGGATCATTTGAAATAAATACCACATGAGAGTAATTAATATCTCGTGCCGGTTGATTAACAATTCATATGGTAATTATACCACTTTACGTCTTTCTGGTTTCCGAATCATTTCAAATAAATACCACATGAGAATAAGTAATATCTCATACCTGTTCATTAACAATCCATGTGGTAATTATACCACTTTACGCCTTTTCAATACAAATCATTGGAAATAAATACCACATGAGAATTATTAATATCTCGTACCAGTTGATTAACAATTCATATGGTAATTATACCACTTTACTCCTTTCTAGTACCGATTTGATTAACGATGGTAATTATACCACTTTACTCCATTTTAGTACCGCATCGTCAAAAATGAATACCAAAAGATAATATCTCTTTATATAACTCATACACCAACATTTTCGTCAAGTCATAGTTTACGTCCTTTTACTTTGAATTTTATGAAAAGACGTCCTTAAAACTATGTTTTATATGAATATTGCCGGAAACCAAACAAAAATTCATGTAGGGCCTGAAACGTTGTGGTCCCTATTTTTAATCATTCAATAAGTACTCGTACTCCTCACTCAACCTAATAAGTAATCGCATCCCAATGAAAGATAGTTTCCTCATCAAATACAGTTCATCGATTCATCTCTGCCAAATACGGGATATTAAAAAAAATGGCCTTTGAGATAGTCATGTTAAAAAAAGCCTACTAAATGATAAAAGACCAATGTACCCTTACTTACTCTGCCTAAAAGACTATTTTACCCTTCTTTAATGGCAATCAACAACACTTAACGAAAATTACAGCTTTTCGCAGAGGTTTACTGTAGAATCTGAAAAATGAACAGTAAATAAAAAAGCAACCGTTTCACTTCACGGACCCTTTGCAAAGTTGATCAAGATTTATTCCTCTTCTCCTCACACCCTTCTTCACAGTCGAATTTCAAGCTCTGAATCCATGCTTGTTCGGTGAGATCTCAAACAGAGAAGGTAATTTTTTTAATTTGTGAAGAACCCGTCGTCTACATCGCACGGGACCCTATCCAGGCCGCAAGGTACCCTAATTCGAAGCGCAGGGTACCCGTGCTTTCAATGGTAGGTGACCCATGCTTTGAAGCTCATGGATCCGTGTGGAAGTGCAACGGACTCGTGGGGCAAGCGCAGGGACGCAGGCAATGGACCCGTTCTTTGTCTCGCTGGGGACCATCGAAGCATAGCACGGGTTCCGTGCTTGCTAGCGCTGGAGACCCACTATATGCTGCGCTGGGGACCCATTCATGCCAGTGCTGGGACCCATGCAACATAGTACGGGTCTCGTGCCTGCTGCGCTGGAGACCCGTGCTATGCTGCGCTAGGGACCCGTTTGTGCTAGCGAGGGATCCGTGCTACATAGTACGGGACCGTGCTACATAGTACGGGACCCGTGCTATGCTGCATTGGGGACCCGTGTGATGCTGCACTAGGGACCTGAGCGATGTAGACGCGGGGACCCGTACGCTAGCGAGGGACCCGTGCTACGTAGTACGGGACCTGTGCTTGCGAGCGCAGACTCGTGCTTCGAACCCATGCGTGCAAGTGTTGTGGTCCCGCACATAAGAGCAGGGGTCCCGTGCAGCACGCACGGGTCCCCAGCATAGCATAGCAAAGAGTCCCGCTTGAGGGCGCTGAGGACCCGTGCGTGCAAGCACGTCCGCACATAAGCTCAGGGTCCCACAGCATGGCCGAGGACCCTTGCGTGGAAGCAGATCTAATAATAAGCATATTTCATTTGATCTAATTAGCTTACAATTTATTATTTTTTAGGTTACATTAAAGATGCAAATTGTCGGAGGTGACGATGGCCGTGATGGCCAGTTACATCTCACGTCATGGTACTGTGAAATGAGCGAGCAGGTCGTCGATTGTCTAAATGAGGATGAGCTGGCGGTGTTTAAGGAATGGAGTCCGTTCGGCTGGCTTGTCGAAGCTGCCGCTGGTTTCAATTTGTCGGCGCATTTGTTGTGGTATTTCATCAAGAGACAGACGGAGCTTCACGATCATGACGAGCTTTGGATGATCCTTGGGAAGAAACCACTCCGTTTTTCGAAAATGGAGTATTGCCTAATCACGGGGCTGAAGTTCGCAGCCGAACCGGCAGTGAACGTCAATGAGGAATTCGTCCGTCGACATTTCCCCACAAAAACGGTGCTGACGATTCATTTGTCCAACGTTGAGCAGCGGTTGGTGGATTGGGATGCCAACGATATGGTGCGCGTCGACGACGAGAAGTTGAAGTTGGTGAACCTCTACTTTGCGGGCTCCGTCTTGTTGCCCCAACGTTCAAAGAATGATACCACCCTTCCTCTTGGATCGTTTATTTAGTCGAAGACTCGGCAGCCTTCCCTTGGGGCACCGTGGCTTTCAAAGCGGCATTACGGTCGCTGAAACAAGATTTAATGGAGGTTAAGGAGAGTCAGTTGGTCAGTGGATTCGTACATCCACTTCAGGTCAGGGTTTTATCTTTGAATGCTCTTGTGAGGTTAGGGTTTCATTTGGTAGCTAAGATTATTTGTGTCTTTCGTCTTAGACATTAGCATACGAATACGTACCGGGCCTTGCTGAGCGATTCGCTCAACGGGTGGAGTTGGATCATGCGAGGCCGCGTATATGCCGGTGGGTCACGAAGGACTGGCATAAGAAGTGATGTTAAAAGTTGTCGGTTGTTGCCAGTGACGTGCATGGGTCCCATATACGAGGGTTATTAATGCCGGTCGGAGAAGAGACGCAGGCCGGGTATCTCCGGAACAGCGACTTGGGCGTCGGTGAGCCACATGATGTGTACGTAGGGTGGCGACCCTACTGACGGACGTAGTGGACATTAGGTGCACTCGTCGTGCGGATGAAGGACCTCGTGGCCGACGGCCAGTTGCAATCGAATCCAATTATGAGGCAGAGTTCGTCCCTCATCTCTCTAGCAGATAACGGCAAGACGAAGAGAGGGGCATGTGCTCTGACTGTGTGCCGCCGCCCAACTCACGGAGGCGACTTCCATACGCACCAACATCGCCACCACACGTAGTGCCATCGCACGGGTATGGGTATCCGTCGTCGGAGCAGTTCGACGAATTTTCGTGCCGCGTGGTCCGACAGTTCGACAAATTTGGCGGTCGGTTCGACACGCTTAGCAGCGGCTTCGGCGCAGTTAACGGTAGGTTCGAGCAGTTCAGAAATGACTTTTTGCAATTCCAAAATGACTTTTTGCAACTTCGAGATGACTTTTCGCAATTCCGAGACGATTACGCTCGACGCTCCGAAACGTACGAGGATCGATTCAACTCGATCCAAGGGTTGGACGAAGCATTAGAGGAGTTGCGCAGTCGTTGCAAGAGCTATGGCACGACTGGACAAGTTTATTCGGTCCACGTGCACATACCGATGCGCCGATTCACGGTAACTATCTTTACCCCTAATTCATATTTAATTACGGGTGTAGCTTACAATTTAATATGCATCGTAGGCGATGAGCCGACTTCGACTGGATGGGATGAATTTGTGAGTCCGGATCCACCCAGTTCGACGACCACGTGGGGATGGAGTCGTCAATGGAATCTTCGTTCCACAGCAATGCGATGATGACGTCGATGCGCAGACCTGGGCTTATTATGAGGTGGACCCATCTACTTAGAGGGGCACCTACTAGGATCAGTCGATGGGGCCTACCGAGGCGACCCTGGAGTAGCGGGCAGAAAATTCGTCGAAGTGGCTGCAGTCGCCATACACGGAGCCTCCGTCGACTAGTCAGATGAATGTGAGGCTCTCGGTCTTGGACGTACATATTTCTAAAAAACTCCTGATGTGGGGGGTCGCACACAGCGATATACAGGCCTTGGGGACGACGATTACGTACAATGCACGGTCGACAAGCATAGACGAGAATGGTTTGAGGATCTAGTCACGCCAACGAGGTGGCTCGAAGACATGGTATGCACTTGAACCATTAATTTTGCAATAAACTATAATTGTAAAGACATTGTTGTTTTGGTTTTTCAGCATATGAATGAAGCCATGAGAGGGTTGTTGGACATGCAGAAGTCTCATACATTTACTTCGAAGAATGTTTCATACATGTCTTTCGCCTTCAAGACATGTATCGAACTCGAAGGCTTGGAGAACGGAAAATTCGTAAATGGGATGCTTCCGATGTGGACCCACTACACGAGCGAATGTCAGGATGGATGGTCGTCGATATCATGGATGAGTGCAGATTGCATCGTCATCCAGTGCAAATGGTAGCACATCCCAGGAAGGAGATGATGACGATATACGACTCCGACGAGTCTTGCGACAATGACATGCGCCACCTTAACAAGGCATTGTCGTCACTTCAAGTAATAATTCCGGTGATATTGGTCTTCGTGGGTTGTATCAAGAATTGATTTAAGTAATGGACAGTTCAGCGCCATTCGAGGTTCGCCAAGCAGGAAGGAAGGTAAGTTTCATCCTTATTATTCGTTAAATTTTTTTACGATGATTTCTGTATAAGTGTCTAACATTTCAGGGGAGAATGCGGCATTCATGTGTTGCGAGCGGCAATGAGCCTCATGTTTCGAGATGACAACGTCTCCAATCTGACACAGCAGCAATTTGTAGATTATAGGAAATTTCTTGCAGTTTGTATTTTCCGCAAGGACTTTTATTCCTGGTTTGGTCCCTAATAAGTTTGGTCCCGTGCGGATATTTTATGAACCCTAATTAAAGTCAAATATTGGTCTTCCTTTGCAGACAACTACTTTTGAATTAGTGGTTGATAAGTTATTTGAAACATATGCCGGCTTTGATTTTGGTGTTATAATGTCTTGTCAAATCTGATGTGCTTTTCAATGCGTGAAAAAGCAAGTCACGGGTTTTAAAAAGAATTTCAGTAATTATAATAACATATATAATTTTGTACTTACTAAAACTTTAAAAAAAAATTAATCATAACGAAAAATTTGTCGAAAAAAATTAATCTTGACAAAAAAATTACTCTTAAGTCGTTAATGTATACCAAAATAATTTTGACCAATAATTGAGCAAATTTACATAGCAACAACTTGCCTTATGTTGGTGACTTAGTTAGGATGTAACAATCGAAAAATCGTATCTTATAATTGCAAAAGACCATACGTTTGTGGGCTATGATATAATATGACGTATTAAATTCGTATGGAGGCTGAACTAAAGTTCGAAATTATTTAATCCACTGTAAAATCGCTAAAATAACACAGGGTCCCCGCACATGAGCGTTGTAGTCCGGGGCTCATGAGCAGTGCACCCGCACAAGCTTATGCGCGTTGCATGAGCGCCCCAGCGACCACGCGAGGACCCGTGAACTCACGCGAGGGACCCATGCTCATGAGCAGGGGACCCATGCTTAAGTGCTTGGGATCGTGCACATAAGTTTGGTCCCACGCGCAGCAGAACGGCCCCGTGTGGAAATTATATTGACTAGCCAACAATCATTGCTCAATTATTGTCTGTTACTTTTTCAATGATATTGTCAGTGTTGTAACAGTAATGTAAAATCTGATGTAGTTTCGATGAATATTATTTGTGGAAAAATATTAATCATAACCAAAACAAGAAAAAAAATTAATATTAAATAATTTTTCGTTAATAATAAAATATTATTTGTGGAAAAATTTAATCATTGCGGGGACCATGCACAATAATTAAATAATCTTTCGTTAATACTAAATTTTTTTCTTATTTTCATATATTTTTCCACAAATAATATTCATGGAAACTACATCAGATTTTACATTACTGTTACAACACTGACAATATAACAGAAAAAGTAACAGACAATAATTGAGCAATGATTGTTGGCTCGTCAATTGAATTTTCGCACGGGGCCGGTCTGCTGCGCATGGGACCAAACTTATGTGCACGATCCCAAGCACTTAAGCATGGGTCCCCTGCTCATGAGCACGGGTCCCTTGTGTGAGTTCACGGGTCCTCACGTGGTCGTTGGGGTCTCGCTCATGCAACGCGCATCAGCTTGTGCGGGTCCATTGCCCATGAGCCCCGGACCACAGTGCTCATGTGCGAGGACCTTGTGGTTATTCTAGCGATTTTACAGTGGGTTAAATAATTTACAGCCTCCATAGGAATATAATACGTCATATAATATCATAGCCCACAAACGTATAGTCTTTTGCAATTATAAGATACGATTTTTCGATTGTCCTAACCAAGTCACCAACATAAGGCAAGTTGCTGCTATGTAAATTTGCTCAATTATTGGTCAAGATTATTTTGATATACATTAACGACTTAAGAGTATTTTTTGTTCAAGATTATTTTTTTTTCGACAAATTTTTCGTTATGATTAATTTTTTTAAGTTTTAAAACCCGTGACTTGCTTTTTCACACATTGAAAAGCACATCAGATTTGTCAATGCATTATAACACCGAAATCAAAGCTGACATATGTTTCAGACGAATTACTTATCAACCACTAATTCAAAAGTAATTGTCTGCAAAGGAAGACCAATAATAGAATCTAATTAGGGTTTATAAAATTTCTGCACGGGACCAAACTTATTAGGGACCAAGTAATTAAGCACGGATCCCCGTACATGAGCATGGGACCCGTGCGTGAAAGCAAGGGACCTTCGCGCATAAGCACGGGTCACGCGCATCCAACACGCATCAGCTAGTGCGGGTCCACTGTGCATGAGCCACGGGCCACAGCTCTAACGTGCGAGGATCCTGCGATTATTTTTTTAATTTTACACCAGATTAAATAATTTCAAACTTTGATTCAGCCTCCATACGAATAAATTCGCCCTATTATTGCAGAAATTATGGTCCACTGCGCATGAGCCCCAGTCACTAACATAAGGCAAGTTGTTCTTATGTAAATTTGATCCATTATTTTGAAACCCTAACCCCTTTAAAACCCTAATTTTAAAACACTAATAAGATCCTAACTTTATGTACCTCAAACAATATGCTAAGAACATATATTTGAACCTCCTTTCTTCTTCCATCTCTCAATCCGTAATGCTGTCAACGTTTGCTTCTCAACGCATCCAAGTACGCCGGAAGTAAACCGTAACAATCGTCGCCGTTACCGACTAATTCGTCCGATGCTACTTGCTTGGCTTTCCAAGCCTTGTAGTACGAGACATCTACTCCCCTGTCCTGCATCATCGACATGATTGACTTGGATTGCGGAATGTCTTTTGGACCGGTGATATGTTCCAACAGAACTTGGGATACAACTGACGAACTTCCTTGTCGATGTCTATGACAACGATGGGAAACCCTGCATGTGTGCTTGCCGCAGTATATTTGTATTGAAAAAAAGGGAGTCCTTGTCCTGTGCGGCTCGTACTCGCCATGTGCATCCGTCGCTTGCGCATTTCACTACTACGTACATGGTTTTATTTGACCGGACCAATTTGAGCTCGAAACACGCATGAAGGGCGACTTTAGTGATCACGTCCTTGACTTCATTCTTGTTCCAAAATTCCTGACCAACGGACAGGCTTGAACCATCCCCAAATCCATATGTGCCATCGTCCGCATGTGGATAGTTGTGCTCCGGGACATCGACATCATCATTATCACTTTCCGAAGCATATGGGTTGTTCCACCGGATCATCTCCATTCTCATTTTGATTCTCACAATGTCCGATTTTATCTTCTTGAAAACCCTCGCATTCAGAAAGATGGTAAGAATGGTAGTTAGATGTGTCGCCCATGTAACACTCCACGAGATGGATTTCCTCATTTGCATCGCACTGCTCTATTAGACCAACGTTGAAATTCGATTCGTCATTAAGATGGGCTTGTGGTGGTGTGGCACTGACAAATAATGCTGCCTCAACAAGGAGCACGGGTCTAGACTGCGGACCACCAAAACAAAGGTATGCACGTATACCGTAGTCATTCTCGATTAGATGGATCGTGGGAAATCGTAAACTACGCTAGGAGCTTAACGTGAGTTTGGTATTGTCACTGCGTAGCGACAATACCTACACAATCTCATCCTTCACGTATTCTAACGTGCAGGTTCGTCGTCGCCAAGATTGATTGCCATCTATGATTAGGAAGAGGAGACCACTTCGAGGTATTGCCCTTGCAAATTATCCACTGATCCTCGACTTGGAATACAATGTTAGTGAGCGTAATGATTACCGCCCACAATAGAAAATTAAATTTGTTGGAATTAAAGCCCTACTTGCAAAAACCCTAACAGCTTGCGAAAATCCTTACGTCTTGCGAAACCCTAACAGCTTGCAAAACCCTAAGAGATGCGTGTTTGATAATGTGATTTCGAGACATAATTGAAGCCCTAACAGCTTGAAAACCCCTAAGAGCTCTCGAAAACCCTAACAGCTCTCGAAAACTGTAACATATAGCGCGAGACCCCTGCACTGTATCTCGGGACCCACGCACTGATGCGCGAGACCCCTGCTCTAGTGCACAGGACCCCTGCTCTAGTGCGCGGGCGACACTAATGCACTAGTCCTCAGCGCTAATGTGCGCGGGAGCGCGCTCTAGTGCACGGAACACAAGCTCTAGTGGGCGGGACCCATGCCCTAGTGCGCGGCCCATGCACTGATGCGCGGGACCCCAGCACCAGTGCCTGGGGCCCTTGAACTGATGCGCGGGTCCCGTGCTCTAGCGCGCGCGCCCCCTGCACTGATACGCGGTGCCCAGGCACCAACGTGCAGGGATTGTGTAAAGATGCACGGGGCCCCTGAAGTTATGCGCGGGTCCCCATATCTAATGCATGGGGCCCTTGTGTGTATATGTGAGGGTTCCATGAAGCATGACCACGAGTTTCGTCTTTCCAACTGGAAATTCGACACTGTCATGGCCAAACATCATCTCTTCTACCCAATCACGTAATTTTTAGAGGGTTAAAATTCATAATTCGAAACGAAACAACTTGTAAAGAGTTAGAGTTGGGTATTTCTTTCCAGACTTGTTTCGAGACTTTGAGCTCGACTTAGTGATTGTTGTGCGTTTAATCGGCTCGGATCACCTGTTCCATTCTCTATTCCAATCTCTATTCCACTATTAAAAATATTAATATTATAGCTCATTCTCTCTCCTAATCACCCTCCACCACAACGTTTCATTATACTAGTAAATATAATAAAAATTAATTGTATACTGTAAAATCCTCTTCTCTCCCTCTTGTAATATTCTCTCACCACTAGACTTTGATATTCAATTATAATACTTTGATTATACAGTAATGAAAGTTTTATTTTATGGGTGATTTATTCCGTGTTATTTAGTGTTCATGTCGAACTTGCATTATTTTATGGGGAAATTTTGTGTCAGGCCCCCCAAAAAATTTTAAAATTAGGGATCAGGCCCTGTCAGACATTTTTTTAGTTTTAAGGACCTCTTTTTTAAAAATTAAGTGAAAAGGACCCAAAACTATGATTTGACGAAATTACCCTTAATAAAAGTGATTTTTGAATGGTATGTGACGTCAGTTTTATGTTACACAGTTATACTGATTTGTTACCGTAACAACCGGAAGTGTTACTTTAACGTCATAAGACGTTACTTATCGACAGTAAAATGTTATTTAACAGACATATTTATTAAATCGAACTATCGAATCCCATTTTTCACACTGATCGAGCACAATCGATTGTTAATACCTTGTTTTGTTTTCCATCATGCGGTATTACACCATAAATTCTAAACCGTAAACCCTAAACTCGACGGGACGACCATTAGCGTTCTCCTATAAAAGATCGAATCATTAGCGTTTCGATCTTATTATACGTTTCGAGATTAAAAATTGGTAACCCATTATAGGAGCATTGCTCCCTACAATGATGAATTTTCTGTCTAGGGAAACAGGGGGATGGCCGGGTGGAGGGTTCAAGAACAATTATAACTGTTACACAATTATACTGATTTGTTACCGTAAAAATCGAAAGTGTTATTTTAACGTCATAAGACGTTACTTATCGACAGTAAAATGTTATTAACAGACATATTTATTACATCGGACTATCGAACCCTATTTTTCCCACTGATCGAGCATTGCTCCCTATAATGATGATTTTTTTGTCTAGGAATACAGGGGGGTCGGGTGGAGGGTTCAAGAACAATTATAACAGTTTTGCGCTAAAAAAAAAATACTTTCTCTCATTTGGATAACAACAGTCTTGTATTGAGTACCATCTGGCATCTATTTAGTAACAAACGAAGTCGCATAAGTACCACATCATTCAAAAAATAATACCGATTCCTGCAGTAACACATTAACAAATGATGTTGCGGGAAGTGGTATTATTTTTGAATGTTGTGTTACTTCTGTGACGTCATTTGTTACTAAATAGACGACATATGGTACTCAATACAAGACTGTTGTTATCCAAGTGAAAGAAAGTGTTCTTTTTCAGTGCCGGACTGTTATAATTGGCTGGAACGGATTATTTAGGTATACGCGTAATTTTGGCATATGTCAGGGTTAAACATGTCTTTTTGCGTCATTTTAGGGCCTGACAGCTTAGTTTTTCGAAAAGTTGGTCCTTCATCCTAAATGAAATTAGAATGGGGCCTGAACCAAAAGTTAAAAATGTTACTAGGGCCTTAACTGTAATTAACCCTTATTTTATTCTCTTATGTAATGGTTAATATTCTTCTATTATATTTACAAGTATAACTAAAATAATATTTACTGGTGCTAGAGAGATACGGGAGACTGGTGAGACGAGACCGGACGAGATCTGACTTATAGTATTCCAATGACCTATTAATATTCATTATTATATTTTAAGTATAATAAAATAATAAGGAAAGAGAAAAGTAGAGAGTATTACGAGAGGGAGAGAAGAGCAAGCGACGTTGTGGTGGAGGGTGATTAGGAGAGACAATGAGCTATAATATTAATATTTTAATAGTGGAATAGGGATTGGAATAAAGAATGGAACAGGTGATCCGAGCCGGCGTTTAATGGGGTTTCGTTTCTTTTATATAGATACAGATCGCCTGTATGTATATTTATTTCTCTTTTTCTCTTATGTTTAGTTAATTAACGAGGGTTAAAGAAGATGGTTAACAGTAATTAAAATGAAGGCCATTGACAAAAAACGTCAACGAGACTATTTTTTTAACATTGACTGAGTCAAGGGCTATTTTTTAAAAGACCAGCCAAATAGGCAAATTCTAATTCACACTCCCAAGTCCCAATATTATCAACGGGTCAATTTAACAAAATGGAGTCATTTTTATCTCTTTTAAAAAAAGGGGGACTTGACTTTGGTCAATTAAAAAAAAGGGAGTGGGTTTAATTAAAACACTAAAATATTAATTGTTAACTAAATTAATCATTAAATATATCTTTTTAATATAAAACAAAATTCTAACCGAACCAATCAACAGAAAAACAGAAATCGAGCCAAATAAACAAGCAAATACCGAATCATCCAACGAATTTGCACTAGATCCGGAACACCCAAGACCCAAGAATCTCGATTTTGTTCTTCAAACACAGTAAGTGGCATTTCAATATTTGCAATTCGTTAAACTGAGTCATTTCGGGCATTGCGAATTTCGTTCATTTTACCACATTTTACGTTTCGAGTATCGGGAATTTGATTTTCGCATCATGGGTAGTTGTGGTTAGCATTTTTACGGTCGATCCGTAAGGAAAATGCTATTTTCCGATTATCTGAATAAATTATTCGAGATTATTTTTGTTCAAAAAAGTTGTTCGAATAATTATTTTTCAACATATCCAATTCGAATCAATTAATCGAAACCGCACCTTATTCGAGTAAGTTATTCGAGTTTTCTTTGTTCCAAAAGTTTGTTTGAATATGTGTTTTTTAATCATTGGAGTTGCTCGATGTACGTACTAGGTTACTAATTCGAACATTCTTTTTGAGTCATCTCAAAACTCGGATAGACAACTCGAATAATTTTTTCGAGTGTAGAATTTATTTGAATAGTTCATTTGTTTTAAAATTCGAGTTTATTTATATGCAGGTTATGCCGACCAGCATCATGATTGATTACGACGGAGAATGGGTTATTGGAGATGATAACAAGTATAGTTGGGTTCCAAGGATGGGAAGAAGTATAACGCCCATTGGGTTTGATGGTGATTGCTCTTTGCTGGAGGATCTCCGAAACGAAATATATGCGTCTATTAATGTAAGCGGGAGGCCGGAGTTGAAGTTGAGTTATCAACTAAGTATGAGAGGTATGGAAGGTTGTACTCCATTGTATATAAGGAATGATAGAGAGTTGATATTTACTTAGGGGGTCCAATGGATAGATCGATTCTCTATGTGGAAATCGGTCACGCAACGACCCTTCTCCATCAAACTCTTGCGGATGATGAAGTAAGTCCTCATCCAGTTGAGGTTCGTAGCGGTGGAGGTGGTTACAACTGCGATTATTTTGATCGTTCATCGACTTCGGCAGTGATGGAGATGTGAATTATGGGGGTGAGGGTCACGATTAAGCGAACGTGCAAGTCGGCTTTGATGAGAATGTTGTTACATGGCAGAACGTTCACATCAATTTTGATAACGTAATCGAAGAAAATTCAGACAGGGTTGAGGAGGACAATGAGGAGGAAAATGATGTAATTAATCCTAGTGATCGGTATTCTTTTACGGATGGTTCCACCATGAGAGTCGGCGAATCTGAGGATAAGAGGGCTGCCAAGAAGAGGATCCAAAGTTGTCGTAGATGCATCCTTCGAGCTCCGGAGTGTAAAATCTTCTCGATCGGTATATGCCGTGAAATGCAAAGAGGAGGGATGTAGTTGGAGGATATAGACGGCAAGGATTAAGGATACATCCGTATTTTTGATTCGTACATATTGCAACACACATACGTGCGACTTTCAACTCGGAACGCAAGACTCACTCAAGCATCATCATCCTCCGTGAGCGATATGCTGCTTGAATCTTTTCAGGGCTTTACAAGTACACTGACTCCTAAACTAATTTGACCAATGATGAGAAACAATGGAATCGAAGTTTCATACTTCAAAGCATGAAAAGGAGGCATTTTAGCCCAAAATGCAATGAAGGGTGATCCCGACGAGAGTTACAAGCTGTTGTCGTCGTACTTGTCGACGTTGAAAAGGTTGAATTCGGGAACCATAGCAAGCCTATATCTAGACGATGAACAGAGACTTAAACATGTATTCCTATCCCTTGGTGCTTGTATTGCGGGATACCGTCATGTGAAGAAGGTTGTTTGCATCGACGGCACTTGGTTGAAAGGAAAGTGTAACGGTACCTTACTCGTTGCATCGGCAGAGGATGGCGACACCCATCAGTTTCCTTTGGCTTGGGGCATAATTGACGATGTAGAGTCGATAGAAGCTTGGACGTGGTTTTTGAACGAGCTCTTGGCAGTCGTACCCAATGAGGAAGATCTTGTTATCGTCTCCGATAGAGCTGCTTCAATCAAAACCGCCATTGCAAACATCTACAATCGTGCACACCACGGTCATTGTATTTGGCATCTATCACAAAATATGAAAGGCCGTTGTAAGAAGCAGGGCGCGACTGAGATGTTCATGCGGATTGCTAAACTATACAAGCAATGTGACTTTGATTCACAATATAGGGATTTTGAGAAGAGGTTTCCCGCGGCACATACGTATTTGGAAGCAAATGCTACTAAGGAAAGATGGAGTCAAGCTTATTCTCCGATAACTCGCTATAACATCATGACTACGAACGGAGTCGAATCGATCAATGCAAGACTCCATCAAGAAAGATAGCTCCCAATCATTGCTTCTGGATTCCATACAGAGGGTGACGGTGGAATGGTTTGCTAGATACAGACAGAAATCCATACAAGCAACCACAGTCCAACGGTGGAAACAATAATCCGTGAAAGGTATACACTAAGTCAAGGGTATGAAGTTGGTGAAATCGCTCCTGAAGAGTATGATGTCCGTTCTTCAGGGAGTCGTGCCGTTGTTAATCTACAATCGGAGATATGTACGTGCCGCCAATTTGATATTGACATATTTCCGTGTCCGCATGCAATAGCAGCGAGTCTACCAGCGAACAGGTCTTTCTATCCGTTGTGTTCGGATTATTATTCTGTGCTAACGTGGCAGTTCGCTTATCATGGACGAGTTTCTCCAGTTCCGGATCAAGTCGAATGGGATACCGTGGAGGAATTGGTGTTGCCGCCTCGGTTCGTAGCAAGGCGTGGGAGAGAAAAGAAAGTAGGTTTCCGTCCGTCGGTGAGTTTCGTCGCAGACGTTAATTATATTGTACCTTATTCGAGTGATACAATGTTGCGATGGATTTTTAAGATTGCATCGTTGGTAAGGGATTCATATTTGGATTTTTAGTCTCTGTTTTTCGAGTTTTGTATGGATGTTCGAAAACACTCGAATACACTGCCCGAAAAATATATTTATTAATAAAGAATAATCGGTCGAAAATGAACTTATTCGAGTATAGTAGGAAAAATCGAAAACATTCGGATTCATTACTCGGATACTATTCTTATTAGAATAAAGAATAATCTGTTAAAAATCAAAATTCATTTTATTCGAGTATGTTTGACAAATCGAAAACACTAGAGTACGCTACCCGAATAATGTATCTATTAATAAAGAATAATTGGTCGAAAAGGTACTTATTCGAGTATAGTAGGAAAATCGAAAACATTCGAATTCATTACTCGGATAGTATTCTTATTAGAATAAAGAATAATCTGTTAAAAATTGAAATTGATCTTATTCGTGTACGTTTGACAAATCGAAAACACTCGAATATACTGCCCGAATAATATATTTATTAATAAACAATAATCGGTCGAAAAGGAACTTATTCGAGTATGTTTGACAAATCGAAAACACTCGAATAAGCTACCCGAATTATATATTTATTAATAAAGAATAATTGGTCGAAAAGGATCTTATTCGAGTATAGTAGGGAAACCGAAAACATTCGGAGACCACACTCGAATATATTATTTTTATTCGACTTATTTCGGGCAAAATTCGAATTATGTTTGTCTCAATATGAAGATGTAGAAATAGCAATATTTAGATGTTCTAGAGTATTTACAAAGTTAATAATTCGCATGCTAAACAAAAACAATGTTTGACTTCTATAGAAATATTTATAGAAATATTAATACATTATGATGGAATGACATAGTTCGACCTTTTGTAGAGATGATGTTTGATAATAATCAAGTATAATAATTGGACTTCTATAGAAATGATATCATATCTTAATTTTATATAATTTTCTTTCATGAATCAGAAACACTAATAATACTAAATTAAGCAAGACATTTAACATTCCATGATATTAATAACAATAATATTTAGATTTTATGATTAGAAAAAAATCACTTATTCGAGTTTGTTGGCAAATCGAAAAAGGTTCGATTGGATAACTCGAATAATTATTTTTATTCGAGTAGCTTGAAAAACTCGAGTAACAGAACTTTGACAAAATTTCCTCCCAAATAACACTGAACTTACAGATCAACATTTCATCCCAAATCAACATAACATCCCAAAACAATATATCATCACTAATCAACATATCATCCCAAATCATACATTTAAAAAGAGAAATACATTGTCAAGCAGCCCAATTGTTAAGCCATATATAAATAGTCAAAAACTTCCTAAACAAACCAATTTTTTCATCACGAGGAGAGATCATCTCTATTGCCGAACATCGTCGACATCGCCGCTCGCAGCATATGTCGACGAATAGAACAATTTCAGCTTTATTACCAAACTCTAGACAATTAAGTTTGACATGTAAAAAAAATAAGACATATGGAAATTACCTGAGAAACTTGTCGCACCGCGTATATGTGAATTTGTCGAGGTTATCATTGACCCCGACGCCGTGAGGCATCAGCGGTATCAACTCGGAGAGGGTTCGACGTACGGCTTCATCGCCCTCATGTCCGAATCACTTGACCGTTCGGAGTCGAGGATCTGAATGGTTCTCTCCTTGAACCGAGCGACCAGAACCACCCAATGGCTATTAAACGCCAATGGGATGACGGCAGCCTCCACTTGGTTCCAGCGGAGGGACGGCTTATTAGGCACATTGATCTCTCCCGTAGCGAATTTTCCATACGCGGCAGCATCCCACGGGCGACTTCTGTCAAAGAAGACCACTTGTGCGAAGTTCGTATGCATGAATGCTATGCGTTCCATAGGAAGCACGTTGCATTCTTGCATCTCAATATAACCCTGGAATACCTCGATGACGTGCTGCAATAATAGCAACATATGTTATTAACGAAATAATTAATTAACTAGAACATATTGAGTAAAAAGAACATACCTCTTCGGAGATCCAAATTTTGGAGTAGACAGGTCTTTGAAGAAGTTCTTGTCATACGCCAATATTATGCCCTTCCTTTCCTCAGATATAGCCATTCTTGACACCTCGGCGCTGACCGCCTCCCAGTTTTGCAACCTCGACTCAATGTAATTCTCTAAGTGGCTGAGACGAGGTTTTGTACATGGAGGAGTCGATTCGGGCAACGGGATAAACGGGCTCTTCAGCACCTTTGATCGTTTCTTCTCACGACCAGGCTGACTCTGTTTTCTCAACCGTTTCTTCTTGGCCTCAGGCTCCGTCACCTCCCTCTCGGCCTCCGTCGCCGTACTCTCGGCCGTCTCGTTCCCAGTCGTGGCCGGCTCATTCCCCGTCTCGGCCTCCGTCGTCGTCCTCCCGACCGACTCGTTCCCCGTCTCGGCCTCCATCGCCGTCCTCTCAGCCGTCTCGTTCCTCCTCTCAGCCGGCTGATTTCCCGTCTCGGCCTCCGTCACCTGCCTCTCGGCCTCGGCCTCCATCGCCGTCCTCTCGGCCGTCTCGGCCTCGGCCTCCATCGCCATCCTCTCGACAGTCTCGTTCCCCCTCTCGGCCGGCTAATTTCCTATCTCGGCCTCCGTCACCTGCCTCTCATCCTCGGCCTCCATCTCAAAACCTAGAAATGGGAGTAATACGCAAACATTGAGACCAAGAAACTAATTAAAGCAGAAAGTACGTAAAATGTAAACATACCAATATTTGCGTTTGGCGTATCATAACTCACATCTCGTTCCCTTGCAGACCTCAGCGTCTCGAAACCTAGAAATGAGTGATACAATGTTGAACTTAAGTAATACATACCAATATAATTTTATATAAAGTAAACATAAAGTAATGCATACCCTCGAGCACTATCGTGCGTAACTCCCTAATCTCGGCCCTCAACGACCCCATCTCGGCCTCCACTTTATTAGCGAGACGCATCTGTTCTTTCCACATATCCCTAACGTCTGCCTCCATCTTGTTCATTCTTCAATCAATTTGGGCGACAATCGAAGAAAACAACACATGTAGCGAAAGAGAAAAATAGAAACAATGGTTTTGAATATTGTAATAATGTATTGGATGTGTTTTCGATACATAGAATTATCTTACGATACTCATATTTAAAGAGCTAGCATGAGAAACTAATTAATGAGCTTTAATGTAATTCATTCCACGAAATCAGCTAAAGATGTCCCATGATTGCAAATGATTGCCCATAGAATCCGTAGACGATTTAGTCAATGCAATCTTCTTTGTTGGTATTACAATCTTGAGCGGAAGTTATTGCACATTGAAATCCGTCATCAGCCAAAATATCTCCACTGATTGAGCTGTTCGTGTGAGTAGATTCATCCTTATCACTCCATGATTTACGCAATTCCTTATCACTCCAATTACTCACACGGATATTATTGGTACAGCTTCTATTTCCGTTAATATCCCCCCGCAAGCTGAGCCGAGGTTGGAGGCAAAGTTTGGTGTAGAATGAATGAAGGGCAGCCTTTGACAGGGGTTAGTGAAGATGTCAGCGAATTGCTGATCAGTGGAGACATGTTTGGTGATGAGAAGTCCAAGCGCAACGCGTTCACGCACAAAATGGTAGTCCAACTCTATATGTTTACTTCTAGCATGGAACACTGGATTAATGGTCATGTAGAGAGCACTTAGGTTATCACAATAGAGTATGGGAGGAGAGTTGAGTGGAACACGAAGATCCTTCAGAATATAAGTGAGCCAAGTTATTTCTGCTGCAGTGTTCGCCATGGGACGATACTCAGCTTCGGTACTAGAACGAGAGATTGTGTGTTGCTTTTTGGCGCACCATGAAATCAGGTTGGTTCCAGGGAAAGTGCAGTAACCTGTAGTGGATCGCCTTTTCGTAGGACAACCTGCCCAGTCAGCATCTGAAAAAGCACAAAGATCAAGAGTAGTATGTGCGAAAAGTTGTAACCCAATGTTAATAGTTCCTTTAACATAGCGAAGTATCCGTCGAACCAATTTCAAATGAGCAATAGTAGGGGCATGCATGAACTGTGAAACATAATTTGATCTGGCCTAGTAAGTGTAAGGTATTGAAGTGCACCGACAACGCCACGAAAGAAGCTAGGGTCATCTAGGGGGAGATCGGCTGACGGAGGTATAGGGCGTGTTTCAAGCGGTGTACTCATAGGCTTACACTCAACCATATTGGAACGTTCAAGAATGGTAAGGGCATAGTGACACTGAGACAAGTGCAGGTCAGTAGGGCTGCTAGCAATTTCAATACCCAAGAAATGATGAAGTGGTCCTAAATCCTTCATAGAGAATTCAGCACTGAGGATATGAATAAAGTTAGTTATAAGTTCATTATTTGACCCTGTGAGAAGTATGTCATCTACATAAAGAAGCAAAAATAGTGAGCCATGATCGGTGTGGAAATAAATAGAGACGGATCAGCCAAACTGCAAAAGAAACCATATTTAAGAAGAAATGCACTAAATCTATCAAACCAAGCACGAGGTGCTTGTTTGAGGCCATACAAAGAGCGTTGTAGCTTGCACACATAGTTAGGGTATTGAGAATCTACCATACCTGGCGACTGTTTCATATATATCTCTTCAAAAATGTTTCCATGCAGACATGCATTTTTGACGTCGAGTTGTCGTATTACCCAATGTTTTACCAATGCAATGGATAAAATAAGACGTATAGTACCTGGTTTGATGACGGGAGAAAATGTCTCATTATAGTCGATGCCGTCAATCTGATGGTATCCTTTCGCAACAAGACGGGCTTTGAGACGATCAACAGCTCCATCAGGTTTAAGCTTAGTCTTGAAGACCCATTTAGAACCTATAACATGCATTTCTGAAGTACGAGGAACGGGTATCCATGTCTTGTTTGTATGTAGAGCAGCTAATTCATCCTCCATAGCGGCTTTCCAACCAGGATGAGATAGGGCCAATTTAATGGTTTTAGGTTCACGTGGAATATTGGTGGTAGAGATGGCCGTCAACAGGTACTTCGGATTTGGTTTAACAATCCCAGCTTTGGAGCGAGTGGTCATGAATGAGGGATTAGGTCTTGTTGTGGTTGAGCAAAATTTGATGGTGTTGGTGGAGTGGAACCCGACGAATCTGAGTGTAATGAAGATGGTGATTCTGGTGAGACGGGTGTATTGGGAGAGCCTAATGGAGAAGATGGTGTGGTAATGAATGTGGAGGAGTCAGCAGTCGTAGGGGAAGGATCATGGAGGGCAGTGAAAGGTAGGGGGTTTGAACATGGTGGTTCACTTGCCGATGAAGAAGAATCTGCACTAGAATCATTATTAGTATGTAATAACCAAGAATCAAAAATATTAGAGGCATGTGAAAGTACCGGGGAAGTAGAAACATGCTTAAAGGGAAATGAGTTTTCATCAAAAACCACGTGACGAGAAATAAAAATTTTTTACTAGTAGGATTAATGCGTTTATTTCCTTTATATTTTTCGCTATAGCCGACGAAAGCACACAAAATAGACTTAGGGGTAAATTAATGATTTTGCGTGTCCCAAGTATAAGGAAAACATTTCGATCCAAAAACACGAAGTGATGAATAGTCAGGATGGTTATCATGCAACCTAAAATAGTAGAGTATCAAATCTAATAGAAGATGAAGGCAAGCGGTTAATGAGATAAACTGCCGTAGTGAAAGCTTCTACCAATAAAAAAAAGAGGAGTATTACTATGAAACATCATAGTCATACCTAATTCGCGAATAATTCTATGGCGTCTTTCAACTATACCTGTTTGCTCTGGAGTATATGGGCATGAGATGTGATGAATGATACCTGTTGAGAGAAAGTGAGATGATAGTTTCGAGTTGACGAACTCACCTCCTCCATCTGAATGAAAAACTTTATTTTTTTTGTTGAATTGCCTATCAACGTATTGTTCAATAGCAGGTAAGCAGTAAAAAAATCAGATTTATGTTTTAATGGAATTATCCAAGTATATTTTGAAAATCGTCAACCAAACATGCATAAAACGGAACTTTTCAATGGATAAAATGGAGGCTGGCCCCCACAAATCACAATGAATTTTTTTCAAAAATACCACAAGTAGAATGTTCAGAACGTGGAAAGGGTAATCTGCTAAGTTTCCCGAGCTGACAGCTATCGCATAAGTGTTCACTCTTTATTGAACCTAACACAATAATTCGACCTTTATTTTTTAATATGTTGAATTTTTGATAATGATGACCAGAGTAGTATAATATCGTTCTTCTTTGATATTGTTTTATTCTTCTTGTTTGTACATATGGCTTGTAAGCCTTATAAAGATGGCTCGACATGTTTTATAAAGTAAGTAGCCGTTGGTCTTGGTCTTCTGCATTAAAAGCTCAATCTTTGCCTTTTTGAGTTGCTTGATTTGATTCAGATTTCCTTTGATGGCTCAATCTTCAACACTCTCCCTCAAGTTGGGCTTGTAAAGATCGAGAGAGCCCAACTTGTTTAGTATCTCTTGAAAGTTATGGCTGTCAACCGCTTTAGTAAAGATGTCCGCCTATTGATATTGACTTCTAACATATGGAGTCTCGATTTGCTTTGCTTGTAGCTTTTCTCTAACAAAATGACAGTCGACTTCTATGTGTTTAGTTCGCTCGTGAAACACCGGATTAGATGCATTATGTCGGGCTGCCTGGTTGTCACAATAGAGTTGCATTGGTTGTTCTTGGTTGATGCCCATGTCTTTCAGGACTTGTTGAATCCAGATGAGTTCGCTAGTTGTAGATGCCATGGCTCGATATTCTGCTTCTGCGCTTGATCGTGCTACCACGCGTTGTTTTTTGCTTTTCCATGTATCCAGGTTTCCTCCAACGAATACACAGTAGCCCGTAGTTGATCTTCTATCAAAGCTTCCTGCCCAGTCAGCATCTGAATAGCCAATTATGTTGGTTGTCCCTGTTCGCCTCATCCAAATTCCTCGTCCGGGTGTGCCTTTAAGATATCTTAAGACTCGATCTATTGCTTCAAATTCTGTAGTTCTGGGTGTCTGCATAAACTGACTAATACAACTAACAGCAAAGGTAATGTCAGGTCGAGTAACTGTCAGATATATAAGTTTTCCTACTAGCCGTTGGAATAAATTGATGTTTTCAAAAGGTTTTCCATCTTCACTGTTTAATTTTTTATTTGTTTCCATTGGGGTTTTTGACGGTTTAGCGCCTATCTTTCCGGTTTCTTTGAGAAGGTCTAGGATGTATTTTCTTTGACAAAGAAATAATCCTTTTTGGGAGTGGGCTATTTCAATTCCTAAAAAATATTTGAGGGTTCCCAAATCTTTTATTTCGAACTTTGTTTTTAGATGATTTTTTATGTTGTTTATTTCGCTTGTGTAGCAAGTGCATCCAAATACTCGTAGATGACCTAGGTTGGGTTTTCTTTTAAATAATATTTCTAATGGGCTTTTGTTCTTTAGTTGTACACTTGGAAGTCTGTTAATCAGATATGTAGCAGTAAGAACGGCGTCTGACCAATATTCCTTTGGTACATTACTTCGAAAAAGCAACGCTCGAGTAACTTCTAGAAGGTGTCGATTTTTTCTTTCTGATACTCCATTTTGTTCAGGAGTATTAATGCATGTGGTTTGATGCATAATTCCTTTTTCTTTAAATAGTTCTATAAAAATTTTGTTGATGTGTTCGGTGCCATTGTCGGATCGGAATAATCTTATTCTTGCATTATATTGATTTTCAATTAGGTTTGAAAACTCTTTAAATTTTGAGAAAACCTCAGATTTACTTTTTAATAAATAGATCCAAGTGATGCGTGAGTAATCATCAATGAAGGGATATCGAAAGCCTTCATATGAGTCAATAGGAGCAGGTCCCCAGACGTCAGAATGTATTAAATCGAATAAATTCTCAGCTTTATTGCTGGAGAGAGGAAAAGGAAGTCTCGTTTGCTTTGATAACTTGCAAACGTCACAATTATTGGAATTTATAGACGATGAAGGAAATAATTTTGATAAAGTTTTGTCAGATGGGTGCCCAAATCTTTGATGAAGGATGTTGTTGGCTGAATGTTGATAGAAACTTGAGTCTTTTGGTGGGAATTCTACTGTATATAGACCGTTTTGCAGTCTTCCTTCACCAATCGTACTTCATGTCCTACGATCTTGAAAGATTACTTTTGTTGGCGAGAAGATTACATTACAATTTAGTTCTTGAGTTATTTGTTTGACAGATAAGAGATTTGAGGTAAGGTTGGGTAAATAAAAAACATTTGGAATTTCTTTTGAAAAAATTTTGGTGGTTCCTATTCCTTTGATTGGAACCTTATTTCCGTTAGCAACGGAAACATATTGATTGTTTGTTGTTTGGAAATTTTATTTTTTTCAATATTATTAGGATTATATGTCATATGGTCAGTTGCACCAGAATCGACAATCCAAGAATCTCCTAAAATATAATTCGTGCAATTTGTATTATACTTTTGTGAAGTAATTGAGGGCTTCATACCTTGGCTGTGTTTACCTGATTGGCTTAGATGTTGCGACAATAGATGTACTAATCGTTGGGTCGCTTCGTCAGGTCCAGCCCACGTGGGGTGAAGCCCAACAGTTCCCACGTCAGATCCGGTAGCTACATCAGGTCTAGCCTAATTCGTATGTTTGACGTTGGGCTCAAATAAATTAATATCAGCCCATTTCACATTTGCCCTTTCAACTGGCCAAGGCTTCTGGCGTGCATCTGTGTCCCAAAGCCCTGTGAGGCTGTGCAGAAACTTATTTTTCCATGCCGGATGCCATTGTTGGTCCTCTTTGGTCGGAGTTCAGGGTGGAGGAGCCAACACTGGTGACGTCGATGACCTTCCTTCTTACAGTGTTCACAGCGTCGCTTGCTAGCTTCTCCCCTGCCTTGTAACTTAGGTTTTTCTGTTTTGCCCGTCATAGCTCGATTTTCATTTATTGAGTATGAATCACAGCTCACGGCATCGACCTCCTCGTAACACTCGCTTGTTGGGTGAGTTTCGCCATATACAGATACCGCTACGGGTTTATGTTTGATTGTTTGGTATTGTTGGCTCTGTATCATATGATTCTTTTCTAGTGGGTATTGGTTTGCGTGGTGTTTTCCAAGGTGGTTCTGTCGAACTGAATGATTGTATTGAACAGAATGGATTCTAATTCTGCTCTGATACCATGTTGAATTTTTGATAATGATGACCAGTAGTATATCGTTCTTCTTTGATATTGTTTTATTCTTCTTGTTTGTACATATGGCTTGTAAGCCTTATAAAGATGGCTCGACATGTTTTATAAAGTAAGTAGCCGTTGGTCTTGGTCTTCTGCATTAAAAGCTCAATCTTTGCCTTTTTGAGTTGCTTGATGTTCAGATTTCCTTTGATGGCTCAATCTTCAACATAATAATTGAAGAGCTGAAAATTGTGGATGTCCTAGACGTTGGTGCCAAGTAGTTGTTGCAGCAGACTTAAATCGATTTGAAAAATGCACTTCTGGTGTGTTAGAAAGGACATATAAATCTTCCTTCCGTCTCCCTGTTATTACCGGTGTTCCTGTTTTCCGATCCTTCACATAAAAAGCAACATCAGAAAATTCACAATTAACAGGAAATTGAGATGTTAGTTGGCTTATAGAAAGTAAATTTTTTCGTAAATTGGACTAAAAGCACATCATTAAGTGGTAAGGTTGAATTCTTTTGTTTGATAAGTGAGTCACCAATACCTTTTATTGGTATGAAAGAGCCATCCCCAATCATAATAGAGTCAGACCCTGAATATTTGCGAATATTAGTTAGCATACCTGTTTTACCTGTCATATGATTTGAGGCGCCCATGTCAGAAGTCCATTCGGGTCTCCGTAATGGAATTATCTAGAGTGAGAGCAACAAGTGCTTGAGGAAGTTCGTGACGCTGCGTCGAACGTTTAGGTATCCACCAACAAATTTTTGTGATATGACATGCTTTCCCGCAATATTGACATGTTTCGTTTCGATATTGAACTCTCTCAGCTTGACTCATTCGTCGTTGTCCTGGTGGTGGGGGTCGTCGTTGTTGTCCACTAGACTGAAAGTGTTCAGAGAGCCTTGATTTGAATTTCTATATTGTTGCGCCTGAAATCCACGGCCTGAGGACGTAAATATGTTGTTGCGGCTTCTTGAAGCTTCGGACTGACTCTGTTGATGTCCGTAGAACGCTACATGAGACGAGAGTTGCGAGACTGAAACATCATATTGATTAGAGAACCAATTGCGACGTTGATCAAGATTTTGAAGTTGTGAAACCACTTCTAAGTATGAAGGTCTTGGAGGTTTCAAAATCGTAGTAGTGAAAGTTTCGAACTGAGGCCCCAAACTTGTGAGGAGACAAAATACTTTTCTCTATCCGGAACAGGTTTTCCAATGGCTGCTAGACTGTCACATAGACCTTTAAAGACGCGGATGTGGTCTCTGATGGTTTTGTCATCTTCCTTGCGAAGGTACGTCAACTGTTGGCGCAATATGAATTCCCGTTCTTGTGAGTCTTGGGCGTAGGCATCTTTAATGCTATCCAAACTTCATGTGCCGTCTCCAAACCAATAATAAGGCTTAGAGCTTCCTTGGAGAGTGTGCCAATGATCCATCCTCGAAGGAGACGATCGGCTATTCTCCAAGCAATATATTCTTCTGTGAGTTGTGTAGTGTTTTCAGCCTCTGTGGAACTTGTATTTGGTGTTGTGAATTTTGTTGGAGGTGGATCTTCATTGGTGAGGTGTCCTACCATTTCCCGGCTTTCGGATAGGCCTAGGCTTATTCTCTCCATAATGGGTAATTTGATTGAGTAAGTTTGAGGGTAATGAAATTCCCGACATTTAGTGATAATGTGGTCATGGCGGAGGTACAAGAACGTAGAAGCTCTGATACCAAGAGAAAAAATAGAAACAACGGTTTTGAATATTATAATAATGTATTGGATGTGTTTTCGATACATAGAATTGTCTTACAATACTCATATTTAAAGAGCTAGCATAAGAAACTAATTAATGAGCTTTAATGTAATTGATTCCACGAAATCAGCTAAAGATGTCCCATGATTGCAAATGATTGCCCATATAATCCGTAGACGATTTAGTCAATGCAATCTTCTTTGTTGGTATTACAATCTTGAGCGGAAGTTATTGCACATTGAAATCCGTCATCAGCCAAAATATCTCCATTGATTGAGCTGTTCGTGTGAGTAGATCCATCATTATCACTCCATGATTTACGCAATTCCTTACCACTCCAATTACTCACACGAGAATTATTGGTACAGCTTCTATTTCCGTTAATAGCGGAGTGGATGCCTCACGTTGCGGAGGAGGGGACGCCTCGGGTCGCGGAGGGGTGGATGCCTCATGTTGCGGATGAGGAGATGCTGGAGGAGATGGACCAAGTCGTTGGTCAGTGCAGTAGACTGACATTCCATTTAGAAGATGCTCCACTATCCTCTGGGATATGGCATCATCCCTGCTGCCACAAAGCCGACGATCGTGCGCCCGTGATCTGAATCAAGTTCAGCATCGGATGGCGTAAGCTAACACCGCACAGCATGTATCATCGCCGCAATCGAATTAAGGATATGCAACTCTAAAAATCCATATTATAAATAAATATATATACTTACATTCGCATCATTGAAGACATGCTCCACCGCTTCCCATGTTGGAGCAGAACTCTTGGCGAAGAATTTTGTCTTCCAATGGCACATGCGGGGTAACGGGAGTCGCTCATCGCTTTTCCTCCTGGCAAAATCCCCGACACTCGGCCAACATTCGAATGCAAGAACCTGATAGAAGAGAGTATATTAAGTTAGAAAATGTAATATAACTTAAATAAGATAAATTTACTTACCTGAAGCGGTTGGACGAAGCCGCTAATAACGAAGGTCGTCTGGTGCTTTCCCTTGGAAGTCATGATCCGACGCTTCTCTAATAGGTCTTCGTTCAGATCATACAGCAACTCATCGAACGCAATCCTTCCCCAAGGATATTTGTTGAAGCTATCGAAATCCTCCACCAGACGGAGCCACTCGCTCTTAACCTTCAAGTCCTTTTTCACTCTCCGCGGCCCTAGTACCCCGACGACAAAATATAGGGCCGCAATCTTCAATTTCTCGATATTCACGCCCGTGCCGCCATCGCCGGGCGCATCATATCGTTAATCTTCCACTCGAGATCATCTAAGTATATAACCCTCTTGTCTACGAGCCATAAAACAAACGTTAGTTTTTAAAATTGAGGTAAAAAAGATTCAAAATGATAAAAAAAAAAGAGGAGAATCATACCAGGCTAATGCCTCGTTGCAAACTCATCCGATGACGGTATCACTTGATCATCGACAGCGTTACAATGCATGCCGGTGAGTAAGCAATACTCGACCACCAAAAATCGTAACAGTCGCTCACGAACGACCATCCATAACTCCTGCGAATCAGGCACATACTCCACCTGACGGCTCATCATATACCACATAAGCATGTTGGAGTTGTAGAGGTCTTGGGCCACCTTTATCAGGTTCCCGAACTGGGTCATGGCGACCATCTCCGCCATTTCCCTTTCGTTCAGAAGCGTACGAATGCGTTCGAAAACTAGCATGTACGGTGAGTTCAGCGTAAGTGGGCGTGGTAGAAATTATTCGCCGGCATCTTCGTCGGAAAATAGACCTGAAAAAATTGCAAAAAAACCGTTGTTACTTGAAAAAATCACTGCTTTTCGAGTAAACAATTCGAGTATCACACACTCGGAAAATGAATAATTAACTCGAATAAACCACTCGAATAAGCGCAATTCAAATATTTGTACCAAAATTGACCTAAACCCGTTCGATTTCGATTTCGACGTTTACCCATCATCGATTTCACATGAAAATAAGTCGATTAAACTAAATGAACACAAAATACCGAAAACCCATTAACATTAACTCACCGTGACTCTATCACCGTCGACAATCTCTTCCACACGGTCCCTTCGAAGTGCAATCGGCGTAGCTTTTGTCTTCGTCATTGTATTCGATCTCAGATTTGGAACGATTTCGCTTGATTAATTCGAATGTAGGGAAAAATCGAAGAGAAGGGTAGAATATGAGGGAATTAGGGTTCGAATGTTTTATTTATAATCTGACCGTTCGAATTCTTATTTATGTATGTTTTTTCCGACTCTTTATTTGAGTTTCGTAATCGAGTTTTTTACTCGAATAGATATTTATATAGTCGGGGAGGTACATATTCGAGTCTTGCAAACATGCAAGTCGTATAACGTATTCGAGTTTCCTTATCGAGTATTTTACTCGAAGAAATATTTATATCGGCGATGAGGTATATATTCGAGTCTTGCAAACATGCAAGTCGTATAAGTTATTCGAGTTTTCTGTCGATTTCCTATTTGATTGAATATATTACTCGGATAACTTATTAAGTTGGTTAAACCGTTCTTAAACATTTTTTAGTAAGGGTATCTAGTCAATTTTCACCACACTCCCTTTTGTTTAATTCTTTTAGGTTTCAGTGGCTTTTCTCAAAATTCCCCTATTATCAACACCCAGCTTATTTTTTGCTACTTTCTTCAATGAATTCGAGAGATCGACCGAACAAAGAAGGGAAACAACAAAGGGAATATTTCTGTTCAGGCCCCCTTAAAGTTTTCATTTACCTGTCAGACCGTGTCAGAAATGAATAAGTTTAAGAGACCCACTTTTTATAAAAATCGAGTAAAGGACCCAAAAATAGAATTTGACGAAAATACCCTTTGCTCTTTTTTTCCAGCGAAAGTCGCGTGTGCTTTTTTGGTCTTATATGAACCGTTACTTTTACTTCATTATATGTTATACAGTTACAGCATAGTGTTACTATACAAAACAAATACGTTATTTTTCAACAATATTGTGTTACTTTGCTACTGTAAACGTTATCAACAGAATTTTTTTCGAACTCATTTTTCTTACACTGAATCGAGCACAAAAAAATCTGATTGACCCATCTAACCGATTCGACATCTCATGTTGGATTCATTATGATATTGACGATGCACGAGGTAGAATTTGCTTGTCTAATTAGGGTGCAAATTCGAAAAATAATGGTAAATCGAATCTAGATGTCGACATAAATTGCAAGAAATCGGTATAAATTCGAGGTACCCATGAGAAATCGAGGTCTATTTTACCTTATTGAGTCAATAACGCCGAGATTTATGCAGTTTTCATCCGTTTTTAGTGTCGTTTTTGACTTTCGTTGTATTTCCCCCGATCCATTGGTTGAATACAGAATGTGTTATTTACGACAAACATAGCGTTATTAACTTTCAGCGACGTGTTACTTCTAAGTCTACATTTGTTGTGAACCATAAGATATTTGTTATTTTTTGCTATGTTATAAGTATTTCTTTTATACACGATTTAGGGAAAATATAATATCCGTTTCTTGCAACTAATCGGTATAAATTCGAGTTACCCATGAGAAATTGAGGTCTATTTTACCTTATTAAGTCAATAACGACGTGATTTATGCAATTTTCATCTGTTTTTTAGTGTCGTTTGTGATTTTAGTTCTTTCTATCCCGGTCCATTATTTGTATACAGAATGTATTATTTACGACAAACGAGGCGTTATTACCATTCAGCGACGTGTTACTTCTAAGTCTACATTTGTTATTAACCATAACATATTTGTTATTTTTGCTGTTATAAGTATTTCTTTTTTACACGATTTAGGGAAAATATAATATCCGTTTCTTGCAACAAATTGGTATAAATTCGAGGTACCCATGAGAAATTGATGTCTATTTTACCTTATTGAGTCAATAACGACGTGATTTATGCAGTTTTCATCTGTTTTTTAGTGTCGTTTGTGATTTTTGTTCTTTTTATCCCGACCCATTATTTGTATACAGAATGTGTTATTTATGACAAACAAGACGTCATTAACTTTCAGCGATGTATTCTTTTTTAGTCAACATTTGTTATTACCCTGAAGACATTTGTTATTTTTGTGAAACTTATCAACATTCATATGAAATTGACGATAATTTCAATATATACGGTCATAGCATCTGCAATCTTAGCAATTTCTTCGATTTGGGTTTATCACATGTAATAATATCGATAGTTGCCTTGGTTAAACCCATTTATAAATTAATATTGATTTCTCTGTTGCGGATCTCACGAGCGCGACGGTGTCGGGACGGAATCTTAAAATTTTGTCGACGCAAACAATACAAATATCTGTAGATCAAAGCATGTTTCTAGTTGAAATTGAAGGTAATACACGTAGATTCAAGACCCATAGCCTTAAAGTTTCTCACGCCACCGTAGAATTTCTGAATTGTTCGGCGGGATATTACAAAAAATTTTATGGACAGTTTAATGTCGTACCATAAGGGTTTAATTGTTACCAATAGAGTGTTATTTGTTATAAAATTGTCGTCTATGCATTAGTTTACGACATGAAATTTTAGGAGAACGATCCATGACTTGTGCAGGTATTTCTACAATCTTAAAAAAAAAATTTTGGGGTTCGGGGTTCAGGATTCAGGGTTTAGGGTTTCGGGCCTCGGATTTAGGGTTTTGAGCTTAGTATTTTGTGTTTGTGGTCTATAAATGTTATTAGTACTTTAATGTTGATGTTTGAACACGTTCGTGGTGCAATTCATAATGTTATGTTCCATTGAAAGATGTGATAGTCTATGTTTTGCAATGGAGGACTATATATTTATATATCTATTGAGATCAATATTCGTCTATTAACATCAAGTTTCGCTTATTGTGTCTTTTAAAGGAATGTGGTGATTTAAACTTCATCAAATTATATATTTACATCAACATCCATATTAAACATCCAAAATAAAAGTGTATTTTTGTACGAATTAATCGAATTATTGACGTGGTACTGAACATCATTTATGAGGTATCAGTATTGATCAATGTATTATTAGTTGAGTTCGTGTTGTTTTTCTTTACCTAACATGTATTATTATTTCCAATTAATGTAGTACAATTTTGATAAAGTCCTGTAAATATTCTCTGACAATTCTGTTAAATTCTCTGACGGTCCAGAAGCTTCTAGAATATTCTCAATGAAGTGTTTTTTTACATGTATATGTGTTATATTTGTTGGGTAAACTGTTACTCATTTGAAAAACGTTTTAGTCTTAGAGAAAGCTAAATTTTCTCAATTTCACGGTTATCAACTTACTTTTTTCTTTTAATATTAAGACTCGTTTGATTTGATTTTATCTTATTTAGTCCCTTTTACCTTGTTCGGCCGTTGAAGTCGATATTGAATTGGTTTCTGAACGAAATTTTTGATTTGGTGGTGGAAGCACGAATTCACTCAATGCATAAAAAAATTGTCTTTATTAGTAAGACCCATCTGAAATTGAGGACGGAAAAACTTTATTCAGTCACAAACGCTGAGATTATGCAGTTTTCATCTGTTTTTAGTGTCGTTTGTGATTTTCATTTATTCCGTTTGATCAATTACTTGTATACAGAATGTGTTATTTACGACAAAGAAGGCGTTATTACCTTTCAGCGACGTGTTACTTCTAAGTCAACATTTGTTATTAACCATAAGACATTTGTTATTTTTGGCTATGTTATAAGTATTTCTTTTTACACGATTTAGGGAAAATATATATCCGTTTCTTGCAACTATAAATTCGGTATAAATTCGAGGTACCCATGAGAAATTGAGGTCTATATTTACCATATTGAGTCAATAACACGGAGATTTATGCAGTTTTCATCTGTTTTTTTAGTGTCGTTTGTGATTTTCGTTTTATTCCTTTCGATCCATTACTTGTATACACAATGTGTTATTTACGACACACAAGGCGTTTTACCTTTCGGCGATGCGACATTTGTTATTATCTATAATGCATTTGTTATTTTTTGCTATATTCGTTATTTCTGACGATTAAAGCTGCAAATTAGATATACAAATCATACACACGATGAAATTAACAATAATTTCAACATATTAGGTCATAAACTTTGATATTTTCGGCTACAGTCTCAAAGATTTCTGCTATTTGTATATATCAGTTTTTTCTAGCTTCCATAAATCTTTTGAAGATTTTTTTCAATCTCAACGATTTATGTTTATCATTTTCGGCTCCAATGTCAACGATTTCTGACGATTAAAGCTGCAAATTAGCAATACAATCGAGCTTGGAGTTTTTTTTTAAGAGGATTCGAGCTTGCAGCGAAAATCGCTCGTTGGAGAAGACGTGCAAAGGCTTGTAAATTTCGCATCTGTTAGAGGATATATATGTCATATCGCATAGTTTGGCTCCTTTTCTCTAAGAGTTTAGAAAAGTAGGTCTTTAATGCTAAATGGAACTTTATTGGGGCCTGAACACTACTTAAATATCTTAACGGGGCCTGACTGATAATTAACCCAACGACAAAGCCACGAACCATGGTTCTGAAACCGGGTTTTTGAACCGGACTGGAAATTTTAGTGGTTTAAGGTTTAGTGGTTTAACCGGTATAAAATCGGAATCAAACCGGAGTCAGACCGGTATATTTAAATATATATATAGTATATATTTTTGTAATTGAATCAACTAAATAATAGGTTATATAGATGTTTATTTAGTAACATTTTCCTATATTAGAATTTTATAAAAATTAGGGTCAAAATTAAATAAAGTAAATTGTATTGGTAGTCAAAATTAATTATAGGAAGGACTACAGAAATTAAAACTATAAAATTTGGGGTCAAAAGTAAATATAAATAAAAAGCAGTGTCCATTAAACAATTTCAAAACAAAAAATAAATGTGGATTCAAGGATTTGAACCCAGCTAACGAGAATATTGGCCCAATAACCTACCACTGGACTGCATTGCAAGATCTATGACCTTCTTCATTTATTTTTCCTACATTAACTCTCGTTTTTACTTTTTTTTTTAAATAAGCTCAACCGGACCAGAATCGGACCGGATTTCCGGCCGAACCGGCCGGTCCGGTCAGGTTTTTAAAACCTTGCCACGAACAGAGTTTGACATGACCTGAACAGAGTTTGGGAAAAATATCTCTCTCTCTCTCTCTCTTATGGAGGGTACTTACAAGTGCCCAGCAAACTATGTTCCTTTGACTCCGATAAGTTTCTTGGAGAGATCGTCACTTGTGTACGGAGACAGACTCGCTATTGTGTACGATGATTTATATTACACTTGGAAGCAGACTCATGAAAGATGCGTCAGGCTAGCTTCCGCCCTCCACAATCTGGGCGTTTCTCGTGCTGATGTTGTAAGTCCTCCTTATAAATCATCCACTGGTAAATCCTTGTTTCATTTTAATTTTATTTTTCTATTGATTTCATCCTTTTCTCTTTTCCCCTTATCCTTCTGGTTTTCTTTTGATCGACAGGAGGTCCTTATTTCTGCAACCATTTATAAAATTTTGGATTATACGATAATATCTTTGAATTTTTGATTAATTTGCTAAGTAAATCGTGAACTAAAATTATGTGCTTCAGTTCATGGTTTAATTGGAGAAGAAGGTCGCGCACGAGTGAGAAATTCGGATAAGGAGGATATGCATTCGGATCCAAGACGCCTGAATATGATTTTAAGACATCGATACGAATGATCATACTTTAAACCTTCTCTTCCTATGTCCCAGGTTGCTGCATTGGCACCAAATATTCCTGCAATTTACGAGCTTCACTTTGCTGTTCCCATGTCTGGGGCTGTCCTTTGCACACTCAACGTACGCCACGACTCAGCTATGGTCTCGGTGTTGCTTCAACATTCAGAAGCCAAAGTCGTATTCGTCGATTACCAATTTTTCGACACAGTCAAGGGTGCATTTAAACTACTGTCGGAGAAAAACATCAAGCTGCCTCGTGTAATTTTAATTCCCGAATCAAATCATCGGTCAAACAAAAAAGCTTATTCCTCGGAAATTCATGAATACGAGCCTTTCTTAGCATCAGGCCGAATAGATTTCGACATTGTTAGGCCAAAAGACGAGTGGGATCCTATTGCTCTAAACTACACCTCGGGCACGACTTCGAGCCCCAAGGGTGTTGTGTATAGTCACAGAGGAGCATACCTCAATTCTCTTGCAGCTATTCTTCTCAACGAAATGTTGCCTATGCCCGTCTACCTTTGGACAGTGCCTATGTTCCATTGCAATGGATGGAACCTCACTTGGGGAGTAGCAGCGCAGGGCGGCGTAAATGTATGTGTTAGAAACGTAACCGCTAAGGAAATATTTCGAAATATCGAAAAGCACAGCGTTACACATATGGGCGGCGCACCAACGGTATTGAACATGATAATCAACGCATCGGCCGGTGAAAGGAGAGCTATTCCCAATAAAGTGACGGTAATGACGGGTGGGGCCCCACCTCCACCTCAGGTACTCTCTAAGATGGAAGAATTGGGGTTTGGCGTAACTCATTCGTACGGTTTGACGGAGACTTATGGTCCCGGGACGGTTTGTGCTTGGAAACCCGAGTGGATTCGTTACCTCTCGAGGGGCGGGCCAAGATTAAGGCCCGTCAAGGAGTACAGCATCTCGGTATGGAAGAAGTAGACGTGAAAGACCCACTGACAATGAAGAGCGTGCCCTTCGATGCTAAGACGATGGGAGAGGTTATGTTTCGAGGAAATACCGTGATGAACGGCTATTTAAAGAATTTAAAGGCGACGGAAGAGGCTTTCCAAGGCGGGTGGTTTAGGAGCGGAGATTTGGCCGTGAGGCACGGTGATGGCTACATAGAGTTGAAAGATCGATCGAAGGATATTATCATCTCGGGCGGTGAAAATATTAGCACTATCGAAGTTGAGTCGGTGATTTATAGTCATCCAGCCGTTCTTGAGGCTTCTGTGGTGGGTCGGCCGGACGCATATTGGGGGGAGACGCCTTGTGCTTTTGTGAAGTTGAAGGATGGATTTGGTGCTAATGGTGAGCATATCATTAATTACTGTCGTGATCGTTTGCCGCATTATATGGCTCCACGAACCGTCGTCTTTGTGGAAGAATTGCCTAAGACTTCGACGGGGAAGACACAGAAGTATGTTCTTAGGCACAAGGCTAAAGCCATGGGAAGCCTCCTCCTCAAGAACAGCAAAATGTAGTGCGCAATGCAATGTGATGAAAGACTGCTTTTTTTTTTTTTAAAGAAATTCATGTTGATTTGCTTAATATATTGTTTGTGTTCAGGGAACGTTGTCATGATTTAATCGTCTTGTTTGTACGGTAATGAAAATTACCATGTGATGGGTGCATATTAATGATAGTTTTAAGTAAATCTAATCACCACCGTATGCTGTGGATCCCCATCCCTGCCCCTCCCTAGCAAGCAAACGGCGGTGGGATTAATAGTTAATTAATTTTAAATGCTGAAAATTATTTTAGTTTACTACTCGTCTTCGAAACAAATGAGAGGGGTCGATTAATTTGATTGTTTTCTTTATTTTATATGAGTAATGGAAAAGCAATATATTGTTAAATTACAATTCACGTTTATTTGATTATTATTATCTTGATTCTATATGAATAATAAAATTGTTAAATATTTATTTCACCTAGAAGCTTAAGTGTTAGGACCGGAGTTTATATTTTTCTTTTGACGACCAATCTTAAGTATTATTCACTTCCTTGTATTATGAGAGATAATAGATACTAGACAGAAGACACTGATACATACAATTCTACAGCTAAAACACATAAACTAAAACACAAAGAATATAGCATGATCAAACTCGCAGTCACATATGTTGCCCCAACATACGACTCAATATTCTAACTCTGAAATTCAAACTTTTCTGTCCGACACCCTCAACTCAATTTCCTTTTATTTTCTGCCATTTTCACCTCATATATTGATATGAATAATTCCGCACTACTCTTATTCCCTAAACATCAAGGTTTGGCTTTTTTTCGCAAAGAATACATCGTCACTGCGAATGCCGTGAACCTAGGGATACTTATTACCAAAACCTATATCTTGAAAAAGGTTTATGAGTATGCTTTTGCAAGAGATTGGGTCATTTCAGAAAACAGTCAACGTGAGTCGAATCATTTCACATAATAACAGAGAGAACATTAAATCAAACATCAAAATAGTAACCATCAAGTTCGACATATGCTATATTGATCCAAATGTTGGACCAACATTCAGACACACTGATACAGATCTATGGACTTTTTCAGGTCTAAAAACCTTTCAAAATCCAATGGTTTTGTAAATATATCAGCTAATTGATGCTTAGTATCTATATGCTCTATTCTAACTAACTGTTTTTCGACCATATCTCCCAGAAAATAATGCCTAATATCTATATGCTTGGTACGCGAATGTTGAATAGGATTCATAGAAATATTGATGGCACTTAGATTATCACAATACATGAGCACGGACTCACTCTCTAAGCCATAATCAATTAACATGCTATTCAACCAAATAAGCTTAGTACAACAACTACCTGCAGCTACATATTCAGACTTAGCGTAGAAAGAGAAACACAATTTTGTTTCTTGCTATTACCAAGACACATATTATTACCTAAGAAGCAACAGCCACCACTTGTGCTATTGCGGTCATCTTCATCACTTGCCCAATCAGCATCGCTATATTCTAAAAGATTCGTGTTAGTATCTTTCGAGAACTATAACCCTAAACTATACGAACCACTCACATATCATAATATTCTGTTAACAACATTTAAATGGGAAATTTTTGGCTCAGCCTGATATCTAGCACAAACACAAACACTATACATAATATCAGGTCTACTCACTAAATGATATAATAGACTGCCTATCATGGAACGATACAATGTTGGATCAATATTCTCCCCAACATTATCTCTACCTACCTTCTGCGTGAATCCATCGGTATTTTCATTACTTTGGCAGTATCTAGCCCGAATTTCTTCACTGTCTTCTTCGCATTGTTCTCCTGGGTCATGAAAATACCATCGCTGTTTTGCTTAATTTGCAGTTCTAAGAAAATGTTAGCTCACCAATCACACTCATTTCGAAAGTAGAAGTCATAGCATGTACGAATTAGGCTAACATGGATTGAGAACAAGAGCCAAAACAATATCATCTACGTAAATCTGGGGATTCAAAATATCAAAACCAACTCTTTTTACAAAGAGTGTTCGATCGGCTTCACCGTGCACAAACCCAAATTCAAGTAGGAACTTAGTCAGCCTACCATACCAAGCTCCAGGTGCCTGCTTTAGAACATAAAGCGCTTTTGCAACTTAAAGACATTATTAGGAAAATGAGGATGTTCAAATCCTTTCGGCTGCTCAACATAAATTTCTTTATTTATATAGCCATTCAAAAATGCACCCTTCACATCCATTTAATGTAAGGTAATGTGGAGCTAACATACAATAGCAATTAATAACCTAATCGATTTAAGTCTAGCAACAGGGGCAAACATCTCATCAAAATCAATTCCCTCGACTTGTGTATAGCCCTGGGCAACTAGAAGCGCTTTATTCCTAACTACTCTACCATGCTCATAAGACTTGTTCTTAAATATCCACTTAGTGCCTATGACATTACTATCTTTCGGCCGTGGAACCAAGGTCCACACTTGGTTTTTCTCGAATTGCAAAAGTTCCTCTAGCATGGCATTGATTCAAAAACTGTCCTTGAGTGCTTCAAGAACATTTTTAGGCTCAATTTCAGACACAACGCAGTTATAACGTACCTCATTGTACAAGGAATTCATGCATACATTTTTACCATAGATTTGTAGTCCTTCCGTGGCTTGTCCCTGGTCTTTTGTCCTTCGTTCAGTTCTCCAATGATCAGGTCAGTGGGATGATTTTCTAGATGTTTGCTGGGGGATCTCGTCGAACTTTGTTGGGTCCTTCCTCAGTAGTCTGTTCAGGTGCAAATGTTGAGTCTGGTGTTGGCTCAATATTTTCCTCCACATTAGCTTTTGACTCACCAACAGCTTGGATAATATCGACTCACAAATAACTTTACCAAACTCCTTCAACTTCGGAATGCCTCTAATCGCCTCATGTTCGATAAGTTGCTCCAAAGTTCTGTAGTTGATGTGGCCTAGTTTGTAATGCCAAAGTACAACATCGTCTTTGGCCTTCGAGAGTTGGCACACGTCCTTGGATCAAGATTTGTCACTGACTAGATAGCAATTATCGCTAGATCTTTTCCCTGCCATGACACAAACACATTTCCTGTTAAACACTTCACGATATTCCTTAACCTTACCTCGAGGTCGTCGTCGCAAAGCTGACTTATGCTAATCAAATTAGCCACAAGCCCGTCGACGTGTAGAACGTAGCTTCCGGAAATCGGGCACATTCAACTTGCCACGACCGAGAATCCGTTCTTTTGCACCACCTTCAAATGTCAGAGATCCACTGCTCAAGGAATATATTCAACAAGGAATTCTTTGGTATCCGTCATGTGGCGTGAACATCCATTATCGAAGTACCATGAACTTGTCACATTAGCTCGCAAGGAAGTATAGACAACATTGCATTTATATCGGATTTCTCTACCCATACTTTCGTAGGTGTCAAAACAGTAGTATGTTCACCAGAATTTGAAGGAGCGTCAACTGAAATTTCTCCAGACTAACTTCTCATAACTGATTCTAAATGTTGAGCGGAATGTCGTGCGACATTTCAGTCAACATCGATTTCTGCGAAATCTCCTCCTTCAATTTCCAGCAGAACGGTTTGATATGACCTGATGGCATTTATACGATCTATTCTTTGGCTTACTGGCAGCATGCTTCAAATTGTCCTTAAAAAAACAATCTTAGATCGATCGTTAGAAACAAATTAGGCACATCAAGAGTAAGCTGAGAATTGAATCCTTGTTTATAAAAAATACCTAATGACAATACCTCATCAATGGTTGATTTACATTTGTTCATCTTCGTAAACATTTCATCATCTTCATTGACTTGATTATGAAGTTTATCGATCTCTTTGTTATATCTCGCCGGCACGGCTTCCAATTTGTTCATCCCTTCAAGGAGACTTTCGATCATCTTCTCACTTTTCTCATTTTCCTCAGTCACATTTTTCACTATTGCTTTCAACTACGAGTTTTTTGCGTTTTCCTTCGACAACTCAACGGACAACTGTTTGAGGGCATCATTCATCTGGACTTTATCACGACTTCAGTTTCTATACCTGCATCATCAGAACTCACATACCCATCAAAACAGTTTGAGTCATCGTTATCGAAAAATATATTTCTCAGATGTTGAGCCCAATGTTGGCTCAACATCAGTTACTGCAGTAAACCCGATATGATCTTCATCTTCTTCGTTGTCTGAGAAGGATTGAATAGTAACGGATGACCGTTTAGACTCCTTCATACACAATACTTCATCTTCATCATCGAAAAGGTCCACCCAAAGAGCTTTTTCATGCTTGCGAAAGGTGTTCGCGCATTCATTGGCATAATTGCCCCAACCCATGCACGCATGGCATCGCACAGATTCCCATTTGATATTCTATTGTCCATTTTGGTTGCATTTGAAGAACGGAGGAGCAGAGGTCGGTTCCATTACATTCTGGCCTTCCTTGAATGTTGGGCCAACATTTGGTTCAGCATTCTTCTTCATAAACTTCTTGAATTGCTTCACAAGCATTGCAGTATTCTCATCACCGTCAGAGTCATCTTCAGTTTGAAACTTAGAGGATTGACTGACTAGAGCAAGGCTATTGCCTCGAGAGCCCTCTTTTGGACTTCGAGGTTGGTCTCGTAGTTCTTCATGATTTTCATCAAGGAGTTGAAATCCATCGTGGCCAAATTGTTTGCTTCGTCGACCGCCGCTACCTTCATATTATACTTTTCAGTTAGAGAATGAATAGCTTTAGAGTTTAATACCTTATTTGAGATCGGGTCTCCCAAGCTTACACATTCGCTAGCAATGGTCAGAAGCTTTCCAAAGTATGTGGTGATGTCCTCTCTTCTTTCATTCTGAGATTCTCGAATTGATTGTGGAGGAGTCGAAGTTTGATCTCTTTTATGCTCGCATCTCCCTCACAGTACCGTTGAAGCATCTCTCACGCATTTTGGGCTGTCATACAATCCTGAATGATTCTGAACATGAAGATGTCGACCGATGAAAATATGGCATGAAGAGCTTTGTCGCTGAACTCGGCTGCACTTGTCTCGAGAGTTGTCCATATGCCGACTGGTTTGTCCACAGCATCTGGAGCAGATCGAGGTGGAGTATATCCATTTAACACAGCGTTCCATTATCTATCGACTTGATGCACTGACGCATGTGAACTTTCCAATAGGCGTAGTTTCATCCGTCTAACACGGGAACCTTGCCAAAATAATTTGAGCTTGAAACATCCATTGAAAATTATCAAAATGCTTAGTCACATCAAGCGGAGCTCCGATACCACTATGAAGTGGTCCCGATATGGATATATACCAAGTTGTAAAACTGATGGCCTAAATATTGGAACTAATATTGGGATAATATTGAACCTAACACTGAACGCACAGCAGAAATAACTAATAACTTAGTGCGAAACACGATTGACACGAGCTTTAAAAATGTGCAGCAAGTTCTTCAACTTGCTGCGAGCTTCATGGCAAAATTCCACTATTAAAAAATGATTACAAAAAGATCAATCCTAGAAGAGAAACAAATCTTGCAATCCTACCAAACTACAAAGTCTTACAACTTGTGCAAAGACAAAATACTAGGCTAAACCAAACTCGTGCTCGCTCAAATTCTCTCAATGTATACTCGATAATTTTCGCATCACCTCCGCTCACATAGGCAGCTCGAAATCTCCTTTAATATAAGCCTTCGCTCCCTCTTGAATTGGTAAAAGATCTCTTAAGAATCTCCTAAAATATCTCCTCGAAGATCCTCCCAAATATAGTAAATATTTGAGTTCGAATCTTCTCAAGTTATTGGTTGATCTCATATCTTCTATTTATGGTAGATGCAATCTCCCATTTTGGGTAGAAAGGATGTGATCTCCATATCTTCTATTGTTGGTAATTGCATCACTTATTTTGGGGAAGAAAGACAAAATCTTTTTCCTTATCTTCGAGATTAACAAGAGAAAAATCTAGTTTTCGAAGTGAGGTATATGAATACCCCCTTATGCTTGAGGTACTTGACTTATTTCCGATAGTATATGATGTTATGTGATTATATGATGATAGTGTTGGGGAACCCCGGGTGTCCCGAGATCTAATCCCGTACGCATCGGAAGTTAAAAATTTTTCCCAGGGACCCCCGTACGTTGAGACCCGGATTGCTAGGTTAAGTAAAGAAAACACGTATGACACGCAAAAGAAATCGAGAGTCTTACCCTCATAGCGAAGATCCCCAGCTCTCGCCATACATCCCGGTTGTCGTAGTCCGCCCCGAGCACCACCTTTGTGAGTTCTCCGAGCTCGACCATGCTCCAAGATTGTCACATAGATCCCGAAACATGCCTCAAACCGACACCATCCCAAGGATGGCTAGAGAAGGTGTGGAATGATTAAAAGAGATGTGTTTGTTTGTGTTTGATTTACTAAAAACTCAAATCAATTAGGTCTTTCTCACAAATCAAACCCAAAATGCTCTCGACACTCTCTAGAAACTATTCTAGAGTTGGAATTCTATCATGGACGAAATTACTCCAAGCCAAAACATAAAAATCACTTTTCAACCTTTGAAAATGACTTTGAATTAAATCATGTCCTACATGACTCATTTCTTGTTTGATTCCTTTGTATTAAATCATCAAATGACTAGACTATGTCTCATATGCTCACATAAGAACAAGGATTGAAATTAGATATAATTTGGATAAAAAATTGACCTTAAATGCGAGGTTCACGGCCTGCGACCGATGGCCTCACGACCGCGAACGAAGGACTCACGGCCTCAAACACAAGGTTCACGGCTGTGAGACCCCCGATAGAGTCCTCGGCCGGCTGCAGCCGGCATTCACGGCCCGAGACAAGGCAATTCACGACCGTGACTGTGAATAGTTTTGAATTAATTTCGAAATTGAACCTAAGAGTTAAACGAAATAAATAGTGTTAGAATAAATAAGTTTGGGCCATACTAAGCAGCTTACTTGATTTTCTACATAAAGCTCAATTGCCCAATGTATAATATGATCAATACTTTGCTTGGGATTAAGGTAAGATTGTCCTTCATGGGGTCAAGCCCTTCATTGTCGTGACACTGTCGGGGCACAAATTGAGCTCACTGATGTGCTTCATGGCCTAGGACAGTACCCATCTCGGCCGTGAATATTTCAGTAGGTTTGCAGCAGTTTCACGTTTCACGCAGATCAAGGGGTAAACAATGTCCCATTGACCTGAAATTTAATAGAAGACTCCCCAATCTTGATTCTGACCAAAGAGACTCAATCCGAGGTCTATTTTAGGAGATATGGATTTTTGAATCTACGGCTACGTTTCAGGCGGGCTTCACGGCCGTGACGAGCCTTGCTCGTGGTTGTGAATCCTAATTTCGTCTATTCTTCATCGTTTCGTTCCGGTAATATAAGTCCATGTAAATATAGTTTCTAAAATTATATTTAACTTTTTATTAATGTCTCTGAGAAAGTTAATAATAATACATCTCATATTCGTTAGACATTGTCTTAGTGATCATTTTTAAGCCCAACTCTCTTGGTTCGTCTCAACCCGACAAGGGAGGAATCCAAGAATTCGGTAAGCACCTAGCCAATCTCGTGGTACCGAATAGATCGCTTTTTTAGTACAATCTTCGTATTTTACGAACCGACTATAGATCACCGTACTACGTACAGACCCTTCACTTATGTAATGGTTGAGAGAGAGCCATGGTCATGTCAAACTCACTAACCCGATACTATGTCTAATCGTGACGACGAAATTACTAAACTACACTCCACTACCCACGTGAGTTAGTTTTTATACTTTCGAAAGATTTCATAATTTCCCGGCCCCGAATATGCATCGGGCACATGCCTCGGTAACTTGCGAGGTTCTGAATCCATCACAACTGTCAATGTCAGCCAGTTGCACTTCGCTGTCAAGATCGCATGTCGCCGATGACCCATGTTCGTCCTCGAACAGAGCGGGCCTAGCAAATTATTGACAAGTCAGGACCCCAAAATGACATTCTGAGGGCATATCCCCAACAATATCCCACTTGCACTCGGTGTCATATGTCGTGTGTATCTAATACTCGTCTTCGAAAGACGTTATTCAACACTTCTTTTATTATAGACACAGCGAACAGGTCGGCCACGTTTCCGCGGCGCTATCTTCTGCACGGCTATTCAGTCATTCTTCAATGATACATGCAACATGTAATATTTCTTTCTTTCCTTTTGTCTAGATTTACTATGAGACCAAGGTTTGTTGGCTAAAGTAATCATTCTGCTCTTGTCGCAATCCACAATGGCAGTAGTTGACTTGGGATTCGAGCTCACGATTCCCATGTACAAACAATAAGTGCTCGCCTGAAACCATTTCAAGGTACTGTTACCATTAAACTTGTAGACCAAACCTGATAAACGTATTCAATACATCTATTGTAGTATTTATTTAGGTTGTAATAAAGTTTTCATAGTCATTTTGCGCACTTATTTGCCATATTTACACATATTTAACAATTATATGACCTTACGATGGTTATCGAATGAAAACGGGGCAAATAGGAGCAAAATAGACGCTGCCAGGAGAGCCTCACGACCGTGAATGATTTGTTGCTAGCCGTAGACTGTGGCAGAGAGCGAAGTAATTGAAGGTCACGACCGTGACACATCATGCAAGAAGCCGTGAACGTGGACAGTGAACTAAAGAAGGCACGGACCGTAGACGTCACGGCCGTGAAAGTCCATGCACGAGGCCGTGACATATCGCTGAAGTGAAAGAATGGAAATTATTCAATGTTATGGCCGTGACTCTTCATGCAAGAGGCCGTGACTCTTGGCAGAAAGTCGAAGTGAGGGTTTAAGCTAGTGTCACGGCCGTGAAGGACATCTACGAGGCCGTGAAAGGGTTTTACTAAGGCGGAAAATTAGTCAAATTATACCCTTTACGGCCGTGAAGGCCCGTTACTTGCCCGTGAAGGTGTCGATCTTCAGAGTAGAGGCCCAAGTTCGTACGAATAAAAGGGGAGTTCTTTGCAGAACTCAACCCTAACCTATCACAGACGAAAAAGGTCGAAGAGAAGCGACCAAGAACCCTAGGAAATGCCTATTTGATTCCTAGATGCTCAAGAGACGATTCAACAACGTAGTCACGCCCATTTGACCGAGGAATGAGAGCTCCACCTCAAAAATGGCCGACTCATTTCTTAGGGAAGATTTAAAAGTTCTCTACACTCGTTACCATCGAATCTCGTTGTTGTTCTGTCTAATATGAGTAGCTAATTCTTTTGTGTTTGGGAGTAGATGAACGTTAGGTTGCTTTGTAGTTAAGGCGTACAATAATCGTGAACACGTGTATTCGACTATTTATTGTTCTATTATATTGCTTCTTTGCCTCATTATGTCTACGTGTTGAAGTAAATATGTGGTACATCGTTACGAGCGACAACTAGACAACTAGACAACTAGAGGAATCGAGTATAGGGTGAAAGCAAATACTCGATCCTCACCGTTTAGTAATTTTTGTCATTAGATTCCCACGAACATTTAGGGCGATAGCAAATTCGTGGGTGGGTAGGAAATTACTGCGATTTAGTCGATAACGACGTAGGAGCAATATTCTATTGTGTTAGCCAATATTACCTAGCGGGATTCGAACTCCGAGCACATATCTTTTATCTTAAGTTACTCTTATCCGTTTCGGTCATACTTTCTTAGTCTTCTATTGTATTAGGTTGGTCTATTAGATTAATTCATAGCATAAACAAACCGCGTTACTTTATTTAGGCTAGATAACGAGTCGATAGGTTATTACTAGTACTCAAGTTTATTCCTTGTGTTCGATACTCGATTACTCACTCTAATATGCTACAAACGATAGGTACACTGCCTATCGCACGTCGGTGATAGTAATTACGTATTCGTTTTATTTATCACTTGTCGCACTTGCACTTTACAATAGTTAACTGCATGTCGATCAAAACCCTAAGTGAATTTTCGATCAACCACGTCAAAGGAAGTTCGAAAATATGTCTGACACTCATATTTATCCATTCACATAGACCAATCCACACGGTTTATTGTTCTTACCTGAGTAGGCTGAATTTTGACAGACGCTTCACAGCGTTTATATCTTTTTGTCAAGGCGCGAGTCAAACTCCGCATATACAGGACCACTAATTGTAAACGTATATGGAACTGGATTCAGCTTTTCTATCTGCCTCGCAATGAGGTAAGAACCCATTTCTTGTAATTGACATCGTCTTTCCAAGTAAAGGGCCTGAGATAAACCTACCATTCCGTACTAAACCCTATCTCCAAATAGGTTGTTCCCTGAATGTAGATCTTTTATCCCAAGTCTTGTATGTCTTTTACCATTCGGAGATTTCAATATTGTTTCCTTTCTTAAGGGCAACATCTCTCATACAATACGAAGATTATATCTAACTCCGAACACAAGGTTATCTTTGTACTTATGAATCCATAGTTTCCAACTATTTCATCAAACCAAAGACTCCTGGAGGCTTGACTGAGGCTCTATGACCCTTTTTCAATAACTTTGCACACTATGAGCATCTGTTTGTGATGTAAAATCGTTGGGCTATACATTATTCTAGAGAAATACGATTTTCACACCCGTCTGCTAGATCTCACAATAGCGTGCATCTGTGAAAGTCAAATTTAGTGAACGTCACTGCAACAATCAAAAAGGTTTCCTCAGAGTCAAAGCCCATCATTTATGACTCAACCTTTTCCATACGAGCCTCGTTTCGTATGTTTCAACCAGTTTGTTAGATCTAATCACGACATGGTTGTTGTGCATAAAGCTCATCTACTTCCACAAAATCAAGCCGCCTCACGAGTTTATAATCATTATTGCTTGGTCCAGGATAGTGGGATTGTTATTAACATATCCCTTCATCGCAGTACCCCGTGCTCAATGTGTATCATACAGCTCGCAGCAACCCCTGTAGACATGTACTATACAACATCTCTCAGGCTGGCGAGACTCTCTACCCGGCCCGCACAATTCTGGGTGTATCTCGAACTTTTCTTTAAGTGCAGTCTGGCACTATAATTTAAGGTGTTTCGATCAACACTCCTAGTGTTACCTCTCTCACTACACATTCTCGAATAAACCGTTTTTCAAGAACCGTGAGCCTCTAAGGCTTCGACGTTTTCCAAAAATATCGTGTAATGAGAGGTTGTCAGAGTCCCAAGACAACAATGACCTTAATATTCTCGTTTAGCATATACATGTCTGGCATAAGCTTTCTCACTCAAATGGCGCAACCCCACTATATGATTTTAAGCTCAGTTTCTTACTAATACCAAATTCCGTAAGTCAAAGAATTAATTGACCGCAAAGGAATTCTGTATAGAACGTTCATTGCGTGTCATACGCAAAGCCACACCATATGGGAACAACGTATTCAGCATAAATCAAACTTTATCCAATATTGTTTGATTAAACACAACTGTTGAAGCGCATGCGTTACTATCGTCTATGATGGTCCACGTGCATGAAGTCTAACTTCCCAAGAAAACGTTGCTAAGGCAAGCAAAACATCATTCTTAGATAGAATTGTTAAAGTTGATGTTCTCTCCAAATAACTCATTTCAAACTCAAGAGTAATTAGCCACTTTGATCAAATCAAAATGCTTCTATTATCACGCAGTTTATTTTCCATTATTTTCCCCTATCTTATCGAGGATTTTAAATTTGTAACTTAACACATACACGAATCTCTAGGAAGAGTGAATATTTGTGAAGATAACAAAATAATGGAAATTACCTTGGGCAAATACAATATTCTTTCCACAAACGTTAGTGCAGCTCAAACCCAGAAGATTTATGGCTCTTACATTAATTCCCTGTGAAAGGTGATTTCTCAACTTTTGCTGATGTTACGAGATTCATATGACTTAACAATGTCATGTTTAACCAACACGTGAATCTCGACTTTCGACATGACCAAATCAAAAAGACAATAAATTCTTCTTTATCAACTCAAAATTGCGTTTGTTGGTAATTGATTTCACGGTTTTAAATTTGGACTATAATACAATATTATTAATATAATAGCTATTTATTGCCAGCGAATTTATTTCAAAACTAAAACCGCATACACTTATTCAAAATCTATTGAAGGACCCCTTGGGTAATTTACGGCAATTAAACTTAAAATGTGCTAAAGTTAAACAGAGAAATATTGACCATAATATCTCAATGCTGAAAACATGCTTTTTCAAAGAATCTCTTACAGCTAAGAGATTCCTTTCATGTGCTTGAGTCTAGAGTGAGTTTGAGTAAAAATTTGTGAAAAAAAATAGAATGAGCGGATCTGAGTAAAAGCACTGTAGTCACTGTTGTGTTATGTTGTGTTGACAATGACCTAAATGGTACAAAACAAAATGAATGTTTAGTAAGTGAGTTAAAAAATAATGCACTTGTTAGAGGCTGAGTTAAGTAAATGCTTATTTGCCATTTGATTAAAATAGTGATGTCGAGCTTATTAAACACACAGAAAATTAAAATCGGCAGGTTCATTACATTATCTTTGATGTACTACCATCTTTCTATTAAATTAAGGACGAGAATATGAAATCATCATTGAATCAATTAGTGTGTCAATTTTTATATTACAAAAATTAATTAAAAGTAAAAGTGACGCCATGTATGTGCTAAGCCAGTCATAAGATCTGTGTAATCTATTTTTAGTATATCACTTACTTTATTTTAAAATTGTTATTAAAATAAAACCACTCAATAACAACTAATTTTTATACACTGGTACACAAGATTAAATAGTATCACATCATATATTTGTGTGTTAAATGGAATAAGTATATTTACTTGTGTATAGAGGGACAATATTGTCAAATTTTGGTAGACTTCAAGAATGTACCTTAAAAGTGTGATATAAACTCATATTTTTATAAAAGCTACGTTCTAAATACATCAGCATATAATAAACTCGCATTTAAAACGGTTAAACTCACTTACCAAACAAATATTAGTTGGAAACTACTGTTAGAAAGTTTACAAATTTGATTCTGCTTATACTGTGAGTTTAAATTCCGTTAAGGAGTGTGAGACTATATGACGTTGTTTATGTAAAAATGCAATAGGCAAAGTATGAGTGCTATGGTGCCCACCTACCCTGAGCAACCACCGTGCGCACCATAAGCAATCTCTCAATTTTTTGCTTTATTTCGATTTCCAATGCCGTCAACACCTCGGTAGACCCACTCATATCCATTGCTAACCTACATCGCCATCAACAATACGTTATTTTTAAGAAATCATCACATCGGTACGTCGTCCACATAATAAGTAATGAATTTTCTAACATTAACGTGTTGGAGATGACGATTTATGTTAGCAATGATATGAGAGGGTCTACGCAGGTGTTGACGGCGTTGTAAATAGAAATAAAGCAAAACATTGAGAGATTTGCTTATGGTGCTCACGGTGGTTGCTCACAGTAGGTGGGCACCATAGCAAACCTCGGCAAAGTATATATAACTTTTACTATTTATACTTCTATTATAGACTGTTATTTTTATTAGCCAACTGTTATTGTAAATGAAATATACGTTTAAAATTCCCATCAGTATGAGTGTTCATCGGTCGGTTCGGTTCGGTTTTTTCAAATTTCGGCGGTTTTTCGGTTTGCGGTTTTAAGTTTGCTTAATACGATATCCGAACTGTTTTTATTTGGTCCGATTCGATTTTTTTCGGTTCGGTTTGTCGTTAGGAATTTAATATTAACAAAAAATATTATGAGCTGAAAATACATACAAAGAATTTATGGTTATTAAAAAACAAAGAAGATTTATGTAACGTGACATGTAGCAAAATAATTCAAAGGTCTGAAAAAAAAAAAACAACATGAAAATGGAACAAAATCTAACCAAAATATATATAAAAAAAATCATCTAAAGATACTATAAATTATTTGGGAGAAAAATAGTATTTGATTGGTGAGGAAAACATTCACCTAAAAATGGAAAAAAAAAATATACCAATGAAATTATATTTACTGTGTTGTTTACGTTATGGGAGAAAAACAAATGATTTTTTATATTTTCTATTTTTAATGTAGTATGATAATTTCAATTCGGTTTTCGATTGTTTCGCTTTTACGTATGCTTAATCTGATATCCGAACCATTTAATTTGGTCAGTTCGGTTTTTTCAATTCCGGTCTTTTCGGTTTAGTTCTTTACGATTTGATCGGTTTTTTCGGTTAATTTGAACACCCCTACCCATCAGCTTAGAATTTTTGCACGGCTGCCACATAACATACTCTTTAGGCTGAGCTGAGATGTATTTATAGGTAGGACTGGGATTGGGTCCGATTTTTCGGGTTTCGGGTTTTTCGGGTCAGGTACCCGATAATATTGGCTTGTGAATTTGATACCCGATTCCGATCCGATCAAATGTGGGTACCCAATTATTGGGTATCTGAAACCCGCCGGGTACCCGCGGGTCGGGTTCGGGTTTTTTTATTTTTATTTTTTATTTTTTTTAAATTAGTTAAAATAAATGCAATGTGGGATTCGAACCCACATCATGAAGAGGGCAAGCACTTATGACTTTTGCTTCGACCATTGGGCCAAACAAATTTTTGATTAAAATTCTACGTAAGCTCTACTAGTACTTATTGTAAGCGAGTCAGTTTCTTATGGAAATTTGATCGTCCCACATCGGACGTTCACCCAAATTGTAGGTGAAAATATTTCTATATAAACGCATACTACTACGTGGATACCCACATTGAATAAGACAAGTAGCCATTTAATTTCAGTGGCATCGGCGGTGCGAGCTGGATTTCATATAAGTTAGTTTTTATATAAATAAATAATTTTAACTAATTGTCCATTTAATTAATTAAATTACCAATTAGCGAATTAAAGTTTTTTTTATATGTTGGGTACCCGATCGGGTAAATCGGATAGCATATTGCTACCCGATACCCGACCCGATATACATGGTCAGGTATCGGATTTAAACCCGATACCCAACATCTAACCCGATTTTTCTTCCGATCGGGTGCCCGATTCGGTCGGGTCGGATACCCGAAACTCGAATTCGAATGCCCACCCTATATTTAGAGCTGGCAATATTACCCGGTGGCGGGGCGGGCTCCGATTTTTCATGCCCGCCAGGCGGGCCTAAGAAGCCCGCCCTGCGCGGGCCGCAGGCTTCGGCGGGGCGGGGCGGGCCGCGGGCTGGCCAGCCAATAATAATATTATATATTAATTGATAATTATATATATTTGTATATAAATTATATAATTTTTATATAAATTATATAATTGTTTATATTTTTTTGGTAAGATTTTATGATTTATAAAATTAAAAGATAAATTAATTAATATTTTCTGAAGTTGAAATATATTAAATATATTTATTATTTATTTTTTTGTTTTTCAGATTTTTTTTTTTAAAAAAATTATGCGGGCTAAGCCCGCCGGGCCCGCGGGCGCGGGCCTAGCTTTCTTAAGCCCGCCCCGCGGCCCGTTTTGACCGGTCTACCTATACTATAGGAAATCAGCTCTTGTTATAAAATGGCTTTTTATTTACGGAAATCTACACTTAAATACCTAATAGTAAACAAAAAAGACACATCAGTCCCTTGTCAGAGATCTTTTTAAGCTAGGTACCCATTTGAATAAAAATTTTACAGATAGGTACCTAATCACCTAAGATTACCAATTTACCCTTGATTTTACAATTCTATTTCACAATTTTCTCTGCAATTTCGAGCTCCATCACGCCTGACAAGATTTCAGCTCCATCTCTGCAATTGACGGTCACCTTCTGCTCGTGGTGGCAACGGACGACGAGCGACGAACCTATTCCACATTGGGTTCTCGATTTAGGGTCTCGATTTTGTCATGTAAGCTTTTATTTTGCTTTGGGTGTGGTTAATCGATTGCACTCGTGAGATCAAATTTAACCCAGATCTGGGAGTTGAATGCGATCTAAGAGCTCTATGTAAGGGTGGATGTCGATTCTTGACAGTTATTGAGGCTAATCCATCGGATTTCAGGTTTCTTTATATACTGTTATTACGTACCATTTGTTATGTTTATTACGTACCATTTTTATGTGTCTATACGGTACCAAGATGTCCACGTACGCTGTACCATTGTAAACTTTACAGGCGTACCATTTATACAGGTTGTCATATTATCTGAAAATATGCCGTCTACAAGTTCGGTTAGTGGCGGGACGTTATTTGCATTGTGTGAGTATAAAAGGGAGTCATTCTTAGTATCGATCGTGAAGCGACGATGCACGAGATGAATGCTCAAACCGATGACGGGAATTTTATTCGTGACCCGGGCATTTGTGTTCTTCTTGGTTGCCGAAAGATGCGGATGATTCCTTCTCAGGTAGATAAAAGATCCAACAAGTGCAAAGATGTGGAACATACAGGAATAATCGTCGTACTTGTAGAGAGGCCGTATCGACGTAGGGTCCGTATTTGCCATGTATTTCGTTACTGCTTTTGTTCCGAAATATACTGTAATATATGCCAACAAGGTACTGTAATATATGCTAATTTGGTACTGTAATATATGACAACAACGTACCGTAATAAATGCCAATAAGGTACCGTAATATATACCAACAAGGTACTGTAATGTATGACAACAAGGTACTGTAATAAATGCCAATAAGGTACCGTAATATAGGCCAACAAGGTACTGCAATATATGACAACAAGGTACTGTAATATATCCAATAAGGTACTGTAATATATGCCAATGTGTCTAAATTTGGTACTGTAATGACTGCCAGTTTGGTACAGTAAGATATGCACATTTGGTACCGTATTATTGTAATTTGGTACTGTAATGAATGCCAGTTTGGTACAGTATATATGCAGTTTTGGTAACGTAATATATGTAAATTTGTACTGTACTTACTGCTAGTTTGGTACCCTAAGCTATGCAAATTTGGCACCGTAATATATGCCAGTTTGGTACCCTACGACATGCATGTTTCGTATCGTAACCTATGCCAGTTTGCTAATGTATGCACATTTGGCACCGTAATATATGTAATTTTGTTAATGTAATACATGCCAGTTTTGGTACCATAAGATATGCAAGTTTGGTACGGTAAATGTGCATGTTTGGTACTGTCATATATGCCAGTTTGGTACCCTACGACATGCAAATTGGTACCGTAACCTATGCCAGTTTGCTAATGTATGCACATTTTGCACTGCAATATATGTAAATTTGGTACTGTATATATGCCGGTTTGATACCCTACGACATACATGTTTAGTACTGTAATATGCATATTTGGTACTGTAATATATGTCAATTTGGTACGTAATATGCGCAGCCTTGGTACTGTAATATAGGTAATATAGGTACTCTAGTGTACGACATAGGGTACTGTATCCTTTCAGAAGTAGGTACCGTATAAATTAAAGTAAAACTTTGAATTTAAGACCTAGCTATATTCCGTCCCAAACGAAGCATTTCAGCATGTGTCGATGTGGATAAAGGATTAGACAATTTCTGACTTTTTTCAGTAATGATTGCACACTTTTCTGACGTTTTTCAGTCATGAGTGGACATATTTCTGACTTTTTCTATGTCATGTTTGGACAGCCTCTGACATACGAGGTTTTACATAATAAAAGACAGCTCATCTGACATGTCAGTGGCTTTAATAAAATGTTTCATGTCATATGTAATTTTGGGTACTGCAACCGTGGCTGCGTTGGTACGCTTTAAACAAAACGATAGGTACCCCTAAAAAGATATATAAGGTACGGTGTCCCTTATATATAGATACGTCATACTAGGGTTAGTATTTTTCGGGATCGATCGAATTACTTTTTCATCTCGAACCACCGTAGACCAATAATATATAGTATAAATACGTTTCAGATCAAATTCGGTGCATTACGCAACGCACGCATGAATTAAATCTTAGAATACCGTGATTCATTATAGTATAAGAATACAAGCAAGAACATCTACAACATAATCTGAATAATGTGGTGAGTGCTACATCTGCGAATTCGGTGCATTAGGCTTTCATATTTTTTTTTTTCATTTCGTTATTGTTAGGTATTGTCAAAATCACGCAGGACAACGCGATTCGATTAGGAATGTATTTATTCGATCGTATAACAAATGGTACGATATACTTTCATATCTGGGTACTGTATATGTGTAATTGTTGACCTTTTTGGTCCTAATATGTTAGAGAGTTTTGATGAACGATGTAATTGTAATAACATTAGGTCTATAAATTAAGCAATTCGATTTGGGACAAATAAAATGTCTAAGTTCATGATAATGTTCAACCATGCATTGCTAATGAGATGAAAATTATTAAAGTGTTGAATATTTGAATTGCGTGTGATTTGTGATGATTTGATGGAACTAAGTGATCGCATGTCATAGACAGTCCATGAGATAGGATATATCGTTTTGTGCTATATATGGAAATAATGCATAAGATATCCTACTGAGCTATATATGGAAAATATGCTGTTTTATATATGGAAAGTGATATATCCGTTGATACCAGTTTATTCCTGGACGAAAATCATATGCACGACCCTTGCTTGCCTTGCACTGAATTAAATGCGAAATATTAAATTGATATCTTTCCTTGTGCTGATTGGATTATTATATTTAGGAAAGATTTGATTTGATTGACCTTATGAATAAGGTGCTATTATATGATATGTGCTATAAACGGATGTGATCTCTGAAATAAGGAAAGTTGTGCCATGATGTGATAAATCGATTTATGTAAGCTCTGATCTGACTTGTGTGCTAAACATGGTAAATATATTGATTAAAATGCTATGAGCTGTACATGGAAAACGTGCTGATGCCTTGCTATCTTGTGCCATACTTGGAAAGTAAATCTGGATTGACTCGTTACTAGGAACTGATAGCAGGGAATCACTTATGGAAAGTTTCGATATGGAAAATATATGCGAAGTGGTTAAATATGCTTGAGAACAAAATTGAGCTTTTATATGGAATATATCATGCTTTAATGTGCTATATGACCGTTGTGATGATTTATTAAAAGCATGATTCATATGGTATGATTGATTCGAAAGCTACATGGAAACTATGCTTGATTTGGTGATTATTGTTTGATATGACTTTCCATGTGAAGTGCTATTAGAAAAGGATTATATGAGCTGCACTTGAGATTTTTCGAAGAACATAGAATTTGCGAATTTAAGCCTACGAGAGATTTTTGAGCAGAGAGATACTAAGAGATTCCTGAGCCATTCACTTGTGATAGCTTTCTGCCTTACTGAGCGTTAACCTGCTTATCCATCACTGAGCGAGTGATTTATCCGATATTCCATCATCCCCTCCCATATATTCTGTCTTCGGACGTGTTGTCTTCGGACGTGAGCAATACCAAGGAGGCAAGGTCGACGTTTACGCACACGTGAAGGGAAGGACAAGTCCGGAGGCCCTTCGATAGCAAGCTGTGTCTGTCGGGATCAAGGAGATTCCGAGGAACGAAACTCGGCGTGTGGTAACCTAGTAGTGTCTAGTGTTCGACTTGTTTCGGTTGTGTATTGGGCTAACCAATCAGTTTTGTATCCAGCTACGGTGCATTATAGTGATTGGTTAAACTCTTGGGAAGCAAATCCCAAGGAGAGGAGTAAACCCTAGTTGGGGATATAACCTCTATAAAAATCCTGTCTCCCATTTACTTTTCAGTTATTTCGTTATCACTGAGAGACAGACCCGAAACACATCCGACAATACTAGGATATAACGGGAATACTCGTCCCAATATTATTTGGCATATCTAAGTCACCACACTATGGTTTTGTAAAAGAAGCACAAAATTTTATAAGCCTAATTCACCCCCCTCTTAGGCACATTTATATCTTCATTTGGTATCAGAGCGGGTTACTCAAACGACGGGCCTAACAAGCCTGAGTTAAAGATCTAATGGCTTCTTCGAGTTTTGATGTTTTTGCAGAAGGACAGTCCCATTCTAGGCCACCACTTTTCGATGGAACAAACTATGCTATATGGAAAAATCGTATGAAGGAATTCCTGCTCGCTACTGACTATGACCTGTGGGATATCATCACAACTGGACCTTACGATCCCAAGAAGACGGATGGAACTGCAAAGAAAGGGTCCGAGTACGATGCAACAGACAAGCGAGGAATATCCTTGAATGCCAAAGCTAAGAACATGATCGCCTGCGCGCTTACAAGAGAAGAATACAATCGTGTAAGTTCATGCGAATCTGCGAAGGATATGTGGGAGATGCTTCAGGTCACACATGAGGGAACCACTCGAGTTGTACAAGAAAGAATAGCCCTCTTAACTCACCAATACGAGCTGTTCAAAATGGAGGACAACGAGACCATAAGCCATATGTACGCGAGATTCATGAACATCATCAATCAAATGTTCTCGTTGGGAAAGAAAATACCAGACGGTGAGAAAGTGCGGAAAATACTGAGATCTCTTCCAAGAGAATGGAATCCCAAAGTAACTGCCATCTACGAAGCAAAGGACTTGGACGAACTTTCCGTGTCAGAACTAATCGGATCTCTTACCACCTACGAGATGACTCAGATCTCCATTCCAGAGAAACCAACCGTCCGAAATCAACCAAACATTGCCTTTAACACCGAACAAGAAGACGCTTCAGAAGGTGAAGAAGAAACTGAGGAGGAACTAATGGAGCAGATTGCCATGCTGACCAGAAGGTTTGAAAAGTTTCGGATGAGAAGGAAGTTCAAAGGAAACTCAAAGTTCCAACCTAGGAACAAGGAATATCGTCATCCGGGAACAACGTGCAAAAATGCTTCAAGTGCAACAAGCCAGGCTACTTCGCCTCAAACTGCCCGATGGAAAATGGTGACAAAAAGGTAAAGAAGCAGAAAGCAATGGTCACTAACTGGGAAGAGGGCGAGAGCGAAGAAGAGGAAGATCTCGCCTACATGGCCAATGATGATGATCAGGTATCTTCTTCATCCACTATTAAGAAAATTCTTTTTCTAAATGAATTATATGCTAGGCAAGATGAATCTCATGATAACGCTTCCTCAGTTCCTGAAGTAGATGAAAGGGAAGAAATGTTTGAAATTATTCAAAATGCAGAAAGAAGGATTAAGTCGCTCAACTCACAAGTAAAGAGTCTGATTAGGCAACGAGATGACGTAGCTAGAGAAAAGCATCAAACAGATCTAGAAAATGAGCGTCTGAAAGCCGAGCTAGAAACTCTTAAGGAAGAGAAAGTCTTGTGTAATTGCGAAAAGCCTAGGAAGCAAGAAAATATATCTAGAGACACGTCCGTCCTTAAGGATTTCTTAGAAGAAAACAAAAATGTTAGACTTTTTGTAGGACAACATAATCTCAACATGATACTCGATCTTCCTAGACATGTTGGAAATACAGGGATGATATTCCACAACACCTAAGCATGCTGCTCCTTCACCAGATATTAGAAAGGCTAAATGCTTTTCATGCGGCCGTCACGGTCATTATGCTAACCACTGTTTCTTGAAGAAAGCTGATAAAACTAGATATGTCTGGAGACCAAAGCAGATTCCTAAGAATCAAAGTTCTAACACTGGCGCGTCTGTGTTTATGAGATCACAGTCCGTGACAGATGATATATCATGTGTTAACAGGAGTTATAATACCACTAACCTTTTAGGACCCAATCGAAGTTGGGCACCTCAGAAAAGAAATGATTCGTGCAGGTACAAAGAAAAAAATCCAGCAAAAAGAACAAGTGGTACCTCGACAGTGGGTGTTCCCACCACATGACAGGTGATATCAGCAAGTTTGTGTCGGTAAAAGCCTATGATGGAGGATATGTCTCCTACGCCGACAATACTAAAGCTAAGATCATTGGGGTTGGAACTGTTGGTAACACTTTACATACACACTACTATAGATGACGTATGGTTAGTTAAGAATCTAGAACATAATCTCATCAGCATTAGTCAACTATGTGATAAGGGACTGGAATTTGATAGTAAGTCATTTGCATCATTCTGTGATCAATACGGATATAGTCATAACTTCTCTGCCCTTATAACTCCTCAACAGAATGGCGTAGTTGAACGTAAAAATAGGGTATTACAGGAAATGGCTAGATTTATGTTACATGAGTATGATATTCCTAAACAGTTCTGGGCGGAAGCTGTTAGTACAGCTTGTTATGCGTCTAACCGTGTTTTCCTTAGGCCGATATTAAAGAAGACCTCTTATGAAATCTGGCATGGTAGAACTCCAAATATTAGTTACTTTCGTGTGTTTGGATGCAAATGTTTTATCTTGAACGATAGAGATAAGAGAGGAAAATTTGACTCTAAAGGTGATGAAGGGATATTCCTTGGTTACAGTCTTCACTCTAAGGCATATCGTGGTTATAATAAAAGGAAGCTGACTGTTCAGGAGTCCATACATGTTACTCTTGATGAGATACCTAACGCAGATGCTACTGATGAGGAAGGTATAGATTTGCCCTGTGCAGAATTACAGGATAGTGAAGACGGTAAGGGCGATATTCCAGAAGATGAAAATGTAGAGACACTGGAACCAAAAGCTGATGAGCTACAACCTAGAAAATGGAAACATGCTTCCAGTCATCCAACAGATCAAGTGATAGGAAATATCGGATCTGGAATCAAAACTCGAGCAACTGTACGAAATCAGGATACAGAGGAATCTCATGATGTACTACTTTCAATGATGGAACCAAAAACAGTCAATGAAGCCTTGGATGATATATCATGGGTCTCTGCCATGGAAGATGAGTTGGCTCAGTTCGAAAAGAGCCAAGTGTGGACACTCGCAGAGAGACCGGATGAAAAATCCATCATAGGAACCAAATGGGTCTTCCGCAACAAACTCGACGAACATGGTAATGTCACAGGGAACAAAGCGAGGTTAGTTGCAAAAGGTTATTCCCAGGAGGAAGGTATTGATTTCGATGAAACTTTTGCTCCGGTAGCTAGATTAGAGTCTATACGTGTCTTACTTGCATATGCATGGTTTAAACGTTTTAAACTTTTTCAAATGGACGTAAAAAGTGCATTTTTAAATGGCTTTATAAATGAAGAGGTTTATGTAGAACAACCACCGGGCTTTGCTAGGGAAGATTTTCCAAACCATGTTTTCAAGTTGAATAAAGCATTATATGGTTTAAAGGAAGCACCTAGGGCATGGTATGAAAGGCTAAGTAAGTTCTTGATTGACATAGGATTTACGACTGGAACTATTGATAACACGCTGTTTATTAAGTATGAAGGTGATCACATGATACTGGTCCAAATATACGTTGATGATATCATATTTGGTAGTACTAATTTCCTTCTTTGCGAGGAATTCTCTAAGTCTATGCAGAAGGAATTTGAGATGAGTTTAATGGGTGAGCTGAACTACTTCCTTGGGTTGCAAATAAAGCAACTTGACGATGGAACTTTCGTATCCCAGACGAAGTACAGCAAGGAACTACTGATAAAATTCGGGATGAGTGATTCCAAAGCGATTTCCACTCCCATGCATCAGACCAGCAAAATAAACAGTGACGAATCAGGTACACCAGTTGATCAAACAGAATATCGAGGTATGATCGGAAGCCTTCTTTACTTGACTGCTAGTCGCCCTGATATTATGTTTGCTGTTGGTATGTGCTCGAGATATCAGTCTGACCCTAGGGAATCTCACCTAACAGCAGTTAAGCGTATACTTAGATATATCAAGGGTACTGTAAATTTTGGTCTATGGTACTCTCATACGGATGAATTCCCATTAATGGGATATTCCGACGCCGACTATGCCGGCTGTAGGGAAGATAGGAAAAGTACTAGTGGAACTTGCCAATTACTTGGAAATTCCCTAGTAACTTGGTCTAGTAGAAAGCAAAATGCTGTCGCCCTCTCCACAACCGAAGCTGAATATATGGCTTTAGGAAACTGTTGTCAACAAGTTCTTTGGATGAAACAAACCCTTAGTGATTTTGGGTTAGGTTATGATAAGATTCCTATTATGTGTGATAGCACTAGCGCTATTAGTATCACTAAGAATCCCGTGCATCACTCTCGTACTAAGCATATTGAGGTTAAACATCATTTCATACGAGACCATGTTCAGAAGGGGAATATCAGTGTGGAATTCGTAGGAACAAATGATCAGCTTGCTGATATCTTCACGAAACCCCTAATTGAGGCAAGATTCTGCGACATCCGTGATCGATTGGGAATTATCGAGCTAAATAAGGTTAGTAAATCTGCCTAATTCCATCATTTTCTCTAGGTTACTCTATTTTAGATAGAAATTCTTAGCTATCCTATCTTAAGGTATTCATTCAGCCCTTAGAATATTTTCGTGGATCTTATAGATCTTTCCCTTAAGTATGATTCTCGTATTTTAGGAAGAAATTCGTAGTTATCTCTTCCTGGACATCCCTTCAGCCATTTAGCTTATTTTAGGAATATCCGATCTTCTGGATCTGCCCTTAAATGTGATCAGGTTATTTTAGGAAGGAACTCGTAGATACCTTTCAAGCCGTTCAGTTATTTTAGGGAACTCATTTATGTAATATATATTCCTATTCGGTTTAGTCATATCCCTTCCTTAATTATGAGATCCCGTCAAATCAGTCAGACATTTCTGACAGTTTCCTCCTCTCTCCAATTTGAAATTTCAAATTTCGAATTTCGAAATCCATCATTATCTCTTCCAAAAATAAACCGACCTCACTCCTTAAAAAAGATCCAAACCGTTCCTCAACCTTCATCTTTCAATCATCTTCTTCAAACTTCTCTCAACCTTCAAACCCTAATCAATGGCAAAAACTTCCGGATCCAAAGCTGCTCTTCCCAAATCATCCAGCCGTAAACGAAAGGAACCTCCATCAGACGAAGACCTATCCGATGCTGCTCCAGACTCATCCACGCCAGTTTCACCATCAACCACCCCTGTTCGAAAAACCCATTCAAAAGACAAATTGGTTGAAAAAGGACCATCTCCCTCTAAGATTCCCAAGAAGAAAAAGAAGAAAGGCAAGAAAACAACCCCTGTGAGATCACCCGAGCCTGAAAAATCTGTTTCGAGTCAAGAGGATGCTGAAGAAATTCATGATGAAACCCAGAAGTCCCGCTCTAAAAGCCCAACGCCAGAGGAAACCCAGAAATCTCCTTCCCCACTTGATAGGGCCTCGCCGTCTCCAAAACCAAGCCCTAAAACTTCTGATATCCCTTCCATCGACCTGTCCAACCCAACTGAGATCCCAGTTGAAGCTCTGTTCCTAGAAGAAAGTAACCGAACCGTCTATAAAAGCTTCAGCAAGCGTGACATCGCTCGTGGTCGCGGCGTCGCATTCGACAAGTTGCCTGCTGGAACTGTTATCACTTGGCTGAAAGACTACGGATGGGAGAAATTCCTGAGTATCAACAAGCCCTACTACCCAGAAGCTGTCAAGCTCTTCTACGCAAACTTTGACTACGATGAGTATGAAGGACACATCAATGTCCGCTCCTATGTGCTGGGAGGCAGAATCCACTGGACCACGAAGAAGATCAACGAGATGCTTGGAGTTCCTGATGAACCCCTCTGCCACTACGACATGAACAACTGGTGCCATGCTGATGGTTTCGAATCCAGTGATGTCCTTCTGAAACTCTGGAGTACTCGTACTAAGCCCCGCTTTTCAGACGGAGAAGCTCTCAACCAACTTCCCATAGATTTCTTCTTCCTTCATAAGCTGCTGAACATGACCTTGTGGAGTGCCAAAATCGGAAGTGGCGGCCACTCTACCACTATGAATTTCATGAGCACTTTTGACGTGTACATGATATCCCAGAATCGCAAGTTCATCTCGGGTATGTGATCCTGAAGCACATGATCCAGGCTGTTGAAAGCACAGACAAGGCATTGCCTTACGGGATGTTGCTCACGCACTTCCTTGAGTGTGAGAAAATCCAGATGCCGCCGGCATGGGAAGATACGGCCATCCACGTTGTGGATCTTGTGACTCTGAAACGCATGGGGATTCATCACACTAAAGGTCAAGGCTGGTTCAAGGCCAAGGAGAACAGATCAGTGGACAGCGCCCAGAAACGGTCGGCTGCGAAAGGGAAAGCGAAGGTCAAAAGCGACGAGGACGATGACTACGAGGATGAGCTGAGCGTAGAGAAGGCAGGAATCTCAGTGCTGCGCCGCGATATCTCCGATATCAAGGCTGATAATCAGAAGCGCTTCCGCAAGCTCAAGAGCAGTATACCGAGCTGTCACTGAAACTATCCAAGCTCTCGAAGCTCGTCAAGAAGTCCCTTCCTAAGCCCGTCGATTCGGAAACATCTTCAAGCCAGTAGGCTGCCCCTCTAGTTCCATTCTGCTCCTAGTAGCCCCTAGGTTATTCCGCTCTGCCAGTATCGGTTTGTCCCTAAGTATCCCTCCCACCTTTTTGATAATGAAGGGGGAGTAGTAAGGTAAGTTTGTAGGCGGTTTGCGTCTAAGTCTAAGTGTTTTTGGTATGTAGGGAAGTTCGTGGAACCCTAATATAATATTTTGCTGCTTTTATGATATATCTTCTATGTCTAACATCTTTGCTCTGATCTATGGATATACCATGTGCTGATCTTATACTCTGATGCTTGAATGTGCGAATTGACTGTGCTAAGTGACTGCTGCGATGATTACATAATTGCTTGAACCATGCTTGGAATATGCGCACTTAGGCAGGGGGAGCACACTCACGGGTAAATTTCGACATTTAGTACTCAAGATATAACGTAGAAATAGATAGGATATATCCCCACTTAGACAGGGGGGAGCAAAATTGATCATGATATATCTTATGCATATCATAGAGATAACTGCACATAGGCAGGGGGAGCAAATGGGTATCACATGTGATTAGGAAATATCGTATGCTCTGCTTTGTGATTATGGAACACTTAGACATATGCGCTAGGACTTGCGTAATCGAATATGCTTACTTGCTTCCGTGCTGCATCAATTACATGTCATCATCAAAAAAAGGGGGAGAAGGTTGACCTTTTTGGTCCTAATATGTTAGAGAGTTTTGATGAACGATGTAATTGTAATAACATTAGGTCTATAAATTAAGCAATTCGATTTGGGACAAATAAAATGTCTAAGTTCATGATAATGTTCAACCATGCATTGCTAATGAGATGAAAATTATTAAAGTGTTGAATATTTGAATTGCGCGTGATTTGTGATGATTTGATGGAACTAAGTGATCGCATGTCATAGACAGTCCATGAGATAGGATATATCGTTTTGTGCTATATATGGAAATAATGCATGAGATATCCTACTGAGCTATATATGGAAAATATGCTGTTTATATATGGAAAGTGATATATCCGTTGATACCAGTTTATTCCTGGACAAAAATCATATGCACGACCCTTGTTTGCCTTGCCTGAATTAAATGCGAAATATTAAATTGATATCTTTCCTTGTGCTGATTGGATTATTATATTTAGGAAAGATTTGATTTGATTGATCTTATGAATAAGGTGCTATTGTGCTATAAACGGATGTGATCTCTGAAATAAGGAAAGTTGTGCCATGATGTGATAAATTGATTTATGTAAGCTCTGATCTGGCTTGTGTGCTAAACATGGTAAATATATTGATTAAATGCTATGAGCTGTACATGGAAAACGTGCTGATGCCTTGCTATCTTGTGTGCCATACTTGGAAAGTAAATCTGGATTGACTCGTTACTAGGAACTGATAGCAGGGAATCACTTATGGAAAGTTTCGATATGGAAAATATATGCGAAGTGGTTAAATATGCTTGAGAACAAAAATTGAGCTTTTATATGGAATATAATCATGCTTTAATGTGCTATATGACCGTTGTGATGATTTATTAAAAGCATGATTCATATGGTATGATTGATTCGAAAGCTACATGGAAACTATGCTTGATTTGGTGATTATTGTTTGATATGACTTTCCATGTGAAGTGCTATTAGAAAAGGATTATATATGAGTTGCACTTGAGATTTTTCGAAGAACACAGAATTTGCGAATTTAAGCCTACGAGAGATTTTTGAGCAGAGAGATACTAAGAGATTCCTGAGCCATTCACTTGTGATAGCTTTCTGCCTTACTGAGCGTTAACCTGCTTATCCATCACTGAGCGAGTGATTTATCCGATATTCCATCATCCCCTCCCATATATTCTGTCTTCGGACGTGTTGTCTTCGGACGTGAGCAATACCAAGGAGGCAAGGTCGACGTTTACGCACACGTGAAGGGAAGGACAAGTCCGGGGGCCCTTCGGTAGCGAGCTGTGTCTGTCGGGATCAAGGAGATTCCGAGGAACGAAACTCGGCGTGTGGTAACCTAGTAGTGTCTAGTGTTCGACTTGTTTCGGTTGTGTATTGGGCTAACCAATCAGTTTTGTATCCAGCTACGGTGCATTATAGTGATTGGTTAAACTCTTGGGAAGCAAATCCCAAGGAGAGGAGTAAACCCCAGTTGGGGATATAACCTCTATAAAAATCCTGTCTCCCATTTACTTTTCAGTTATTTCGTTATCACTGAGAGACAGACCCGAAACACATCCGACAATACTAGGATATAACAGGAATACTCGTCCCAATATTATTTGGCATATCTAAGTCACCACACTAAGGTTTTGTAAAAGAAGCACAAAATTTTATAAGCCTAATTCACCCCCCTCTTAGGCACATTTATATCTTCAGTAATAATAGATACGGTAAACCTGCAGGTTATGGTACTATATAGGTAAATGATAAGGTACCTTCTGTAAAACACAAGGTACCTTACTGTACAACAGATAAGATACTTCATGTGCGATATATACGGTACGGTATATATTTACGTAATGGTACGGTTAACCTGCATATTACGGTACTCTATATGTAAGCGATACGGTACGGTACACTTGCATAGTGATACGGTGAAGCTGCAGATTATGGTACGGTATATGTAAATGACAAGGTACTTCATATCTTCTGTGTATGGTACGCCATACATTTACGTAATGGTACGATTAAGCTGCATATTTTGGTACTCCGTATGTAAAAGATGTGATACGGTAATATACAAACAATACAAGGTTCTTCATATCTTCTGTTGGTACGGTATTTGTGTACATAATGGTACGATTAGGCTGCATATTATGGTATTTTGTATGTAAAGAAAAGGTACGGCAATATAAAAACCTATGGTACTGCATAATATACAGACAGATTTACAGAACTACACAACAAACGAATATCACTGAGTCATGAACAAACTCCAAACAGTCTCAAAACAGTCCCATCCACAACTCAAAGGAAGTTAACCTACATAAACAAAGTCTCCAAACAGTCTCACAGCATAATCAAGTAACTTAACCAAACAAATCAAAAATACGGACAGTCTCATAGAACTACACAACAAACGACATCACTGAGTCTCCAAACAGTCTCATCCCCAAGTCTAAGAACAACTTACTGAGCATAAACAACAAAGTTTCCAAACAGTCTCATCCCATGCTGACTTCTTTAGCCTCAACCTCTTCCTCTTCCATCGCATCCTCCTTGGACACATCATCCTTCCACGTCGGAACATTTGACCTTAGATCTTATAACCTCTTCCTTCAATCTCAGCTCGGCTTCCAACCTCTTCACACGAGCACTCCACTCTAAATGAGATCCGCCAACTCCTCCATCAACCTTAACCACACATATTGATGCAACAGTTAGAAACAAAGCAAATTCTACCATTGAAACGGAGACCTTTTTATAGCTTCTTTTTATCAGGGGTCATGCCACCCTGCAAATCGCTTATGGTAGATCGAAGGCGCGGGATGGCACCTGGAAGACAGCTCAGATCTGTTCCGTGGAGTCATTTCTGCAAAAAATCCACTGCTAATAAGCAGTACCATTTTTTTTACACACGGGGTACCGATTTGCCCAAACAAATGGTACCAAATACAGTGATATTGTAGTACCAAACCAAATTAACCCCATTCGAAAAACCCCAAATTGACCCATTCCAAAACCCCCAAATCGACAACAATCAATCTACCCATTCAAAAATACACGCACAGAGCTACCACAGTAAATTGAACCATTCCAAAATAACCCTAATCGAACAGCAAATCGATGTCATTCGAAAAACACGCAGCTATTTACGACATGCCACGACGTACTGTAATGATGCGAATGGCTTACCTATTGATTTCAGATGAGGAATACCACGAGGAATCGAGAACACATCGATGAATCTGAAGCAAAACAACCACAGGTCGATTTCGGGAAGAAGGTTACGTGATTTAGGTTTGAGATGATGTTTGAGTTTTTTTTTTATGAACGAACCATCGCTGAAATGAAACCCCACGTAAGGTTGTAATAAACCAAGTTTAGAAGGGGTAAATCCGTCAGTTAGGTACCTATCAGTAAAATAAAATTCAAGTGGGTACCTAGGTTATAAAAATGTCTGACAAGGGACTGATTTGTTCTTTTTTTATTCATCTAGGTATTTAAGTGTTGAATCCCCTTTTATTTATTTATTGTTTAATAAATGGCAATTGCAAGCAATTTCAGCAAGACACGAAACGTGGACAAACGGTATAAATAGAAGCGAATAGTTATCTTGTGTGTAGATGTGATGCCCTCCTATTTTGACTTTGGGTCTCAGCAAGTTCTCACTCTCTTCCTCCAATTCGCTCTCCACCGCAGAGAGCAAAGAGTAGCAAGCGTGACGTGTCCGCTTTCCAGCAACGCCGAGCCACAATTCAGATGTCGACGGCGTCGGCAGAGGTTGTAGCGGCGGCGGAGGATCGTCTCCGGGACGGCGTAATTGAAATGACGAAGGCGGCTCAGGAGAGGGGCGCCGACCCCCTCGCGTGGACGATGCAGCTGTCCTCGCGCCTTTCCGCCGCCGGAGTCTCCATGCCGTCGCCGGAGGTCGCAAATATTCTCGTATCCCACATTTGCTGGGACAATAATGTCGCAATTGCTTGGAAGTTCTTAGAAAAGGCGCTCACCATACGTCTCGTTCCTCCTATGCTTGTCCTCGCTCTTCTGTCTACTAGGTTCTGACTAAGGCTGTTTTTGCTTTCGTCTTATAAGTTTATTTGATTGGAGATTTTCGAAGGTCGTTTTAGGATTAGTTGTCAGATATGGATGGCATTGGGGATACTAGATGATTGTATTAATCATAAAGTGGAGGCTTATGATGATAGTTCCTTTGGACGCTGGCATTGGGCGATTTATGTTTGCTGCCCATGAATTAGTTATTGCATTAAATTCTAGTTCTTAATATTGATTTTGACATGCAACCGCTACTTATGGGTGGCATTTTTGCTTGATTGTCAGTTGTTGTTTATTAGCTAAGATTGTAAAACATGAAATTTGAAGTAGTCACCCATTCATCAAGTTTTTATGTTGGTACAAGTTTGATGATTATGTATGTCTGTTTGTTTCGTCGTGGCACCTCATTTTGATGGGGATTTAAGCAATATGAGCTACTGAATGGGATGTATTGTGACCTGTGATGTCTGGTGTTTCTATCATGCAGGGTGATACCCAATCGTAAAATATATCCAACAGCTTATAGGTTGTACATGGAGCTTCTTCGAAGATATGCTTTTTCACTGCCCTCTCTCATCAATGGGACTGACTATCACAAGTACGATTTTGTTGCTGAAGTTAAATATCGGTGCCTTTTTACCGTATTTTCTCTCTGGAACGTATATCACTGTATTTGGATAAAAAAAATATATGTTCTGTATGTTATCTGACTGAAGCAAATTTACAGGACTATGGACTCTGTACAACATATCCTTAAGCTTGATGAAATATTTGGGATCCCATATACTGAATCGGGGCTTATTCTTGTTGAATTTATATTTTCAATTGTATGGGAACTGCTCGATGCATCGCTTGACGATGATGGCTTGTTAGAACTCGCTATTGAAAAGAAATCTAGGTGGCAAATCAGAAATCAAGATATGGATATAGACTGTGCGGATGGTTTTGAAGGAAAGAGAGCAACTTTTACTAAGATCAACACTGTCATGGCTATTGAAATTATTGGCGAATTTTTTCAAAACATAGTTACTTCCCGGATCCTATACCTGGCCCGTAGAAACATGTAAGAGCTACATATAGTATCATATTTTTTTTTTCTGTCTATTATCTTATCAGCTTTTTTCAATTTTATTATGTATGTTTATGTGTGTGTGTGTGTGTGTGTGTGTGTGTTGTTGTACACATCTTAGTATTTAATGTTTTCTGATGTTAGCGGATGTCCTCATCAGAACTCTGTTATGTATGATTTGCTCATACTCGAGATTCCTGCCCTATATTTGAGCATGTTTAACTTTAGCATGGTTGACGATCAGATCTAAGTCATTAAATCATTTTTATTTAGGCCGAAACATTGGGAATGCTTCATTCAGAATTTGAGATTGCTGATTGATAATTCACCATCTTTGAGAAACTCGAAGAATATATCTGCTGATGCACTATTGCAATTAACCTCTGATACACGCATACTGCTCTCGCGTGAATGTAAAACAAACTCACAGCAACAGTTTCATGCTGTGACAGCCCAGTCACCTATGTCATCTACCAATCATTATAATGGCATAGTCCGCTCAGCTCTTTGGCTTCCTTTGGATATTTATTTTGAAGATGTCATGGATGGTTCACAAGTGAGAGATACAAGTGCATGTGCAGCTGAAATTCTTAGCAGTAAATGTTTTAAGCAATCCTGATTTAAGGCTAACAATGTGTCACATTATTTCTGATCAAAATTGTTGTTGCAGGTTTAGTGAAGTCTCTTAAGGCTATAAATCAAACCACTTGGCAGGATGCATTTCTTGGACTTTGGACATCTGCTTTATGCCTTGTTCAGAGGGTAAGTGGCATCACTCTGTACCCTTACATAGCTAGCGTTTCAAGCATTGAAGTATGGACTATTTCTGTATCTTGATGTGGTGCTTCCCAATGCCTGTCCAGATTCGCAAAAACAGCTAAAGGGAAAATTTATTCTAACCCTTTGGTGATCATCTCAGATTAGAGTAGTAAATGTTGAAATCATAAGCCTAAATACTTATGTTTAGACGAATGAACAGAATGGCCAGAAATATCAGCAGAAAATCGATATAAATTTCCGCGTAGGTTCTGAACTACATGACTCTGTTTTGCAATCGAGTCTGCTTTTGCTTCCACAATAACTATATGCTGCTGATTTTTTTTTATTATTTATATACAATTCAGGAGAGGAATTCAAGTGAGGGTCCTGTTCCACGCCTTGACACTTGTTTATGCATGTTATTGTCCGTGGCAACACTTGCTGTTGCCAATATAATTGAGGAGGAGGAGGTGGTGGAGGACAGAAAAGATAGTGAGATCGTAGGAAAGTGTCGTCAAGACTTAGTTTCTAGTCTGCAAAGACTAGATGACTTTGAAGGTTTATTGTCACCTCCACCAATTGTTGGTTCACAGGCCAACCAAGCAGCTGCAAATGCCATGTTGTTCCTATCTGGTGTAACAATCGTCCCTGGCCACATTGATGGGATATCATTGAATGACCTTCCATCACATTGTTGTGAGTATTTATGCTTTTGCAGTTGTCGTTGTTACTTGATAGTTACCTTTGTGAGTTCAATGCCGTTTAGGTGCTTATGATCCCATTCATCTATTTATGCATGTGAATTTGAGCCTTGTGTTGTGGGATTGGCAAATTCAATGCTGCCTAAGTAATTGCTATAGTTTTTTCAATACGGTGATTTTAAAAATCGAAAGTTATTCCTGTCTTTTGTATGCCTCACAAGTTGTCTAGTGCTCTCCTTATTTTCTGTTTTGCCGTACCATTTTCAGCTGGCAATCTTCGCCATTTGATTGTTGAGGCTTGCATCGCCCGTAATATTTTGGACACATCAGCGTATACATGGCCTGGATATGTAAAAGGCCGCTGTAACCAAATTCCACAAATTATTTCTGGGCAAATGTCTGGTTGGTCTTCATTTATGAGAGGGTCCGCCTTAACTCCTTCCATGGTTAGCGCGTTAGTGTCAACACCAGCTGCAAGGTGCACAGAATTGAATTTTTTTTTTAATTGTCTCGTTGCAGATTTAAACCTCCATCTTAAATGATTAATTGCTTTGCTTTATTAGTGGTAATGATTTTCTGTTTAAGTGTGCCCAGCAAAAAATGTCATCCTCTATAAACAGAGCTATTTTCTGTTTCTGCTGTTCATTTTGTCTACATTTCATTTGACTATTTTCCTTTCAAAACGAGACTCGAAAACTTTTGAGTCTGAAATTACACTTGATTATATTCTTATAAGACTTGTGTATTTCTGCATAAGACACAATGGTCATTCAACGAAGTTTTTTTTTTTTTTTCTTGGACATTAGTTTAGCGGAAATTGAAAAAATATATGAGATTGGTGTCAGCGGTTCAGATGATGATAAGATTTATGCTGCTACGATAATTTGTGGAGCTTCCCTGATTCGTGGTTGGAATATACAGGTAATAAGTGTATTTGATGTTTCAATCTTAATATATTTGAGAAACCATTGCATCCTAGTTTCGCTTCGACTACCCATACTGACATATCTATCCTTTTTAAGTTCACTAGTTCAGCATTCTTTTCTATAACTTGGTTTACGGAAAAATCGGTTTCGTCTTATACTGCAGGAATATACCAGTCTCTTTATAACAAGAATGTTGTCACCTCATATTCCAACGGATTTTTCTGGGAGTGACAGCCATTTGATAGGTTGTGCACCATTTTTGAACGTTCTTCTCGCTGGAATATCATCAATTGATAGCATTCAGATATTTTCCTTGCACGGCTTGGTACGTCCAATTTCATGCATTTACCCTTTCGTCCTTCCGTACAGTTAAATGAAATATAAAATAAATTAGATGTAAAGAACTAGAGCAGCATGTAGGATGGAAAGAAAAGAAGTCTGGCATTGTAACAATTTAAATGTGTGGATAACTTCCTTGCTGTAGGCCTACGACAAACATGATTGTGATTAAGGTGAATATTTTAACATCATTTTTTTATACAAAACGTATCTACCTCAATTCCCATTTTCCAGGTTCCTCAGCTAGCTGCTGCGTTGATGCCAATCTGTGAGACATTTGGTTCGTGCACACCCAACATGTCATGGACACTCAACGGGGAGCAAATTTCTTCGCACGCCGTATTTTCAAATGCAATGACTTTGTTGCTGAAGCTTTGGAGATTCGATCACCCACCGCTCGAACATGTGATGGGAGATGTGACCCCAGTGGGGTCCCATCTGACCCCTGAATACCTCTTATTGGTCCGCAACAGCCAATCATCTCTATCAGACAATTCTCCCAAGAATCAGAACAGAAAAAAGAGATTGTCAAGATTATCTTATCCTTGTTCAACAGAGCCCATATTCATGGATTCTTTTCCCAAATTGAAGCGTTGGTACTGGCAACATCAAGAGTGCCTTTCTTCTATATTTTCAGGCCTTGTACCTGGAAATTCTGTTCATCAGATCGTAGAGGCTCTTCTAAACATGATGTTCAGAAAATTTAACAAAGTTGTAGGTCAGTCTTCGACCACTACTACAACTTCTGGAAGTAACAGCTTGTCTGTGTCTGGATCAGATGATCTCTATGTCAATCTTCAGTTGCCCGCTTGGGATATACTCGAGGCTGTTCCGTTTGTGCTTGATGCAGCTCTTACTGCTTGTGCCCATGGGATTATATCTCCTCGTGAACTTACTACTGGTTTGTCCTCTCTATACCTGATACTTACTACTCAAATTTAGTTTTTCTTGATAGAGAATATGCCATCTCAGGAAGATACTATGTGCCCTCACTATGTTGTGGTAGTAATCCATAATATGGCTACTAGTGAAATGACTAACTTTCTTTTCTGGTATTCTTAAATGCATTAAATTTCATTGTCAGTGAAAATAACCTATTTTGAATGTTTTAGGATTTCGGGTATACCGAACGCCCTTTCAGGATTGATAAACTTTTTAGATAGCTGCTGATTAAACAACTATGACATTCATTTGAACTTATCAGTGATTCTTTAAAAAAATGTAATTTAAGTTGTTTTCTGTCTACCATGTTCCTCAGTTTACCAACTTGCTCATCCTTTTAGAAATGATATGTTTCATAAGCAGTACATTGAGGCAACAGTTTATTAATCAATTTATTTCAGGTCTCAAAGATCTAGCTGATTTCCTCCCCGCTTCTTTGGCGACAATTTATAGTTACTTTGCAGCAGAGGTGACTCGAGGTCTTTGGAAACCTGCATTCATGAATGGAACAGACTGGCCGAGTCCTGCCGCAAATTTATCCATGGTCGAAGAGCAGATCAAGAAGATACTAGAAGCGACTGGCGTCAACGTTCCATGCCTCGACATAGGTTTGCACAAATTTATGCTCTCCCTATTTTCATCTTCAATACATACAAAAAAAAACTCAAATAGTAGCTCACACTCATTCCATCGTACGACTAAGATAAAGACAGTGAGTATACATTTGGATATGGTAGCTGCTACCAAATATTTGCAAGTGACTAAAATGTCTCAGACCTGCTCTTTGTTTCTTTCTTTCCTTTTTTTTTCAGGAGCTAATGCGCTGACCCTTCCTTTACCCCTGGCGGCAATCGTAAGCCTAACGATAACCTACAAACTCGACAAAGAAACCGACCGACTCCTAAACCTCGTGGGGCCCGCCCTGAGCAACCTCGGCATTACCTGCCCCTGGCCGTGCATGTCCATCATAGCCGCCCTGTGGGCCCAAAAGGTCAGGCGATGGAGCGACTTCCTCGTCTTCGCCGCCTCGCAGACCGTATTCCACCACAACGGCGACGCAATCGTTCAGCTCCTCCGCGTATGCTTCACCGCCGCCCTCGGCCTGCACACCTCCTCCGTGGGGTCCGCCAACGGCGGCGTCGGCGCACTTCTCGGCCACGGCTTCGGGTCCCACTTCGAGGGCGGGATCTCCGCCGTGGCCCCCGGGATTCTGTACCTCAAAGTACATCGGGCGGTTCGCAACGTCATGTTTCTGACCGAGAAGGTCGTCGCGATCCTGACTGACACGGTGAGGCTGATCGCGGGCAACGGCTTGCCCGCCCAGACAGTTGACAGGCTAAGGAGGACCAAGTACAGCGCCAGGTGCGGAATCGAATATTGTCGTGTTTTATCCGTATTCGATTGCTATTCGAATCTTAAAATCGATTCGAATATATTAAAAAATAGACTACCCAATTCCACTCAAATTGTGATAACTGACACTCTTATACACTATTCTACCCAAGTCCAACCAACTTTACCTGCAATTTAAATTATATTATGCTAGGCGTCACAATTTGAGTGGGCTTGGGTTATACACAAGTGGGCAGGCAAGACAAGACCTAAGAAACGCCCGATTAGAATATTCGAATATTTGAAGTCAAATATATATTTTATTTTTTCTATTTTTTTCGCAATATAATTTAATAAAAAACTAGTAATTATATTTCTTATATATTAAATTTATAATATATTATATCGAAATATATTAAATATAATATATTTATATGTAAGTATATATTGAATAATTCGAATCGAATATTTAATAAAGTCGTATTTCGAATATTATTCGAATCAGAAAAATTACTTTCAAATTTTCCAATTCAAATCATAAATTTCTAATCGAGTCTCGAATCGAGCCAAAAATAAATAAATTCGATTCATTTGCAACCTTCTTTAGGTACGGGCATGTCTCCCTGGCCGGCGCGATGACTCAGGTGAAGACCGCGGCCTCCCTCGGGGCCTCTGTGGTATGGATCTCCGGCGGGCTGAACCTCGTGCAGCTTCTGATCAAAGAAACGCTTCCTTCATGGTTCATATCGGTTCACGGAGCGGACCCCACGGGCCAGGGCTCGGGCGGGATAGCAGCCATGCTCGTGGGCTACGCCCTCGCCTACTTCGCCGTCTTTTCGGGCCTTTTCGCTTGGGGCGTTGACTCTGCCTCTTACTCGTCCAAGAGGAGGCCGAAGGTTCTTGAGAAGCACTTGGAGTTTGTCGGCAGCGCTTTGGACGGGAAAATATCGCTCGGGTGCAATAAGGCGACTTGGAAAGCGTACGTGACGGGCTATGTGAGTTTGATGGTGAGCTGTACGCCGAAATGGATGCTCGAAGTCGACATTGATGTGCTGAAGAGGGTTAGTAAAGGGCTGAAGCAGTGGAATGAAGAGGAGTTGGGTTTGGCTTTGCTTGGCGTTAGTGGGGTTGGTGCTATGGGTGCGGCGGCAGAGATGGTCGTAGCTAGTGGTGGATTTTGAAGAAGTTATGTGTGCGTGTGTGTGTATATTATGTCAAGTGTTAGAATAGTTGTTGTCGGAGTACAGTATACTTGGTCGTTGCTTTTTTATTTTTTTCAGAAGTTTTTAACGTTATAACTTTAGGGACTTGATGATTTGTGGATTGCGACACAGTTCAATAAAAAAGTATCGCAATTCTTGTTTGATAAACCATTTCTCGTTCACATTCACTTGCAGCATCACACTAGAGGAACGAGCTCGTTTGCATGAGAGAAGTCGTAGAAAAAAAGGGGTATTTTCATTTCAGGCCTCCACATAACTATCATTTAGAATTCAGGCCCTCTTGGCAAAAAATTTAGTTGTGAAGGACCCATTTTCTGCAAGTACCACTTCATTGCTCTTTCATACCAGTATATTCAAATTTTATAATACAAAACCATAATTCGGTACCAATTTATGATTATCAGATACCAGTTTATTTTCTGCAGTACCACTTCATTGCTCTGACGTACCAGTATGTTGAAACTTGTAACACAAAACGATTATTCTATACCAGTTCATATATATACCACTTTTTTATACCACACTAAATGGGTTCTTTAACCTAAAAAATTCTCAAAGAGGTCCTGAATTCGAAATCAAACCCTTAATGGGGCCTGATTTCGAATTGACCCTAGAAAAAATGTTGTCAAATTGCGATTGGATTCAAACATTCTTCTCAAAACTCAATATTAGTTACTTTTCTATATGAGTATACGATAAATGTATTGATATGGTATGCAAAAGGTGAAAGTATTTGATTGGGTCTTCTGTAGTAATTGGTTAGCATCTTTGAAAGTCGGGGATTACTATTCACCGCCCCCTTTTTACTTGTTACCGCCCCCTAAAGGACTGTAAAAAGATGATTTTGTCCTTATGATATTTAAATTAATTTAAAAAGAAAAAACTAACGTCTATATCCGGTACGAAATACTGAAAACTACATACACTAATAAATTCGAACGATCTTCGGCAATGGATCTGTAGAGTACCATTTTAATTGTGCTTGATTTCATCAATGTCCTTGTAATTAGGGGCTTTATGTATAGTAGTCCTCAGATTAGGATTAGTTTGATATTTATACCAAGTCTGTTTGATATAAATAGTTGTACAAACATTGAACTCAATACAGAAATTTAGAGAATCAATCCGAAAGGCTGCCGAATTCAATTCTAGAGAGAGAAACAACAAAAGCTTCTCACACTAAAGGATTTCTCTCTCGTGTTCTTCAAGTAAAGGTTTTCGATTGAAATTCAAAGTTCAATAATTCTATTCGATTTCCTTAGAATTCATGCCTAGGATTGATTGAGTTCACAAACGAGGACCTAACAATTGGTATCAAAGCAGATTCGTTCTGTTTTGAATCGAAATTGTTAGAATTCGGATCGAATTTTATATTCTGGAACTGTTCACGGGAAGAACAGTTTTGGCACGAAATAATTTTTCGATCTTAATTAATTCTGTGCGTATCTGATTTGATTTTGATGTTTCTGTGTTTGATCTAGCAATAGAAATCGATGGTGAATAGATTCGTAGCAGTTTGAATATCAATTTAGCAGAATAGATCAGATTTGAATCGCTACTGTTCGCGCGAAGAACAAACTTGAACACAGTTTGATTTTGATTCAAGTTGACATATTTTGCTTCATAATGTGTTTAATTGTCCGTTCGTGCGAATCAAACTTCTGATTATGAGCAGAAACATGCGATTCCATAGTCTATCTAATTCATCGTTTTTTGTTGAATCAGGGTTAATTAGGGTTCTGATCTTATTCGCAGGGACTTCAATTTTTCTCGCTAAAGTTTTCGATCGCAGAAATTTCTCGATCGCAAAACTCCGCGCGAGAATTTTTATCGATCAGAACACTAAGTCAGCGCTAAAATCATCTTTACAAAGAACGATTTTAGTAGAAGAATTTTTCGAGCGTTACTTAGTGAAAAACTTTTTCGACGAAGACCTATTTTGACCTTTGCGCTCGCAAAACTTACGTCGAAATTTTTTTCGGTCAAACTAATACAGTTTGACCAAGCGAAAATTACTTGCGATCGAAAAACTTTTCCAATCAACGGATTTATTCTGACTAAGCAAGAAACCTACCTTAAGTACTGTTTCTTGCGATCGAAATAAATTCACGATTAAAAGATTTTTCTCGATCGAAAGTTTTTGAACAAATTTTTCTCGCTCGAAAATTTTCTCGTTGACGCACTTTCTCGCACGAGAACAGTAACATGCATTTTAATCACGACTGAATTATTTTCGACGAAAATCTAAAGATAGAATCAAAAATAATTCTCGACTGCTCTAATATCAAACGCTACTAAGTAATTTGCTACTTGTGAAGCACATAACATCACTCAAATCCATCAAAACAACAAACGAAGATCCTTCGTCAACAAAAAAAAAGGGGCAAAGAAGAGATGGATGCATACTCGCTAGGAAACGACAATCGTCCGCCGATCTTGCAACGCGGTGAATATACAGTTTGGAGAAGCCGCTTCCTAAACTTCATAGCTCTGAAAGACCAAGCTGAAAATTTATTGCAGTCACTCGAAGAGGGACCTGCACAGTTTTGGGTCACCATAGCCGATACGACTACTCCCCAAATTCCCGCTACAAGGCGACTTAAGGAGCCTAGGGAATACTCTATCGAGGAAAAGGCCCGCGCAAAGGCTGATCTGATAGCCATGAACACACTCATGCAAGGCATCCCCAATGACATCTATAGACAGATAGACAGCCTCCCAACGGCTAAGGGAATGTGGGATGAGTTGCATAGGATGATGCAGGGGACGGAAGTAGGCATTAAGGCCAAAAAGGCGAATATTCTCACTACTTATGACTCCTTCAAAGCAAAGCCGGAGGAGAGCCTATACGATGTATATCAAAGATACCTCACTCTTCTCAACGAGATGAGGAAGATAGAAATCTCGAAAATGAACATGGAAACAATTTTATCAGATTTCGGACTGGAAAAAGATATCCACTCAACTTAGACAAAACAAAGTATGGATGAGTTGGATATTCTTGCAGTTTTTGATAATCTCGCCCAACATGAGGAAGATGTTTACGAGACTCAGAGAGAGCAGAAGGGCAAGCAGGTTGACAACACCGTTGCTCTGGTCTCAGAGAAGCGTGGAACAAAGCCTCACAAAGAGAAGATCGTTAGGCCTCCCTCCTCATCTGAGTCAGAAGAAGATTCAGAATCAGGCGTCGAGCCAAGCATGAAGGCACTGGGGAAGCAGTTGGCTTTAATCGAAAAAATGATGAGCAAGAAATACTTCAAGAAGAAGTCCTCATCCTCGGCCAACAAACTTCGGACCTCAAGTTTTAAGAGCAAGGAACATGCACCAGAGAGCTCCGAAGTCAAGAACACTAAAGAGCCCAACAAGTGCTTCAACTGTGGCAAGCCTGGTCATTTTTCCAGAGAATACACTCTTCCCAAGAAAAGAGATGCTAATTACTCCTCCAAGAAGCTTCAACTCATGAAGCAGAAGGAAGCAGGAGTAGCCCTCATGGCAGAGCAGGATCATTTGCTCAAAGACACGTCTAGTTCTGGGGACGAGAATCTTGCCCTCATGGCACGCCTTGACAACGACAGTGACGTCAAAACATCCAATCAGAAGGACGAAGATGACGCATCCACCTCATCAGAAGAGGTAGACTCTTCTTCCACATTATTGACCATGTTAGAATCATATCAAAAACAATATGCTAACATGAAACGTGAGCAGAAAAGTATTAAGGGAGTAGAGGATAAACTTTCTAGGTCTCAGGAGAAGATAAATAGTCATGAATCAGAACTTAGAAGCTCTAGTGCTAAAATAGAAGAACTTACTAAGAGCCTACATTCTAGATAGACTAGTCAACCTCAAATAGGACAACATAGAGAAAAGATTACGGAATTAGAAGATAGACTAGCAAATAACTACAATTGCTTGGTTAGGAATCTCAATGAGAAAGCCACCCTAAATTGTAGGATAACAGAAGCTACCACTAAGATCACTAACTTAGAAGCTCAATTAGAAATATCTAATACGAAGGTTAGTGAGCTTAGTAAAGAACTAGATGCCTGTCAAGCCGCTAAACTAACGGTAGAAAATAATTATGCTCTCCTAGGTGAGGAACGTAAGAAGTTATATGCGAAAATTAAGAAATTAGATGATATTCTTACGCGTAGGGACATTCTGAACAGACGATATTTCTAAACCAGCCCAAAGATATAGAATTCTATAATCTAATAGAAGGCATAAGTTTCACTAACCCACGTGTTCTACGGAAGACAGAAATATATGATATTAAAACATGGGTTTAGGAGTAACCTCTCTTAGAAATTTTACTGAAGCGACAAAACAAAATACTATAGATTCATCAAAGAGAAGAGCCTCACATGGGCCTGAAATCCCCTTTGACTACACAGAACTAAATGAAAGAGACAGAAATATGAAACCATCTTTAACACCTGCCTGTGATTTAGTTCAACCTCCTGAATCTCAAACACACTACGAGGAAGCCAAAGACGTTCATTATAAAAATTCTCTCTACAAACCTCCTATAATAAAACAGATAGAGTAATTTCAAACCAAATTAGAAAAAGAAAGAGAGAATTTAGAAGCTGAAAAGAAAAAGTTCTTAAAAGAGATGAAAAATCTCAAAGCTTCCTCATCCTCCCAAACTACCTCGCACGCTAGTATGAAAAGCGTGAAAATTGAAAAATTACCTTCGAAAGATCAAAAGTGCATTGATAATTCTGTTAAAAGTGCTAAGGCTAAATCTATTTTACCTACGTCTACAGGGAGCGTAGGGCAAGCACTAAAATCTAAGGCGAGAGTGTCTAGTATTAAGAAGGAGCTAGTAGATTGAGCATGTCTAAGAATGTTGCTCCTTCTGTACAAATATATGACACTCGTAGAAATAAAAGAGTCATTTCTTCGCTTCGAATAATTGCTTCTACATGTACTCTACAGCCTATCATTTTTAGAAGCGCTAATTTCAAAATTGGCTCTACATCTGAAGCTAAAATTAGTCATTCTGAAAAAAATGCCACTAGGAAGACCCGTAGGAAATAAGATCCAGCCATAAAGAAAGCTTATGGCACTGTACATGCCTGTACTCACCTAAGGTATCCCGAAAGATTGAGTCCCCCAAGCACCTTAGGAGATTGTCAAAAGAAAAGATCTTTCCTCGGTCAAACCTAACCAAGCATTTTTACGTGCTGAAATTAACCTTCCCTGCAAGGTTCAACCCAAATGGGTTCCTAAATCTCCGCCTAGGACGACAAAAGCCGAAAAGGCCAAGTCACCTAAAGAGGCTACACCCAAACCCACCTCTCCAAAAGTGACATGGGTTATTAAAACTCCCTCTAATAATAATTTAGGAACCATATCTGAACCTAAATCTATATCTGCTAATCTGAGAGGACCCATGTTTAAGTGGGTACGTAAAGCTCCCTAACTTGCTTTTGCAGATCCATCATGTGTGGTACCTCGACTCTGGTTGCTCCACACACATGACTGGAAATCAAGAGCTGATGAGCAACTACAAAGACTGACCAAACGGCAAAGTCAGATTCGGAAACAATGACTCAGCTCCCATTCTTGGATGTGAGGATATTATTTTGGAAAATCTGACGATAAAAGATGTCTCTTATGTCGAAGGCCTCCGCCATAACTTGTTCACCATAGGCCAGTTCTGTGATAAAGGATTTCAAGTGGCCTTTCACGTTGACCGGTGCAGAATTTTGGATAGTCAGGACAGAACTCCTTTACGGACTTCGGAAATCCAATATTTACACGATCAACCTGACGTCCGTGCGGCCCTTGACAGCTGTATGCCACATCTCTCAGACTGTTTTACAGAGGAACAACTTATGGCATCAACGAATGTCTCATCTGAATATGAAAGCTATCCAATGCCTTTCTACGAAAAATGATTTTGTGTCCGTGGGATATTTATCAATGTTCGGCATGTCAATTAGGAAAAATGAAGCGAGCGTCTCATCATGTCAAGCAAATTGCGTCTACGTCTCGACCATTGGAACTAATCCACATGGACCTCTGTGGGCCGATGCAGACACATAGTATCAGTGGACGCAAGTACGTGCTAGTCATCGTCGATGACTTCTCTCGCTACACCTGGACAAAGTTCCTCCGAAGCAAAGATGAGACAGGGGACTTGATTATCAACTTTGTCAACACTACTCAGAATCTGCTGCAACTGACTATTCAAGTTATTCGAACAGACAACGGCACTGAGTTCAAGAATAAATATCTCAGTGAGTTTTATCAGAAACTTTGAATTAGTCAACAATTCTCAGCTGCGAAAACACCTCAACAAAATGGGGTCGTTGAAAGGAAAAACAGAACCCTAGTAAGCCGCTCGTACAATGCTGATCCATTCTGGCCTTCCACACTTTCTTTGGGCTGAAGCAGTAAATACCGCCTGTTTTACCCAAAATAGGACGATGGTTCACAAACGCTTCAACAAAACTCCGTACGAGATTGTAAATAAGAGAGTACCCAACATCTCATTTTTTAAAGTCTTCGGGTGCAAGTGCTTTGTGGCGAACGACAGAGAGCAACGTGCAAAGTTCGATCCTAAAGCATTCGAAGCAACTTTCGTCGGTTATTTTTCGACATCAAAAGCGTACCGAGTATACATCAAGTCCAACCGCACGATTAAGGAAAGCTATACATCACTTTTCATGAAGTGAACGAGATGGCTTATGAACAAAACAGTTCAGGACCCGTGCTCAACCCGATGGCTTCTGAACAAAACAGTTCAGGACCCGCTCAACCCGATGGCTTTTGAACAAAACAGTTCAGGATCCGTGCTCAACCCGTTGGCTTCTGAAGACAACATCTCAGAATCCGTATTCATTGGTGTGTTGGCACAAAACCAACAGAAGATGGCAACAACTCAGCAATCACCGCCAGACGAAGCTCTAAGACTTGTGTTAGAAGACTTGGATTCCCTCTTTGAGCCTCTACATCCGCCAGTCACCGTCAATCATACACCCGACGAGGCCGATGTACCAAGTTCTTCAACAGTCCCTACCTCACCCGATTCAGATTTGCCACAGAACAATGAAGAATCAATCGTGGGTGTTGAGGAAGAATCATCAGAGTCGCTCCCTCCAGTGCAGATTTGGAATTTCCTCACACAAATGAATAATCGGAGTTTATTGGAAATCTAGACCCACAAATGGCTGATGCATCATCTTCAGTTTTGCCACATGAGCGCTCACCCGATTGATCAAATAGTTGGCGATCCTTCGAGCGGAGTAAGGACACGACATCAACACAGTCTTTTCAGCTGCTTCTTAAGCCCAAACGAGCCTACTAAGGTAGCAGACGCACTACAATACCCGGATTAGATTATTGCAATGCAAGATAAAATCAACCAATTCGAACGTCTTCAAGTGTGGCAATTAGTACCCCGCCCGCATGGAAAAACTATCATCGAAACAAAATGGGTATTTAAGAACAAAAAGAATGAAGATGGCAAAGTGAGCAGGAACAATGCATGATTAGTTGCAAAGGGATACAACCAACAGGAAAGCATTGACTACGACGAAACGTATGCTCCTGTTGCTCGAATTGAAGCCATTCGTCTCTTATTGGCTTACGTGGCTCATAAAGCCTTCAAGGTCTATCAAATGGACATTAAAACCGCATTTCTCAACAGCGTACTTAAAGAAGAAGTCTATGTCGCTCAGCCAGACGGCTTCATTGATCAAGAACATCCCGATCACGTCTATCGATTGGATAAAGCTCTCTACGGACTAAAACAAGCCCCACGTGCTTGGTATGATGTCTTGAGTGACTCTCGTAATGTCTGGATTTATTCGAGGAACAATCGATACGACCTCATCAAATGGAAAGACAAGGATCTGATGGCCGTTCAAGTTTACGTCGACGACATCATTTTCGGTTCAACAAATCCACGGCTTTGCAAGAAGTTTGGAGATCTCATGAAGAGTAAATTCGAAATGAGCAACATGGGAGAGATGCAATTCTTCCTAGGACTTCAAGTCAGGCAGCTCGATAATGGAATATTTATCAGTCAAACAAAATACATTAAGGACATCCAGAAAAAGTTCCATCAAGATCAGAGCAAGCCTCTCAGCACTCCAATGTCAACAAGTTGCAAGTTGGATGCCGATCCCACAGGAAAATCGGTCGACATCACACTCTATCGCAGCATGTTTGCCACTTGTCTTTGTGCCGGCTTCCAAGCCGATCCCAAAGAATCCCACATGCTGGCGGTGAAGCGTATTCTTCGCTACCTTAAGGGCACAACTACCTTAGGACTATGGTATCCTAAAGGTACGAACTTCAAACTAATCTGCTATACTGACGCTGATTATGCAGGTTTCCGAATGGACAGGAAAAGCACCTCCGGTGGCGCTTAATTTTTAGGCAAAAAGCTAGTCTGCTGGTCATCCAAAAAGCAAAGTTGCATCTCAACTTCGACGGCTGAAGTTGAATACGTCGCTGACGCCAGTTGTTGCTCCCAGATGATATGGATGCATCTGTTATTGGCTTTGACTACGACGAAATGTATGCTCCTGTTGCCCGAATTGAAGCCATTCATCTCTTATTGGATTACGCAGCTCATAAAGCCTTCAAGGTGTATCAAATGGACTATAAAACCGCATTTCTCAACGACGTACTTAAAGAAGAAGTCTATGTCGCTCAGCGAGACGGCTTCATTGATCAAGAACATCCCGATCACGTCTATCGATTGGATAAAGCTCTCTAGAAAACAAGCCCCACGTGCTTGGTATGATGTCTTAGTGACTTCCTCGTAATGTCTGGATTTATTCGAGGAACAATCGATACGACCCTCTTCATCAAATGGCAAGACAAGGATCTGAGGGTCGTTCAAGTTTACGTCGACGACATCATTTTTGGTTCAACAAATCCACGGCTTTGCAAGAAGTTTGAAGATCTCATAAACAGTAAATTCGAAATGAGCCACACAGGGGAGATGCAATTCTTCTTAGGACTTCAAGTCAGGCAGCTCGATGATGAGATATTTATCAGTCAAACAACATACATTAAGGACATCCTGAAAAAGTTCCATCAAGATCAGAGCAAGCCTCTCAGCACTCCCCTGTCAACAAGTTTCAAGTTGGATAGCGATCCCACAGGAAAATCGGTCGACATCACACTCTATCGCAGCATAATTGGATCTCTTCTCTACATCACTTCTAGTCGGCCGGATATCATGTTTGCCACTTGTTGCTCCCAGATGCTATGGATGCGGACTCAACTTCGCGATTATGGGTACAATTTAAATAATATAACCATATATAGTGATAGCCAAAGTGCCATTGCGATTACGTGCAATCCTGTTCACCATTCACGCACGAAATACATAGACATTAGATATCACTTTATCAAAGTCACGTAGAAAAAGGCACCATTGACATGTACTTTGTGAACACGGAATATTAACTACCCGGCATTTTCACCAAGGCATTGGATGAAAAACGATTCCAATTCCTTGTCGGAAAATTAGGCATGTTGAATCTTCCATGATATGTGCATTACCTGATCTTCTGTGCTATCACATGCTCTATTCTATGTGTTTTCCATGCTCATTTGTCTTATCTTGCGTGATAATAAAATTTCTAAAATAAATAACAAATAAAAATAATAATAAAAAAATAAAATAAAAAATATATATAAATAAACTATACATATACCTATAATATTGGGGAATGAAGAAATCTTTAGGATGCTCGATCTACGTCACAATTAGATTTCCCTGGCATGCGACTGATTACTTGCTTACTTTTTGTCAGTCTAAGTCGCATTCTTGTGTCTAAAGCTCATTTAGTTTGCTCTACTAGACACAAAGCCACTTTACATAAGTAAGAATTCTGGCCTGTTATTTTTTCTTTCTATTGATTTATTCTTGAGTGAGTCATACATCAATTGCTTGTCTTAACTAGTGATTCTTGGCTTCATACTCACCTTTCGTTAGCTCCTTAGGAAAATGATTAGAGCACTTAGGAAATTCCTCACTTGGCCTTACATATATAAAATTTCAATCCTTTAATACAGCCTTTAGTCATCCATCTTGAGCCTTCTCCGATATCCTTTTCTTCACTTGAAAATCCTTTGAGCCTTCAACCGAACAACTAAGTTTTCGATGGGATATTCAATCGAGAAAAGGAGGGGGAGAAAACGAGACGACAAAGAAAAAGATGACAAAAGAAGGTGGAAGACGCACACGTGGAATGCTCAACGCGCAAAAAGTAGTCCAAAAGAACATGCCCCTCGACTATCACAATCTCATATCATTAGAAGGGGGCACGGATCTTGCTGTGAACTTCTCCATCGCTAATCTCGTACACTCGTCAGCATGGCTGGAAAGAGGAGCACCACGAAGTGAACTTCTCCAACGATAATCCGGTCTTATATCGAGACAACGAGAAGAGGAGCGCGGCCTTGGGTTCGAATTCCACAACTGCAAACTTCTTCAAATCGATGATCTCTGAAACCTCACTAGGGATTAAGAGAAAAGGAGCGAGGTATCGGCCCGAGAACGAACAAGAAGATCTTCGCCTTAGATAATCTCTCAGCCTCGTAGAGAAGCGGAGCTTCAGCTTGGGCAAGTGCAGATGAGTCAAAGAAATTAAAGGATGAGAAAGATAAACAATAAGAGAAAAACGGCAAAAAGCAGGAGAACGACAAAGAAAAGGAAGAAGATCCTTAGTCCACAATTCCAAAACTATCCTTCCCTTCTTAGTCAGAGCCAAATTATAACCTTTTCATAGTCTCTATGATTCCACATCGACGATATTTCGCAAAGGTGAAACGATTAAAAATGCCTCGATCACAGGTAAATTGACTTAAGATTGCTTGTATTGACTAGAGCGATATAAATATAATCATTCCAAGGTAAAAATAATCGAGTGCTAGAGTGAACCTAGTGAGAGTTGTCGAAATGGATCATTCTATGAACTTAGGACTCTTTAGTTTGACGACATGACTTGACGGTATGTGATCTTTTCAAGTGTCTTGTGAAATTTTAGGCGTGACAATGATCGTAGCAAAATAATCTGACCCCATACTATTAATAATATTAATATGCATATGAAAATTATATATATATAAATATATGATAAATTTTCTGAAAATTTACTTCACTATGAAAAAAAAAAACGCATATTTTGAAATGAAATTTTATATTTCATATGCATTGACTTGTTTAAATGCGACTATCTGTTTTTGCTCATACCCTCGCGCGAAAATGAAAGTTACATGTATAGGGGAACATGTATCTAGGCTAAATGTGTTGAATTCGCGTATCTCAAATTTTGGTGCATTATTTGATGGGGAGCATTTACAAATTTATGCCTTAAAGCTCCAGATATTTTTAATGATCTTCCTCTAAGTTTTGCAGAAACAATGTGGAGGTCAAGAATTCTTCAAGACTCGGAGTATTCGGCATAAAACTTGTTGGTTGGTTAAAATTTGTGATACTAACGTCTTTCTATGATTTTGAATTTAACCAATTTTTCCTTTATTAAGGGGGAGCCTCATTAAAACAATTATTGCTTCCATAATTAACTCTAATCGTTCTCGAATATTTTGCTCTAAAGTTTTGCAGATTCACGAAATCTGATTTTGGAGTCAGATGTCATCATTCGGAACTTCAGGGAGTTAATTGCATTTATTTTCATATCTAGGGGAAGCAATTATGTGGTTGAATACTTAAACTTAGGGTCTGTCTGAAATATTTGAAAAAAAAAAAGCTTTTTTTCCAATCGAAAAATTTGGGCTAATTTTGTAATTTTCGATCACAAATTATCGATCGAAAATTAACTTGGGACCAAATGGCAATTTTTGCTTCAATTTCTCAAACGAAAATCAAAATAGGTACCAAATTTCTCGATCGCAAATTTTTCGATCGCAAACAATAATGGGGCTTGAATTTCAAGTGTCGAATAAACGTCTAATCAGCCCATTTAACGAATTTAATTCTTGCAGTTGAAAATTCCTAAATACACGCAAAACCCTCAAGCGAAAAATTTCAACAGTCAAATTCTCTCGCGCAAACTTTTTCTATCAAAAGATGAAGGTCGATTTGAAGGTAGATTTGACTTCCTTTAGGGGTTATCGTAAATTTAAACTAGATTTGCGTCTGTATTCTGTGATCTTTCGCATGATTCTGTGTTAAAATCTCGATTGTTCAGAATGTGAAAACTCGAATGATATTTTGCAGTATTTAGAAGCATTTTAGGTGTATAATCTGGGTTAAATATGCATTTAAGATAGTTTTGGTGTTTACTAAGCATTTTGGGAACATATTGTTTCGATTTTCTGCATTATTAAAGGTTGATTTAGCGTTCGACTAAACAGGGGATTTCAAATGTTTAAAGGCGTCGTAGAACTTTCTCGTTCGTAGACAGTGTCAATTGAATTTCAATTTGATTGATTTACTGTTTGCATCGTAAAAGATTTTCGATCGCTAAAAATTTTTTGTTGGTCGTTAACATAATAACGCTGATCGAAAAATAATTACAATCGAGAAATTGAATTTAGATTTTATGCGAGCGAAAAGATTACTGAACGGAATAGATAAAATATATGCAATCCCTTTAAAATTTCGAGCGCAAAACTTACAGTCGAAAATTTCGATTTCAATTTTGTTCTCGGTCGAAAATTTTAGCGGCGAACAATGAATTTTTCGACGATAGAATTTCTCAATCGTAAAAGCACGCAACGATAATTTGATCGATCGAAAATTTTCTCGATGGTTGACTTAGTCACTCGTTGACAATTTTCTTTATCGCAAACTGTTAGAAATCGTGAATCGAAGAATTCAGAATAAACAATTTTGGTGATTGTCCAAACTTGACTGAGTATACCGGTTAAACGAAGATTCAAGACCGGGTACCAGTCAGCAGTTCAAAAGCGCACCATATACCGGACCTGACAAAGTGCCAAGACCGAAGTACAACTACCGGACCTGACAAAGTGCCAAGACCGAATTACAACTACCGGAACTGACAAAGTGCTAAGACCAAAAGTACAGATACCGAACCTGCCACGTGTACATAGATTCAAAATTATTCAAGGCGGGATGTTGAAGACTTCCGCTAAAAGCATTTATTGCAAGGCTGCCAGGAGGAGCCAAGTTGAAGTCAAGATAAGCTTAAAATGGAAAAAGCAATTGGGCACAGCGCAAACTGCTATGAAGACCGGACAGTACCCGTTTTGGGTAAAATGCATTTAATGCTTTGTCCGGTACAATGAGTATCTCTCAATGGACTTCTTCAACAAAGATAGGCTATATATAGCAGAGAAGGACTGAAGAGACACAACACGCTACCACAAAAAATCAAAGACAAGATACAAAGCAAATCTCTCAAGTGAAGAAAGAAAATAGAAAGTGTTGTCCTCACTATACGTAGACCAAGTTCGGTTTAGTAAGTGAGTTAGATAAAGCTCGGGGCAGCTGGGTAGGTTTGTCCTCAATATACGACTGCCTAGAGATTCACTAGATAAAGCTGGGGGCAGCTGGGTAGGTTGTACAGTGAGTGCATAATTGAAGTCTAGTGAACCTTCCTTGCGGGGAAGAAGGGGAGACGTAGGAGATTTAACTCCGAACTTCCAGAAACAAACCGGTATCTCCCTTCACACATACAAACACATCACATTCTTCATCGGTCTTGCTTCAAAACCGACCAGCTTGGTTCCGCACAAGTCACAATCAAGAAAGCTATCAAGTACCGGTATTAACCCTAATCGGTTAACTACCAGAAAAAGAGACTAGCGTTTATTCACCCCCCTCTAAATGCGTAAACCGATCCTAACAAGTGGTATCAGAGCGGGTTTCTTGATACTTTTCTATACTAACCATGACTTCATCAGATCAGCTTCTTATGTTTAGCAGGGAAAACTTCCTTCAATGGAAGATAAGGTTAATGACACATCTCTACGCGCAAGACGATGAGATGATCGATGTGTTGGAAAATGGACCGTTCGTGTTCAACAAAGTAAACGTACGACACGCCGTGCATCCTAACAAACCACGAGAAGTTCCAAAGGAAAGGCACGAGCTGTCAACACAAGAAAGACGAAAGACAAACCTCGACAATATTGCCAAGAACATTATGTTCAAACCTTGGACATAGAAACATTCAGAAGGTCATGACGAGCAAGACTGCTAAAGATATATGGACCAAGTTATGCCAACCCGGCGAAAACTTAGAAGTCTACAAGCTTGGGGTTCAACCAGTAACAGCATTGGGAGGAGAAGAGCCTTTGAATACGTCACAAGGTAAGCAATGTGAACAAAATGAACATACTAACACATGCTTTAACCGTGACAGGATCGAACACAACATCAACATCAACTCCAAAAAGGAGGTAGACCGGCCCAAAGGTAGAAAGAGGTCACAAGCTACTGCAGCTAAAAAGAAATCTCACAGATGGGATGATACAGACTGAAGAATCCAGTTATGAAGACGAGTAAAGAAAGTATGAAAGTGAGAAAGAACTTATCAGTCTAGTTGGAGATCAACCAGATCCAGAAGAAAAGTTCACCTATGAAGAAGTCTTGGATGCACTTCAGAACATGGCTGACGAACACTGTAAGCTGAACGAAAAGCTGAAGGTTGCTGAAAAGGGAAAAGCACCGGCACAAGAGAATACCGGGCCCCTGATCGAAAGAATCACACAGCTGGAAGAAGAACATAGCAGACTAAGAGAGATCACCGGCTAAAGAACTCAGAGATTCAAAAGCTGTCCACGATAGTACAGGCTTGGACAAATTCATCCAAGACGCTTCATTGTCTCCAAGAATCAATGAAGGACACCAATGACCGGACAGGGCTAGGATAAAAAGAACATTTCAACACTGAGGAGGCAACGACATCCTACCAACCAACTCCTTCACGAGTAATCAACTTCGTTCGCCCTTTAGATTATAACCAGTTCATGTCTCTCCTACGAACAGGTCAAGAAGAACCGGACTGGGATATGGCTTCAAGGCCTCGGTTCCCCACAAAAGCACATTACCTGAGAAGGAGAAGGGGTATAATAACATTCCATAGAAGGGAAAGCCTCAACCAAGGGGGAACACAGACATTAACCACAACCCACGAAAAGGAAGACATCAACAACTAGTGGGGAATACCGGTGCGAACAACGACCCACGAAACGGAAGATATCAACAACCTAGGGGGAATGCTCACAACCTAAAACCGGAAACACAAGGTCACAGAGGACTAGATACCGGAATCAAAACAGGAACAATAAATATAAATATCTTATTGATGCTGATATTGGTAGACATGTCAGGGTAGTCCAAGTCTGGATACCAAAGGATCTGATCCCAAACCGTACCCAAAACAATAAGGGTACCAAAGACTTTGTCTGTTCTTGCAGGAACACATGCAGGAACACAACCGGTTTCACCGGCCTCTAGACAGCAGATGCTGTCGGCACATGACCGGGGAGAAAATACTTCTCACGAGCATCAAACCATGTGCCAAGATCATCATTACCTATGGGTAGTGACCAGGGTAAAATTTCTGCATTTTACTAAAAACTGATATTGGACAAGGAATCGACAACACCAACACTATAACTGGTACGAGCAAGAGCCTCTACTTTAGATGTGTTTGGTGACTGGTGAGTCCAATTGATGGCTATAGCACAACGGAGTTGAGTCATCCAAAATTGAAAACAACTCCATAGAAGTGTAGGACCAAACTAAATTATGATCTACCTACATCAGTATACTGGAAATAAACTATATACCAACTATGCTCAACTGGAAGGCTGAAGAGCTCAAGGGAAACTAGGCAGAAACTGAGCTACTTAATTCTGTTGCCATATCATGTTCTGAGGACTATGGTGTATGCCATGAGTCATCTGTTGGCAGGCTAGGTCAGGCTCAGGCGCAGCTAAGAAAGAAAGCCGGATGACTGACGAAACAAAGTCGATGATCAAACTCCAAGCAACATCAGTCAGTTAAGGAACCAGCTGAAGAAGGTCCTTCTTGAGAAGATTAAGCAAGGAAGAAATCACCACGGTTTTCAACATACATAGAAATACTCATCTCAGAGGAAATCGACATTCACACCAGAGAAATTAACTGAGGGGGAATGGTTAATGGGATTATGCAAGGCAGAACTACATTCAGGAGGCGCAATGCAAGGAATCCAGTAGAAGATTCTCCAAAGTTAAGGAATTCATGTGCAAAAAAGGCAACTGACTCAGCAATTAACTGGAGCCCCATATGAATAATACATGGAAGCTCTAGACGAATGTGCAGTGAGAAGAGGAATTCATCAGAAACTTGAGTGCGAAATAAGGATCAGGTGCTAACCAACATAATTGTTCATGTCGCCGCCTCAACCACGACTCTCAAAGACCAAGATATTAGAGCGTAACTGGATGAAAGTCAAGCACGAACCGACTTGAGCACAGCCAAGTGTGGAAGCTGTTTTCAATACTGGGTCAAACAATGACTGGCAAAGAACAAGTGGTTAAAGACGAAGTGAAACTGATCATTCAAGGATGCTAACAGACGAAAGGAATCGTCTAAGAAATCGTCGTACCAATCACAAGACTCAAGGTCATTCAGTTCATTCACAGCACACTATGGATGCAGGCAAGGAAAAACCTAGAGAAAAGTCGTATGAATGATCGATCAGAAGAGTCAGTTCCAATAAGAGTGTCAGACTTGAAGGCAATAAGGGCATGCCAGACACAATCAAACACCGAGGGAGATAGGTTCACTATGTGTACAGTCAGTAGAACGGATAGCGGACACACTATGCAATTTGAGATTCTGAGGAGGGATCCAGTCAGACTCCAGGGAGTGAACGATAGGTGACAGCACTAGTTGGAAAAAGAGATCAAATTACCAGTCCATACCAACACCTTGATGACTGGTCAGTCTTTAAAATCAAGCAAGCTCAAGCGATCACAAAAACTGAAGCAGAACTCAACTTTGAAAAGGAAGTTGCTGCTGCTATAATGAGGAAACGGTGTCAACCAAAGGATTATGGCATCATGGGAACAGACACACCCGAGTTCCGTAAAAATACAAGAAGAAACTTCCATCATCAAGAATCCGGTATTCCAGTCAGAACCAAAACCAAGTTGACACACGGTTGACCGCATTAACCAGAAGGAAGTAAGGATAACCGAAATACCAGGTGACGTGGATTATGAAGGGAAGGTATAAAATCGGCACTCCAGTCAAGGACAACGCTGATCAGACATCATAGAAAGGAAGTGAGACTGAAGGACAACCTCAACAAACCGGCAAGCAACAGACATTCACATGAAACCGCTCCTCGAAGCTAAGTCTACTCTCTTTCTAAGTGCTCTCAGGACAGACAAACTTGCTTTTGAAGGTCCTAGCATAAAGTCAGCGGGAACGAAGTTATATCCAATTAATTGATATGATAAGTTGCCTAGACATTACAAAAATTGGTGCATACAGATGATTTCAGTGCAAAGCCATTCTATTTTAAACGGTCGTTTCTTCACAACCTCAGTCTATACACTCTTCCCAGTCGATTCCTTTTAAAATCGGCATTCGTCAGTATACACTGAGAGACTTAGACAAATGAGTTTCATGTTGTTTAAAACAAAGCTATACAAGTCTGATACCTGGTTCCTTCTGAAACTGGAATTCTATCTTAACCAGTGACTATACACATAACCCTTACCTGCCGGGTAAAGACCGAACTCTCTAGATTATTGCGCTTCATCGATGCATATACTATATGTTGGGAACAGCTGGCTTCGAGCTTGCAGGTTATCAGAGTGCATGAATAGTCCCGTCATCAAAGAATCTCTGCCACAGATAAGACATAAAGCTTCGACGCACTAAGGGGAAGCGATAAGGATGGTATGAGCTACTGTGTACCCGTGACACAAAGCGACAAGACTCTCACCACTATTTAAGGACCTTGCACCCTCTTCTTCAAGTTCATCATCTCAAAACCGACTAAGTTCACAATACGAAACTTCCAAAACATCCACCACCCTTAGTCAGGATAAACCTCATAACCAAAAAAGCCTAACTAGCCCAGATTCGGTTTTCTTATCCGACTATCTCAAAGCGGTATTGCCACCATATTGGGTGGAAGCCGACCCATTAGGGTATTCAAAGATCCCTTGGCGGTCCAACAAAGACGCAAAGACGCTACTTCAGACCAGCAGGGCTTCTAAAGCAAGTCCGACGGCACAGAAAGCTAAGTCCAGGAGGCATCTCTGTGAACTGGGCAAGATGGGAGTGACAAACCCATGGTCACAGAAGATGGGACTAGCTGAAAAGAAGATGTCGTGGACCGGGCAAACCACCCTGGCACTACAAGGACCCAAAGGAAAAGGTGGCACCTGGACCAGTTTCTTGGTGAAGAAAAGATGAGAATCCACCAAGAAACTGTAATGGAGCTGGCGAGCGGATACCGGGGATTGACTGTCATGCCAGGCGGTATCCCTCAGCTCCTATCAGATTCATTGCGTTCCCTGAGGAGAAAACAAGCAAAGGATCTCCTCGTCGCAATATCTGACTCCCCGAAGAAACCATCGACAAGGCGTGGGTTCAGGGGATACCTTAGCTCTGCTGGCGAAGGGCTGCTAAAATGGAGCAGGTCGGAAGAAGACTTCTTCAAACCTTTAAGAGTCTTGTCGAAGCTGAGCAATTCTCTGCTCAGACTCGTCAGCCGCAGAGCCTACCTTCCTTCATGCCGGACAAGAGATTGTCAAAAAGGGGGAAGAAGAGTACTACCGGTTCACGAGATGGCAGTACTAACGAAGCAGACCGGCACTGCTAAAGCCTAAAGATGGCGGGCAGTTCTGGCAAGGCTGAAACCGGAAGATCGAAGAACTGGGACGTACCAGTCAAACCGGAAGAAGCCAGCAACTGGAAGATCGAAGAACTTGGTCAAATCTAAGTAATAGATAGGCTATAGTGGTTGTAATAGACCGGTAGCTTATGTATCAAATTCCTTTGATATAATAAATATCTTTCTGCTTCGTTGAGTTTTGACAATCACCAAAAGGGGAAAATTGTTAAAAATCGTGAATTGAAGAATTCAGATTAAACAGTTTTGGTGATTGTCCAAACTTGGCTGAGTATACCGGTTAAACGAAGATTCAAGACCGGGTACCAGTCAGCAGTTCAAAAGCTCACCAGATACCGGACCTGACAAAGTGCCAAGACCGAAGTACAACTACCGGACCTGACAAAGTGCCAAGACCGAAGTACAACTACCAGGCTAAGACCAAAAGTACAGATACCGGACCTGCCACGTGTACATATATTCAAAATTATTCAAGGCGGGATGTTGAAGACTTCCGCTAAAAACATTTAATGCACGGCTGCCAGGAGGAGCCAAGTTGAAGTCAAGATAAGCTTAAAATGGGAAAAGCAATTGGCACAGCGCAAACTGCTATGAAGACCGGACAGTACCCGTTTTGGGTAAAATGCATTTAATGCTTTGTCCGGTAAAAGGAGTATCTCTCAACGGACTTCTTCAACAAAGATCAGCTATATATAGCAGAGAAGAAGGACTGAAGAGACACAACACGCTACCACGAAAAATCAAAGACAAGATACAAAGCAAATCTCTCAAGTGAAGAAAGAAAATAGAAAGTGTTGTCCTCACTGTACGTAGACCAAGTTCGGTTTAGTAAGTGAGTTAGAGTTATTTCCGAAGGACTGTAAAAAGCTGTTGAAGTAGGTGGATTGTATTATACGACTGCCTAGGGATTCACTAGATAAAGCTGAGGGCAGCTGGGTAGGTTGTACAGTGAGTGTATAACTGAAGTCTAGTGAACCTTCCTTGCGGGGAAGAAGGGGAGACGTAGGAGACTTAACTCCGAACTTCCAGAAACAAACCTGTGTCTCCCTTCACACATACAAACACATCACATTCTTCATCGGTTTGGTTCAAAACTGACCAGCTTGCTTCCGAATAGTCACAATCAGCAAAACTATCAAGTACCTGTATTAACCCTAACCGGTTAACTACCAGAAAAAGAGACTAGCGTTTACTCACCCCATCTAAACGCGTAAACCGATCCTAACAAAAACTTTCACAGCGAAAGAACCTTTTTAAAATATAGCGAAAAATTATATTCACGCGCGAAAAATTTTTCGATCGTTAATTTACTTAGAAATCTAATTTCTCGATCGTAAATTTACACGGAAATTTTCTCGATCGTAAAATTTCTCGGCTACAGTACCACATTTTAAGTTCAAACACTTAGAAATATTCTAAGTCCTTTTTTCAACTGTAGCTATCATTAGCGAATAAAATTTTCGATCACAAATATTCAGTTCAAAATCACATTTAGGCAACTCAATTGAGAATTTCAATTCTCGCGCGACAAAAAGCACGGAGTGAATAGTACTTTAACACTTAGTAAAATTTTCGACCAAATTTTTCTTGAACTTACATATATATGTCGAAATAAAATTATTTCTTCAAAAATTCACTCTATATGACCTATATGTGCATTTATATTTCCACTACAATTTTATCAAACATGTTATAAATAGCTTCATCATTATGGTTTGATATATTCGAATTTCGACTAAATTTTAATCTAGCTAATGACTTAAGTCCGTATTTCAGATGGATCACTACCCTACCTACAACGACATCTACGAGAAGGCTTTATACCTTAGTGTAGACGACACGAACTTCCAACTAGATCTGACCACCTTCCGGTGTCCAGACGACATCATCGTGTCCATACTGCAAGGCCATCCACTATGGCATGCTCTTACAGTGACGGCCTCAGTGCCGATGGTCTACCTCCAGCAGTTTTAGGGTATGATCAAGAGCCTCATCTTGAACGGAGAGTATCAGTTTACCACTGTTGTCGGGACGAGGCACGTCTGTATGAGCAAGAACGATTTCAAACTTCTACTCGCCTCCCTCACAGCCAAAATTATGACCCCCTCCCATCAGATGCAGAATTGGTGCGTGATTTCCTCCAGATGGGGTACCGTCCGCCGCTCACCAAGCTAGTTCAGATGCATAGCAATGGGATTCCCCATCCGTGGAAGACACTTTTTGGAATAACCAATAAGTGTTTGTCCCCGAAGCATGCAGGCTTCGACAAAGGCAACGGCCACATCCTCCGGATACTTCACGGAGTAATGTTCTCGCGAAATTACGATTTCGCTCAACTGATCTGGAACGACCTCGCAGAACAGATCAGACAGAAAGAGAACAAGCGGTCCAAAAATGTGCCGTATGCGAGATGGTCCTCCGTCATCATCCGACAACAAATGGAGATGTACGAGCAGAATATTCCTCGTCTGCCTCCGGGAGGAAACTATCAGCCACCTAGGCTAAAGTTCTTCCACAAACCCAAGCTCGCGGACCTAGCTCAACCATCGATGGCCATTCCGCTCGAGCTGCTACGTCTCGCCGACCCCGCGGGAGATGAATATCAGAGATACTATCGGGAGCATCATCTGACTGAGCACATGATTCGAGGGCCCCCGACAGAGTGCCAAGTGAGCCCTCCACAACAACAACCTAGTCCTGAAGACACGATGATTGATGAAGTGGCTCAGGAACTAGAGCTGGAGCCTCCAACTCACGAAGAAACAGCGCCAGATGTTGAGGCCATCCTAATCGATGCCGTGGCCCAAGAGATGGAACTCGAGGCTCCACCTGTATCTCTTAGTACTGAAGTGCCCATCATTGTCGGCGTGCTCGAAGAACTTATTGAGGAAGGTCTTCCAGTAGCACAGCCCGAGGCGGAAACGGGGCACATCTCATCACCGCTAGCTACTACGCCAGAAACAGAGGCTCTAATTTCAACAATACAACCTATCGAGCCTCCGGTGACGGAACCAGCCAGTGAGGATGTAGAACAAGGACTCTCACCTCACACGGCTACCCGATCAGACACGGAGTCAGATGAGGAGATTCGGTTGATTAGAAGGACTCCGAGACGATTGAGCGTATCATTCGAGTCCTTCTTCGAAACCGTCACCGAACCATCAGACACAGCGCCGACCATCACTCCAAGTGTTGTGGACCCTCCTTCGCTCAATCTTGAGCTGCAGCACGTCACGACGGGACCGGAAGCTCTAGTGTCTGGTTTGCAGGTTCACTCAGAACCTGCCGAAACACCCATAGAGGAGAATCTTCAAGATTCGACTCAAGGATTGGGTGGAAATCTCCAACAGTCACAACCTCAAGTGACTGCGAGCCAACCTGAGGAGCCGGTGTTAGCTCAAGGGTTGATAACAGGCGACATCAGTCGTCCTGGACTATCCACAACGGAGGCGTCCGCTCCGTACGTGACTGAAGACGAACTTCAGGCCGCTCTCGCTAACGCGCTGAAGGATTTTGAAGAAAAAATTATGGAGAGCATGCGCAATGCCATCGAGACGTCACGCCAAGATCGTGGAAAAGCACCCGTCTCGGAGCCGTCTTCATGACAACCCATCCTCACACCCACCCAACCCATATTATCCTGACACACCCCAACACCCATCCTCACCCACAACCTAATAAATCCTGCCACCGTACCCATCAGCGAACTCCACTTAAGTCTGGTCGTCAAGCTATTGGAATTGACCACACGAATGCCGGAAGAAGAATATCTCTTCCGCCGTCTCATTGATCATCCTGACCCATCAGAAACGTGCCGCGGCCAAGGCTCCCACTCCAAACGCCGACATGACGATCCATACGAACAGGGCCGTCCTGAGGGGGAGAAGAGGCCAAAGATAATCACAAGGCGTCAGAGACAGAATCCTGGCACAACTCAGACAAGTAAAGGAGTCGCTGGAACCTCACAACCCACTACCCAAACAACCACCACCACGCGCCGCACCACTCAAACCCACATCGACCCACCAACCTTTAAATAAGGACGCCTCCGCCCATACCACCGACCTTCTCAAGCCCCTTACTTCCGAAAGAAGAAGCAAGCGCTACCATGCTCGTCGCCCTAGCGCAGACTCGGGCGACTCCCTCAACTGCTCCAAACCAACCGGGACCGTCAGGACATGGCGTCAACCCACAAGAGGTCCTAGACAAATACATATTCGAAGGACAGTGGATGACCCATTCCATGCCCGATGAGCATCAAAGACAACGGCTTCAGGACGTTCGACACTTTCTACAACAAGCCTCGGTAGAGCTCGTGCTCACAGAAGATGGAGAACTTCAGGAAGGTGAAGACTACCAGCAAGATATCCCAAGGCTACCAGAGTTGATCGCGCAACGAGGGGTTTCCCCCACAAGACAAATGCCAGGGACCGTTCGGATCGACACGCCATGGGAGAACATCAGAATCGAAATCCCCTTACTTGAAGAAGTTCGCGAACACATCTGGAGGTCGCCGGACAGGGTCAAGAAGCCGAACGAGTTCGAGCTAAGAGGGATCTCTCACTGGAATCAGCAGAAGAGGATGACCTACATCTGGATGCTGACTCAACTTGGACCTGATGTAAGGATGAAGATCACTAAAGCGCAAGCAAGGAATCATTATCAGAGTCTATCTTCTATCTGCCAGCTTCTCAGCGTCTACTGTGCCAAAGGAGGTCTTCCAACCCCAACCTACGCTATCGAGCGAGTGGACAGAACCCGAGAGGAATTAAGCGAGAGCGACCTATCGTACCTCCCTACCGACGAGGTATACAACCTCTATCAGCTGTACGTGGAGAAGTACAAAGGTCCTCAAGGCTTCGTCAAGAAAGAAGGTCTCGAGGGGCTCTACCAGCTCATGATGCGCCAAGTCAAGTACTTCGCTGCGCATGACTTTCAGATGGCTCTAGAGAGCAACATGAAGAAGGTAAACATGACCGTACCACTCAACAAAAGACCTGAGATCGAAGGGCTTCCAAGCAATCATGTGCACATCTCAGTCCTAGGCACATCTACCACAATCCAATCACCAAGAAGACTAGGTTGATGCTGAAGACTGAGATTCATAAGTTTTGCGACGGAACGCTCAAGGTCATCAGGAGGAATATAGAGCAAAGGTTGGAAGAAATCAACTGAGAGACGATGCTGAGAATTTATCGGTTCGTGAGAGAACAGCCACTCCTGATGGAATTACTAGATGACATCGAGGAGCGCCTGAAGCTGAGGGAAACGCTCAGGAATTATGAGCATGCACTGGGCTTGCGCAGGTCGTACTATGCCCGACGAGGACAAATTGAGCGAAAGGGCAATCAAGCACAAAGGGAGAGAATGTAGAGTATCCATTTTAATTGTGCTTGATTTCATCAATTGTCCTTGTAATTAGGGGTTTTATGTATCGTAGTCCTTAGATTATGACTAGTTTGATATTTATACCAAGTCTGTTTGGTATAAATAGTTGTACAAACATTGAGCTTAATACAGAAATTTAGAGAATCAATCCGAAAGGCTGTCGAATTCAATTCTAGAGAGAGAAACAGCAAAACCTTCTCACACTAAAGGATTCTCTCTCGTGTTCTTCAAGTAAAGGTTTTCGATCGAAATTCAAAGTTCAATAATTCTATTCGATTTCCTTAGAATCCATGCGTAGGATTGATTGAGTTGCGAGGACCTAACAGGATCGAAACGAGGTAACAGAAAAAAATTCGATTAACATTTTAGGACCGATCAATCGCACTTTCGGACCTGTAGTGCACGGGCCTAACGAAATTTTCGGTCGGGCTGTGCGGGGGCCGATCGATTTTTCGGCCTGGACACCGCCTGGCCAAAAATTTCATTTGGCCCTGCAGTGTACCGGCCCATCGGTATTTTCGGCACTGACATGTCTGGCCGAAAAAATCGATCGGCCAATACACTGCAGGCCGAAAATTTCGATGGTCCGCTGCACTATCTGGCTGAAAATCTCGATCGACCGTATTTTTTTTCTACGTTTCTTTTTTATGGTCCGCTGCACTGCCTGGCCAAAATATAGACAGCCACAAATTATAATGCTCCATTAGGTGCAGCCAGTGATCCAATCGACTCTGATATCTTCTTTCCCAACCGGCAACTCGACCATCATGATTCGTGAACTAATACGGATTGAAGATGGGCATAGGAAACTCTGGACATAAGTTAAGTCTAATATAATGCTGATAATTATCTCCAAGGTGCGCCATTGACGATCGTACAACTCGGTCCAGTAGCAGTCCGACCTGCACGTAGTGGCAATATTGTGTTTGAATGCATGTTGATGTTCGACCCATTGCCGTACCTGTAGAGGATAATTACAGCGTTCCAAAGTGTCGCCACAACCCACAGATCACACGGTGACGACATCCAGTGGTTCATTCCACAAGGCCCCCCTTCCTAGCGTATACGATTCACCTGCATTTCCAATGACTCACCATATTACAATGCCGAGTAACGCTCCCAGTGGGCCGTGAGTTCGTTCGCGACGTGATTCCTTACAATGATCCATTCGTCCTCGTCCTTGTAAATGTGATGCGATAACGCGAAATCCACAGTTGCCGTCAGCCACCACATCCTTATATCTAACTATATATTGATGGATGACTGTTGTTACTCAATTTGCCAAGTGGGTGTGGTAGAAGTCTGATTCACCTGTAGAATGCATTTTTTCAGGATTAGATGTGCATCCGTGTTTGAATGAATTTACGAGTAAAAGATAGTAGTACCTGTCTCCGTAGTAGATCCACGAGACCGCTTCGCAGACGAAGATGACGTACGACCCTAGCTGTTACGACTGGTACTGCTGCGCCCTCCACGGCGTCCACCCCTTGGGATTGCATACTCCCAAGTACTTCGATCTCGCTTCGTCGAGTTTTTGTTCTTCGGCCGACCTTTGACAGACGTCTTAATGCCAGGCTCATTCCACTCACGGGCGTCGGAATACAGATGTTCGTGAACGACTCGATGGACGCCACGCATAACGGTGGGATCGCGGCCTTCTGTCTCACTCACGATTAGTCACAATCGCCGAATGGTAGACACCTGGCCCCAGAATATCCCGAAGAGACTGCAACACCCACCCATAACTTCTCTCCGTCTCGTCCTCTATAACGGCAAACCCACACAGGAAGTTGTGATTACATGGAGTCATCCCTATAATCTCAACTAGATGCATCTTGTACCTATTGGTCTTGTACGTAGAGTCAATGCTAATAAAGTACGGATACGTCCTCACCAGTGCGAGTGAGGGTGTGGGAGAAAAACATGTGTCAGTGCATTAGTCTCGACGTCTCACAGGGACCAACATAATATCCGGCATGTGTCGCCTGGTGCATCAACTGGCTCACCACGTCTGGGCCCTCAGAATAGTCCTTCTTCAAACGATCTCTGTAATTATATATATGTCTGATCGTCGCGTGATCTTCTGCGTGTCGAGCCCTCATCGCTGAGAGGATATGAGCTGGTTTCGCTTGCGCAGCAGTCATTTCCTCTACGACCTTCCTTGCCTGGCTACTTAACCCACTCGTCTGGCGGTGTCCCTTGGGATACTATATGACAGGGTGATTGTGCATTGATTTCTCAGGTGGGCCCGTACGAATGTACCTAGTCATTGAATCCTCCTGAGCTATGACTAGAAACGGACACCTGCACTTGTTAGACTTCGAACCCTCTCCAATTCATCCACGTTGCGTCTATAACGTTCTCCGCGAGAACATCTCATCAATTTTTTCGTATCGCATTTCTTATGCGACGCAATAATCAGCTCGAACCCAAGACCAATATCAACGCCTTTCGCCAGTTAATGCTTCCACGTCGGTCGGAAATCGTCCTCCTCCGCGAAAATGCTTACTGTAGTTTACCCCGTCGTCGAAAAGTCCTCCTCCCGTGCTCGTGTGGCGCTCTCCAGATCCCTCTAACGGGGGGATCTAGTGCTACCTCTGGGTAGGGACTTCCCAGCGCTATTCTGCAATTAAATATTAAAGAAAAGTTCGAACAAGATTTTCGCCCGCCTATAGAGGAGGCCGAAAATAATTCTCGACCGGTGCAGTTTCGACCGATCGGCATTATCGGCCGGCGCAGCAACGGCTGATCAACATTTTCGGCCCTCAATGGCAGGGCCGAAAAAAATTTTCGGCCATGTCATGCGCTGGCCCAATAATTCGTTCAATCTGGACTTTTTTCAAACGATTCCGATCTATGTTCGATAATCCATCTACGTACGAACGATTTTTACGAGAATTTGCTTACCAGTCGTGCGAATAGACCCTTTCCTTTCCCCTGTCCCTTTCCCTGTCATCGATCCATTGCGATTTGAGTTTTTTTTGTTTTGTGAGTCTGATTTGGATGTGTGATTGCGATATGGAAAGTGTTGTCTGGAAAATGGCTTTAAATAGAAATTTTTACTTAAAAGGATAAATCATCTTTTTATCGTCCTTTAGGGGGCGGTGACTAGAAAAAAGGGGACGATGAATAGTAATCGAGTTAAAGTATGAATGAACCTGACTTTGTCTGCCAAAGTGCCTCAATTTTCGGTCATATAGGAAGCGCTATTTTACCCCGACCTCAATTTTCGTTGTTGGGTGGGTTTGGGACGTATCCAGTGAACCCCGGAGATTAATCCCACCTCTAGAGTGTGTGGCGGTTAGCTCATAGCCGGGCTGTGTGGGGATACCTCGGGAAAAAAAAAAAAAAAAAAAAAAAAAAAAAGGAAGCGATATTTTACCGTTGCAATAGGATTATCCAAAAGACGAGGGGAAATAGCAAACGGAAGCTTAGTTCACAGGGTTTTGGTTAATAAACCTCTGAAAGGTAGCAATAATGGAGGCAAATACTTTGCATTTGCTGACATACGCCGCTCTCACACCAATACTCCGTGTTCGTTCACCACCATCGCGAGTATTCTCCAAGGCTATCCGACGGCTACTACCATCTTGTAAGAAGAGTAAGGGGACGTTTAGTTTTCAACTCTCCTGATAGGCCCTAAGTTTAATTCTTGGGTAATAGATGAAAAGTTCTTTCTTTTTTTTTGTGTTGGGCTTGTTGGGGTTACGCTTTTTTGCTTTCCCAGCTCTTTGCAGAAGCAAGAAGATAGAAGATCGAGACCTATACGGACTTCCAAAAGAATACTACGACGATGTATGCCTTTTTTTCCTCTTCGTTGTTTCGTATTGGGTCTTTCTCTTGCCTTTCCCTCTACTGTCTGAGCTGGACTTTGTGTTGTTCTTCGGTTTGAATCTTGGATAATACTTGTGGTAGTAAAAGAGTATAATAATTCGCTTGTGATTTTGTTTCTGATTGAAGTTGTAGTTTCCGGGATACTCTGACAGGATAAATGAAAATCTTCTTGTTTGGAAAGATTACTGTGAGAAATTGCTCATGAGATTGAACTCTTAGGAGTGGCAAGCCCAGCAGAGAGAGAAGACAAAGGAGTTCCGTAGAAAGCAACAAGAAGAAGACGAAGAAGAGGAAAGAAAGGTCGAGGAATATCGTGAAATCAGTCTTCGCTTGAAGGATTATCCTGAAGAAGAGCTCATGAAAGCCAAGAAATTGGTCTCAAGCTTCATAAGATCAGCCGAAGAAGTTGAAGAGGTACTTCCCAATTGCCTTTCAATAGAGTGGATATTGAATTGTTCTGTTCATATTATGATATGAAACTATCTTATTTTCCTGAGATTGACTCTACATCTCTACTTTCTGCATCCTATTTTAACTAAATTTGTTCTGGAAGTCTCTATGTGATGTGGATATTTCACATCTAAAGTTGCGACCTTTACTCGTGGGCTTGTTGAAGTCTCATTTTTTCACTTGTTCCATACACGAAAAAGTAAATTTTTCACAAGCTTGATTTGATAATTATATAAATATGTGCTTTATATTATATTTTTTGCAAATCGAGTCGAGCTCAAGCTTTAGCTCGATTTTTATCCAATCTGAGCTCAAACAGCTCTCAACAGACAATCAAGAAACAAGTATCTTCGTCAGTCGTTAAAGTTTACAACTTTTTTCGACGATGCCCTTTCGCCCCCATCGGAGAACACTGGGTCCACATTGGGTTCCTTCGGGCCAATGTAAAGTTTTGAAATTTCTTTCTTTTTTTTTTATTACAGAAAATCGAGGAAGCTGCGGAGAGAGGTGAACTCACCGAGCTTGTATTAATGGTGATATGGAATCGCCTTGATCTTGCGCGACGCGATGTGAGTAAAAAACTGCAATCTTCAATTTTTGCGTACTTAGCAATCTTCAAATTGTTATACCGTAGATTCAGATATTCAAAATTTCGTCAACATGCATCTTTCTACTCTGTGTTAATCCTCGTCATCCTTCCCTCGTGCAAGGTTTTTTCTGTTTTTTCGAGTAATGTCTCAATGCTAATCTGATCTACAAACTCCTTACTACAGGAGGAAAAGGATGCTATTAGAAGCCTTGATCTCTTGTACAGAAGGGTTGAGGTATATGATTTCGTATATATTTCTAAAGGGTATTTCCATCATTTGTTCGATTCGTCGAATCCTTTTTTTTTTCTAGACTGAGATTCTGAAGCGTGAGGCTACGCCGGCGATGAAACTGCTCAACGATCTCCTAAACATGCACGACGGTTTCGACGACGATGGTTGGCTAAAGGCGTGTAAGAAAATCATGGTCGAAACTTTTCCCAGAGAAGACCCCTTCAGCATCCTCGTACCCGCCGGGTTCGACCTAGATAAGGTAAAAATATTCGAACATAGCTTTGCTTTTGAATATTTTTTATTCATGCATGTTTTGGGGAGTGTCGTATTAAGGACATCTAACTTAGATGGTTGCAATTTTAGGTAGGACAGTAAGTTCCGAAATTGAAGAAATTAGGACAATTAACGCCTGCAATTTCAGGATACTCGAAGACAATAAGTTTCAAAACTGAAGCAATTTGAGGAGAGGAAGTTTCAAAACCCCGACGCTAATCGTCCTTAAATTGCTTCATTATTGAACGAACGTCGTAAAACTGCAACCTTTAATTAAATGTACTCCTCAATTTTGATTTTTATTTTCCTAAAAATTGCAACCCTTTAATTGAAGGGTCCTCATAATGCCACTATCCCTAACATACAGGATCAAAAAATATAATTAAGCTAATTTCTATTAAACATAGGTGGATAAAAACTGCCACATTGGTTGGTTGTCATTTTGATAAAAACAATTTTACCCTTGAATTTTTATTTATTACTAGATTAACCATAAATTACAATTTTATTTTTTAACTAACTTAATTAATAATATAAAATGTTTAAAATATAATATGATATATTTACGCACGTTGGGTGCGTTAAACCTACCAGTGTAGTGAGAACAGGGCTGAACTAATTTGATTGCGTATTATTATGATTATTAATTCGTACTTGCCTACATCCATGTTAGCATCAAGGACCAATGAGACCTTCGCTAGAAAACGATGACAACGTTCTACTGAGGGTCGATTTCGTCAGAGAAGTCGACGCACTCTTACAAGAAGTTCGTTTCGAACAGAAAAATCGAGTAAACACGGAAGCCCTCGACGCGGAATCGGTGGCTAATAGGCTTAAGCAACAAGAGAAACAGAGAGCTATTCGCCAGGTCGAAGCCCTTTTAGAACTCGCCATTAACCTTACATGGTAACAAACCAAGTATTCGAGGAGGCGATTTTGCTTGTACGATGTTCGATGAACGATTATAAACCAAAATGGATCGAAGGAAAATTAGATATATATTCGAAATGCGCATTTGTTTTACACTCGATTCTACGACTACGATGGATGCACAAAACTAACCTAATGATCCGTTACTAAGTGGTTTTCTCTTCCAGTCTCTTTTTTCGAAATCGGCCCTCCATGTTTACCTTGGACTCCCTGAAATCATCGTGCCGTAATTTGATTGCCAAGAATGTAATAAGATTAAATGAATTGATTCACTAATAAACTCTTAATTCGAAGCAATGAGATATGCCCAACAGCGTGAAAGAAAAAAGAAGGCTAAGAAAAAACATACAGAAGATGGTTTTTGAGCGTTGAGCCTGCGAGTCGAAGGTGCTCGGGCAACAGATGAAGCAGCAGCTGCAGCAACTACACGAATTCTGCAATAGTGAAAAAAATTAATCGTAAGAACATACATAAGTAAGTTTATTATTGTAGAACTTCTAAAATTGAATAGTTAAAGCTAATAAATAACTCTTACGCACCTTTTATGTACATCGATATACACATCAGTCTCGTCCACAATTTCCTCCTGCAATGTGGTCACCGTCAATGCGAAAAGAAAGCGGAATATATAGAACGGCCACTACTTTATTATTCTTGCCACTCGTGTCATCTAAAACACATTTATAACATCCCTCATGTTGCAAATTTAGCAAGAAACTTGATTTGAGGGGCCAAAAATGTTTAAAAGCAATGAAAAATCTTAAATATTTCGAAGCACCTGTAGTAATTCTTCGAACACATCTTCCAATGTGATTATGCCAATGACTTCTCCATCGTTGATGTCTCCATCTCCACAGTCCCAACCATTCGTCAAGGAACCGTTCAGCTGAGGTTTCTCTATGTTCACTACAACACTGTCCGATTTTTTATCATCCTCGGAAAGCAAAGGAGTTGTTAACTGTGAATTCCCATTTCTACTGTGTTTCTTATCCCCAACTCCATCGTCGGGAGAAAGATACATATTTTTCTCTTTCTCTCGCACCTTCACTACAGCTGCCATGTGACTGCTCCCTTTCTGAAACTCGTTCAGAATATCGTACAAAGGCATATTTGAAGGCACTCTGCAATATAAATTTAGGCCTTGTAAATTCAAAAATCAATATAATGTCACATTACTACTAGTTAGTAACCAATTTATATATTGAAGCAAAAGGGCCCTTTGATTATGCTATAGCATTACCTGGGCATTCGCCGAATGGAGACAGAACTAACTGGAGTTTCTGTCTCTGCTCGTACAGTAAGAAGATTTTTTACCTAAATTAAATGGGAAGAAATTGTCTTAAATGAATCAGAAGCCATAAAAAAATAGCACGAAATTCAAGTAAATGATAATAAATGAGGGAAAAAGCATACCAAGAGGAGTCCAACGATGTTCTTCGGGTTTTCAGAATAGACAGGTATGCGACTGTGACCCCGGGCGAGGATTTTCCCGATGGTTTCCCTACATTATTGCAATGTTTCGTAACCGAAAACTTGTAAATACTAGCCTGAGCGATGGAGTAATAAATGGAATAATATACTTTAAGGTGGTATTCCTAGGCGATATAGTAGAGAGATCAGTCACAAGGCAAAGATTCATTTTTTTTTCTTATTTCTCAGACTAGTGGGTCCTCAGAATTTAGCTGGAAGATTGGGCTTTCATTCAATTTTATACGTAACATCCATTAAAAAAATCATAACGGGATTTAACGAACCAATTCAATCGCGAGTTAACATTAAGTGAGAAAGTTGATTCGATGGGTGTCATAGCTTCCTCAGCAGTCTGCACAGAATTAGGACGCTCGGTGTGATCAAATATTCTGATAATAAAAATCACTTGAAACAACAGTCTGTAATTATAATATGTGAAAAGAGCAACAATAAGAAATAATTTGAGGAAAAACGAGCAGTAAACAGAGTCTAAGGAGATAAGAACAAGCATTTAGCACTTAAGGGAGCACACCTTTTCTGTCAAATCTAATGCTCCACTAATGATGGTGGCTTCATCGTGAGTAAGTTCACCGCCTTTACCCGCCTTATGAAATTTAATCAAAAGAGAAAAAAATGGAACCCAATAATGGATTTGTGTTCCACAAATAACCAATACAAGACATCAGACTTGTAAAAGAGCGTGGATATTCTCTGCTGAAACACTTCTAATATTCATCGGATAATTAAAGAGTCACCAATAAATAAGAGATACAAAAAAAGTTACCTCCTGGCTATGGATAGAAACAAGTGCTTTCAACTGGGGTCGTCTAAATAACACATCTCCATGCCCCAAGACAGAATCCAGAATCTAAATTATAAAGCACTTAAACATCAAGAAGATATCCTCAATGTGATGTACGGTTTTGTGCCAAAACATATTAAAACAGATAAACGAGGAATAACCTTTATCACACCATAGAAACTCGTTATGACATCTAGCACTTCGAAAAAGACCCTAACTTTGTAGAAAAACACCTACCTTTCCAATGGGATAAGAAATGGGATAACAAACGATCATCAATATGCGAACTAGCCATATGCAGTTTGCTCCAACAGCCAATCCATATCTAGAGCATACTGCTTGAGGAATAACCTAAACAATCACCAAAAAATACCAACATAAATATAAAAATTAAAATTAGAGTCGGGAAAAGAAAAAGAAAGAAAGAAAAATAACTGAGCCCACCTCACCGAAAGCTAGAATAAATGTCACGGACAGAATCACTGCAACTACGGGATGAAATAGTTTGTCCAAATAGATCGGTAGTGCCTGGAATATTCAAATAACATCAGAAAAACAAAAAATTAACGAAAGCATATGATTATTATAGACTTGAAATAAAATAAAAAAAAAAATTCAAGAACTTGCCTCCATTGCAATTGCATTGCACAAGAGGAGTGTCACCAGAAGCTGGTGCTGCTTTTGTACTACTGGCAAAATAGTTGCTACAGAACAAAAAATTCAAAATTACAAGACCAGCCCACATTGAAAAAAGCATCAGAATATTCAGATACTCAAAACCAAGAATCAGACCCATGATATGATCATGTATCATTGTTCAATTTCATACATTGAATAGCTCCGTAATTCTTATACTGCAAAATGAGAAACAAACTCCAATATAAGTAGAAGTCATCTCCTTCTCCTCTAAAACACCACAAACCAAACCACTAGCATCGTAATATTCTGAGAATTCAATCAAGCCCACAGCACCGAAAGAACTAAAGAAAAAAGATCAGAATTTACCATGTAATCCATCTTCTCCAACCAGAATCAAAGACTAATCCATTAATAACAGAAGAGGGACTGAGCCAATATAATTCTCAATTACAAATACAAGAAACACACACGCAGCCATACACGCACAAAGATAAATTAAACTATATATATATATATATATATATATATATATATATATATTACCCGCTTGTTTTTTCTCGGTGGAAGTGCCGCTACGTTTGAGTATCTCTAGTTCGACGAGTCCGAGGGACATTAAGCCCAGAGTGAGACCAGACATAATCCCAGCGAAGAGTACGAGGAAACAAGAAATCCCTGCGTAAACAAACCAAAGGCTCCTACCGAACTCAATATCCTGAGAATCGTCGTAGAAAGCCCTAGTAAAAATGCCCGCCATGGCCAGAGCGTTTAACGGCAACAAACCCATATCAGAAAAACAATAACTTGGATCTGCCAGGAGTAATTCAGTTGAATTTCACAATCCAAGCCGATATCTTTACGCCCCTTTTTGGTTTAATTTTTGCTTATTTCGCTGGAAAAATTCAATCAGGCGGTGAGTCGATAAGTGCAATGTTTTCACGTGATTATCTTATAAGACTAAAAAACGCAGTACATCGATCAACAATGTCAGCTGACTTGTCAGAGATGAGTGGATGAGGTGTTGTATGAAGGAAGAGATGAGTAGTGAAGTTGCTGGAGGAAGCAGAATTGGACAAAATAATTACTTATTACCTCATTGCTTTTTATTAAATTTGACAAATGTATCATTTTTAAAAATACAATATTGTTATAAAAATATTATTGTGATCAATATTTATGTTATGATTATTGTGATATATAATTATGAATCAATTCAATACTTGGTGAATTTTACAATACAACTCAAGGTGCCTATTTATAGGCAAATTTCTCAAATTACAACCACAAAATAAAATATTACATTTTCATAAAATAATCACAACTAATTCATAATCTCATCTATCTCATTCTAATTTAACAACTCCATATACATCCACTCCAATATTTCATTATTACTCCAAATATTTCATAATACTCCCCATTGGATGTATATTCAGGAATATGCCTTGTTAAAACCTTACTAGGAAAAATCCAGTGGAATAAAAACCTAGTGAAGTAAAAACAGTACATAATCCTTTATTATGCTTCATATGTTGCCTCATTAAAAACTTTTACTTGGGAAAAGCACATGGAAAAAATCACAGCGAAGGAAGAAAGAGTGCAACGCGTATTTGCTCCCCCTGATGATATTATCATTTCAAATCTCGAAGTCTCCGAATGCCAATTGAATATATCATTTTTCTAAAAATTATTGGGGGAAGTGCTTTCGTAAACAAATCTGCACTTGTTGTACAGCAATATCGCCATTTTTCTCCAATTCGTGTGTAAAGAAAAATTTTGGAGAAATATGTTTTGTTCTATCAGCTTTAATATATCCTTCCTTTAATTGTGCAATACATGCCGCATTATCTTCATATAATATCGTCGGAAGTAACTTTTCATATAAAAGCCCACAAGTTTGTTGTATATGCATAATTATCGATCGCAACCAAATGCATTCTCGGCTAGCTTCATGAATTGCTAATATTTCAGCGTGATTAGATGATGTAGCCGTTAAACTTTGTTTAACTGATCGCCATGAAATGGCAGTTCCTCCATACGCAAATAAATAACCAGTTTGCGATCGAGCATTATGTGGGTCAGATAAGAATCCAGCATCCGCATACCCAATTAAATTTGCTTTTATCTCATTAGAGTAGAACAATCCCATATCAGTTGTTCCTTGAAGGTATCGAATATTCGTTTAACTCCGTTCCAATGTCTACGAGTCGGCGAAGAACTGTATCTTGCCAATAAATATACAGCAAATGCTATATCAGGTCCCGTATGACTCGTAAGATACATTAGCGCTCCAATAGCACTAAGATATGGTACTTCAGGACCAAGTAGCTCTTCTTCATTTTTACGTGGTCTAAACGGATCTTTATTCACGTCTAGCGATCGGACAATCATCGGAGTATCCAATGGATGAGCTTTGTCCATGTAAAACATTTTCAATACCTTTTTCGTATAAGTTTCTTGATGCACAAATATTCCATTCTTTAAATATTCAATTTGCAGTCCGAGACAAAATTTCGTTTTTTCGAGAGCTTTCATTTCGAACTCCTTTTTCAAACAATCAACAGCTTTTGATAACTCTCCAGGAGTTCCAATTATATTGATATCATCAACGTAAAATGCTATAATGAAAAACTCATTTTTACATCTTTTCATGAATATACAAGGGCAAGTTTGATCATTTTTATGCCCTTCTTTCACTAAAAATTCCTTTAGGCGATTATACCACATACGCCCAGATTGCTTTTATCCATAAAGCGATTTATTAAATTTAATTGAGTACTCAATTCGTGGACCTGAATTTTCAGGTAATTTGAATCTCTCGGGAAGCTTCATATATATATATGTATATATCACTGTCAAGCGATCCATATAAATAAGCAGCGACAACATCCATAAGACGCATATCGAGTCCTTCTCGTACTGCCACACTAATTAGATAACGAAAAATAGTTGTGTTCACCACAGGGGAATACGTCTCCTCATAATCAATACCAGGTCTTTGCGAAAAACCTTGTGCAACAAGTCGTGCTTTGTATCTCGTTATTTCACCGTTTTCATTTCTCTTTCTAACAAAAACTCATTCGGGGAAAATCTTTTGAACATTCACAACGATAAACATATATACAACCATTCATATTATTTACGGATACATTCATAACATTTCATTCTCGTTTATTTAACACTTTGTCCGCTTCGGGGGAAATCTATTTTTTTTCACAACGATAAACATACACAACCATCTATTCACTTCTGGGAATGTCGTATATTCACTTCGGGAAATGTCGTAATCAAAATATCAACCATAATTAACCTTTTATTTTCATAATTCAGATTTCAAGTCAACATATCTCAATATCGAAAGCAACAAATTCTAAGCTCGCCAAATTCGACATTATACTATCATGCGATCAGAAATATGTTAATAATAAATCATATAACTAATCAAAATCATAAGATCCAAAAATATATGTAAACAATAACATAAACAAATAAAATAAATCTTTTATTATTCGTTTAATTAATTTATGTAAGGTTCGATAAGGTAATTATGGTATCTGTTGTCCAAAGTCCGTACATGTCCAAAGTCCGGGTCCATAGTACAAAATACATGTCCATCGTCCATAGTCCATAGTCCGTACAATAGGTAATTATTTTAAAGTGGTTTAATAATTTAATCAAATATTGTTTTAATTTTGTTTATTCTTTAAAAAAAATCCACACGCCACCAAGATGATTCGAAATCTGGACCTCTCACCACAAATGACGATATTCCGCAATACCACTCGGCTAGAGGCATTTTGTTGTATATTTTACTTCGTTTTTTTAAATATCTATGTAGTGTACGATTAATGTAAACAAAATTACCGTACATAAAAATAAAATACCTCACTCGTGAAATAATCTTGACGGACGTTGATCGTTGCCGGAGAGCGCTCGTGCTGATAACGTATTATAAAAATATTATTGTGATTAATATTTATGTTATTATTGTGATATATAATTATAGAGAGAAATATTTAGAGAGATGATATAAGTATGAATCAATTCAATACTTGGTGTATTTTTACAATACAACTCAAGGTGCCTATTTATAGGCAAATTTCTCGAATTACAACCACAAAATAAAATATTACATTTTCATAAAATAATCACAACTAATTCATAATCTCATCTATCCCATTCTAATTTAACAACTCCATATACATCCACTCCAATATTTCATAATTACTCCAATATTTCATAATAAAGATATCATATAATCTAAGTGTAAATTTGTTAAACATTAACATACCATAGTTGTGTACATGGGCGAAGTGTGAGGATTATAAAGATCGCCTATATCGAATCTAATGGAGGATTGAGGAAACGAAATATGATCGTCGCTCCAATTATAAAATAAAATATGTTAGAATTTTTTAAACTATATTCTAAAAAATAATACGTATTTACAAATAGTATTCCCTATCGAAATAATTTACTTTACGCTCTCTTTTCACTCTTCTCTTGGGGTCGTTTAAAAAGTTGGCCTTTGACATGGTCAATGTTAAAAAAAATAGCCTCCAAATGTATAATGACAGTTATACCCTTACTAAATGGGTCCCACTTTCCGAAATCGATATCTGTTACCGGGGTCACAAAAGGGTGGGAGGACGGGTCGTAGTCCAGTGGTTGTGTAATCAGACGTTCAATTAGTAGGTCATGGGTTTAAATCCGCAACACGTATATATTTTTTTTATTATTTTTTTGCAACATGGACGGGACCCTTGCAGCATGGACGGGACCCCTGCCGTGTGTGTGGGGGGACCCTTGCCTTGTGTGAGGGGGACCCCTGCGGTGTGTGCGGGCAGCAGCGCAGGGGTCCCCGCACACAGCGCAGGGGTCCCCGCACCAGCGCAGGAGACCCGCGCACACAGCAGGGGACCCTGCAGCCGCACAGTGTGCAGGGGTCCCCGCGCACACAGCGCAGGGGTCCCCGCACATACAGCAGGGGACCTCGCACACAACGCATGGTTCCCCGCCCACAGCACAGGGGTCCCCCGCACACACAGCAGGGGTCCCGCCCATACTGCGCACCAGATGGGCGGGTCCCCTGCTATATAGCATGGGTCCACTGAGCTGGGGACCCACTGCTATTTTTAAAAGATACCTTGTCAAATGACGCAAATGCCCTTAAATCGATTTTTTTTTATAAAAAAAAAAAGAAAAAATCGACTGAGCTATTTTTTTAACGTTGACTATGTCAAAGGCCATTTTTTTAAATATTCCCTTCTCTTGTAAAACTCTTGCTTCTCTCGTAAAATATTCCAAGGAATAAAGTTGGCATTTTCCTACGATTCTATTTAAAGTTAGTTTTAAATTTGTTTTTACATATTTATTTTTAGTCTCGTTTAGCCCTAATGAAAGGCTAATTCCCTTTGTTAAACTACACCAAGATGACTTAATACTTGAATCATAGTTTTATATCATTTTTATATTATATATTATATGATATGTAGTTTTGCTTAGGGTGTAAATGAGCCGAGTTCCTCTCATTTCTAGGCTCTGCTGAAAATTTGTATTTAGATGTCGACCTCGACGAGTTATTTGTTTCCAAATTTGATGAAAAATAATAAAACGTGAGTCGATGCATTGAGTTGGCAATTAATCGGGACAGTGATGGAGAATCAATACTTAGTGGAGAATTTTCGCCAAGTCCCCAATAAGCAAATGGAGAGGAATTTTGCGCCACAAAAATTTGTCGGGATCTTGTCCGGCCCCGCTACTTTTCAGTGTGGACTATATTCAGAAATAACGGAAACAAAAAGCATTTGACAAAGTTATCGTGGAATATAAATAACTAAGTTGGGACTGATAGTATTGTGATATGATTATGAGATTTAGACATCGTGAGAGAGGGAAATGAAATAGAGAAAGGATCTCTGTTTCCGTCTGGGGATGATATCTCCCTTATCCCTATCTCACAGAGAAAAAACGAAGAATTCTCATCTCAATCAGAATGAATTCTTTTATGGAAAATCCTTATCCTTTTGTCAAATATCTGTGAGCTCATCTACTCTATTTGATCGGGGAGTTTTTGGAGTGCGGGCGCTTTTTTAGAGAGAAACTCGTTTCTAAGAGCATCTCCAACGCACCGCATAAAAATACAGGTAATATTACACAATAATACAGTTGTTACAGTGCTTTTACTCCAACCCATAAACTTTATTTTCTCCACTAGTTTTCACTCCAACCCATTAACTCTATTTTTACACTAAAAATCAAATTCATATATATTACTATCATAATTGACTTATTAAACTTTATAAAATTAAAAAGTCAATGTATTTTAATTATTAATATTTAAAAATTAAATAAATGATAAAATTAGCATATTATTTAAGTTTAATTTTATTATATTAAATACAATTATATTATTTTCAATTTTATTTGTATTATAATAGTGTATCAAATATGTAAATATAATAAAATATGTATTATTAAAGTAAATATAATAAATAGAAATTGAAACTCTATTTTTGTGTTAAAAATTGTGCGTACTCTAGATCTGGAGTTTCTCTGCTGATCAACACAATATTTGTGTTAAATATAGAGTCCCATTGGAATAGAATCGTACTCTATTTTTGTGTTTTACACAAAACTAAAGTACCCGTTGGAGATGCTCTAAGCATATTGAAGAACGTGAGCTCGTCTACTCAAGAGTTGAGTTTTAAGCTGGAAATTTTTAATTTCATTGTGGAAACGGAAATACAAATACTAGGCTTTAGATCAATCTTTCGCTCTGGTTTTAAAAATAGCATTTGATGAAGTCAATTAAGTAGCATTCTTCACAAGTTTCTTTTAGTTACTGAGATCAATTCTAAGGGTATTTTTGTTTTTTATAGTTTGAGTACCCACCTTACTGTCACAGTAGGTACTCAACAATACTGTGATAGCTTCATAATGTCACAATGAACATCAGTTAGATAGCGGTACAGTCGTATAGAACAAATTGTAGTAAGAATTTGAACCCGTGACTTATTAGTTGGATGATGGACTACACAAACCATCACACCAAGTGACCTTAAACTTCACATTTCTACTTAACCTGTTACCTGAGTCGATTAGTAAGAATATAATAGTCTTTTAATTCATGCAATTGAATTTGCCAAATATTAATAGTTTTTACATATTGGAATGGAATACAGAGGTCATCTCCAATAGTAAAACCAATTATCAAACTCATTTTACATTAAATATCACATCAAACAGTAACTCTTCTCGAACTGTTAAACTTTGAGAAGTGTGATACTCTTTGCAGAGAGTTGTCACTTTTGTGACGCCCGGGCCGATGAGGGCGGGGAGTGATCGCCGGTGCCAGAGAGGTGCACGGACAAGGTGCGGCTCCTGACAGGCTTCTAGGCGAAGGGGTACATGAACGAACCGATCCGACACCCGAATGAGAGGGGATCCTGACAGGCTAAGAATCGTATAAGAGAATTGATCTCATATCACCAAGGTCGACCTACCTTTTTGGGAGTCCATCAATAGAAACTCCGAAGTTAAGCGTGCTTGACTTGGGGCAATCTAGGGATGGGTGACCCACTGGAAAGTTTCTCAGGTGCGTGTGAGCGAGTGGACGAAGCATGCTGAAAGGTTAAATGGTGGTACAGTGTGGCCAGACTATCAGTCGGAGTGTGGTGGGTCCAACCTCACAGGTCCCGGTAGGAACCGGTGCCACAGTGACACCCGGTATGGGACGGGATGTTACAGGTTGTATCAGAGCACAACCTCTCACAGTACGGTGCTGGTTCAAGGACGAACCAGACGGAAGTTGGTGGGCATGTTGTGACGACCCGCCATCTACTACTATTTTCTTACATTAACTTACGTGACTAAATAAAAATATAAAATATATTACATATGAAACATCGATAGAATTTTTCGATTTTATAAAACAACCCACACCCAACTATTTTACAATACAAACATTGTTCAAATTTTATATACAATACAAACTTATTTTACAAAAACACAACACAATTAAATATAACGCCCGCCACACAGGTCGCATCCATGTACACACCACCCTCAAAAGTCACCGGAAGTTCCAGAAGGACCAGCCTTACTATCTAAACGTTCATATACCGTGTTTGCTGCATCTACAACACATAAAAACATGGGATGAGCTATAAAGCTCAGTAAGTGGAAATATGCATGTATGCACGTGTCCAAAATAGCAAAGGCATCCGCGCCAGTGCTTTCTAATACTATTCTCACATCATCCTCATTCATTTCTCATTTTCATCAGGGCCCATAGCTACTTACTAACTGCACCATCTTATTATGAGCTCAAATCCTCTTCGGATAAATACGATAGTGGCCCACACTGGCTAGGATAAAATTAGGATTTATCTCCAATCTTACCATTCACCAGGTCGCCCCTCTATCAAATTACTTTCCTGGCACTATAGTTCATTCTATGTGCCTTCCCATTACCTAAATAATTTAGGTAAATATATTCGACGGTTTTACCCCCGTCATGGTGCCTTTGTAGAAGTAGCTATATTCTCATCTATTTCCATTACATATAACTCACTTTTCATTCGAGTAATATAATGCACGCTCATTCCTCAAAATACTCTATATGATTCGTGCGTGCACATGACATGATGCATAAATAATGCAACAATAAATATTCCAAACAATCGCATATAACAGATAATTCACATATCACTTATTCATGGAAGCAATTAGTCACGTAGAAATACACATATCAATCAATTTATGTGTTGTAGTTGAAATTCCCACTTACCTGATATCCTCAGCTTATCGCACGGTTAAATCGCTAACCTTCGAATCCTAATTATAAAAACATATAAAATTATAGTTCGTTAATTTAATTACGATTTCATGAAATTGGCTTAATTTAGAAAACCCTAGTTTCAGCTTTTATAAATTTCGAAACCCTAAAATTTAAAACTTTTCCTAAACTGAAAAATACTATTTATATAAATCTCGACATGTATTAAAATATATCTCGACATTTTATATCATCATCATATCGACATTTATATATATTTACATCTCGATATTATGTTTGATAGCTTTCGACATTTTCCTAACATCACTCGACATTTCATGATAAAACTTCGTAACAATACACTTCAACCCACAAAGAAAAATGTCGAAACAATTCTACACATACATATCGACATCTTCACCACAATTTCGACATTTATCATCTTATACAATGTATCTCGACATTTTATCAACATTTCACTCGACATCTTCACTCTTAAAAAAAATGTCGACATCTCACTCAATATTTATTCCAAATTCTTCTTCGAAATTCCACTCGACATTCACAAAACTTCATAACTAAACACATAAGTATTTCGACATTTCTATAACATCTCAAAACCTCTCACTCGACATATCGACATCTTACTTAAAGTTATAAATATCGAAACCTCACACAAAGGTCTCGATATCCTCACAACAATTTAATTCGACATCTGATAAATATCAACTTTTCCACCTACATCATGTCGAAATCATATTTCATAATTCATAAAACTCGGTACAACATATATGCATTTCAACACCCTCATATCATATATCCCAACTCGAGATTTTATATCGACATTTTCATAAAACTTGAACCAACTACATATAACATTTCGATATCTTTACTAACACTATTTAATTCTAAACCCTTAAAATCTTTCGATCAAGATTTTATCTATCAAGAACACTTTAAACATCATATCACTATAAGTGATGTTCTTCCCTTTCCAACAATCAAAAACCCTAAATAACATAAACTTACGTGATTTCCCCAACTTAATAATTCTTAGATAAACCAAAACCTAATTAGAATATAAAAATTATAACAAGAAACCTTACCTAATCCATGTTGCTTTGTGATTATGAATTTTATTCTTCGCCTCCTCTCAACTTGTTCTCCTCGTCTAATGACTTCTTTCTTTCTAGATTGTTATCTTAAAGCTTTTAATTATATTATTACTTAAGATTAAATCGTTTTCTAGTTTCACTTTTAGGTTTGTAAGTTTGGACTCATTCCTTTCTAAATCATATAATAAGTTCAATGATTATGACATTTACCTAATATTAATGTTTTATACCTTGTATTAATTATTCTTTATAGTAAGATCTCGAAATCCCTTTCACAAGTCTCAACATCAATTCCATTTAAACACTTCGACATTTTTAATAACTCATCTCTCATCAACATCTCGACATCTTAATAAAATTTCGAATGAAATGTCGAAACCAACTTCAAGATCCTTATGTCATTCTTTCTAATAATTTCGACATTATACTTTATCATCATCTCGACATTCTTAAATACTAACCATACTCCAATTTAGGAACTTACTACCACATCTTAAAGTTCGAATTTTATCTAAAAAGAAACCCTAAATTTCAATTGATAATGTTAGGTATCATGTAGTCACGAAATTAAATAAAGACTAAATATAAAATCATATAAACACATAATATGCATGCAAATTTATTGGCCAACTTACTCACGGGACCCGGGTATTACATTCTCCCCCCCTTAAAGAGGATTTCGCCCTCGAAATCAGATTGGTTGAAACAATTCTGGGTACCGACTTCTCATATCATCTTCACGTTCCCACGTAGCTTCTTCAGTTGACTGATTCTGCCATAACACTTTTACCAACGGAATCTATTTATTTCGAAGTCTCTTCATTTCATACATCAAAATCTCCACCGGCTTCTCCTCATAACTTAAATCTGGCTTGAGTTGTTGATACAGGAATTCCTTTCTCAAGACATGATTCGGATCAGCGATATATTTTCGTAAGGTCGACACATGAAACACATCATGAACTTGTGCCAATGAAGCTGGTAATTCCAATTGGTAAGCTACTTCACCGACTCTTTTAATTATTTTAAAAGGTCCAATGTATCTTGGGCTCGACTTACCCTTTCGCCCAAACCGTTTCACACCTTTCATCGGAGATACTTTCAAAAACACCCAGTCATCAATTTCAAATTCTAACAGTCTGCGTCTTCGGTCTGCATAACTCTTTTGTCGACTTTGAGCCGTTTGCATTCTTTCTCGTATTTTTGTTATTGCCTCAGTCATCTCTTGAACCATGTCAGGTCCTAACATTGCACGTTCACTAACTTCATCCCAATGTATGGGAGATCGACATTTTCGCCCATATAAAGCTTCATAGGGTGCCATTCCAATAGTTGCATGATAACTATTGTTATAAGAAAACTCGATCAGTGGCAAATATTTGCTCCAGTTTCCTTTAAAATCCAAAACACATGCTCGTAACATGTCTTTCAAAGTTTGGATAGTTCGTTCTGATTGACCATCCGTCTGAGGATGATAAGCCGTACTAAAAGACAATTTAGTCCCCATCGCTTTCTGCAAACTTTTCCAAAAATTAGATAAGAACCGTGAATCTCGATCCGATATAATCGATAACGGAATCCCCCAATTTCTTGTATATATATTTCTGCGTATCGCTCCAGGGAAAACATCGAGCTTATGGGTAGAAAATGAGCAGACTTCGTCAATCGATCGACTATAACCCAAATAGCATCATAACCTTTTACAGTCTTTGGTAGGCCAACAACGAAATCCATAGTAATATGATCCCACTTCCACTCAGGTATTGGCAAAGGCTGTAATGTCCCTGCCGGTCTTTGATGTTCCGCCTTTATTTGTTGGCATTGACTTATAAACTTCGCAATGTCTCTTTTCATCCCCGGCCACCAATAATTTATTCGAAGATCTCGATACATTTTTGTAGCTCCTGGATGTACTGAGTATGCCGTCGCATGTGCTTCCGTCATTACTATTCTTCGAATTTTCGCATCATCAGGTACATATAACCGGTCCTTGTAATATAGACTTCCATCTTCTTGTATTTTGAAATCAATTGAAGTTTGCTCCGTCTGTGCGTCTTTGATTTTCAGATATAACTCATCATTTTCTTGCACCCGTTTGATTTGTTCCAGTATCGTAGGTTGTAGAGTTAATGCTGCCAACTTTGCTTCAACTTCTCCCAATTGCACTACCTCCACTTCCAACAATTGTAACTCCGCGCTTATAGCTTTTCGACTTAATGCATCAGCCACCACATTTGCTTTGCCTGGATGATAACTAATTACACAATCATAGTCTTTAACAAGTTCTAACCACCGTCTTTGCCTCATATTTAATTCCTTCTGAGTGAAGAAATATTTCAGGCTCTTGTGGTCCGTGAAAATTTCGCATCGTTCCCCATATAAATAATGCCTCCATATTTTTAGAGCAAAAACCACAGCAGCGAGCTCCAAATCATGAGTCGGATAATTCTTTTCATACTCCTTCAATTGTCGAGAAGCATATGCAATTACTTTTCCATGTTGCATTAATACACACCCCAGACCATTTCTTGACGCATCGCTATAAACTGAAAATCCTCCAGTTCCTGATGGTATTGTAAGAACTGGAGCTGAAGTGAGTCTCTTCTTTAATTCTTGAAAACTTTGCTCGCACTCTTCACTCCAATGGAATGGAACATTCTTCCTTGTTAACTTTGTCAGTGTTGATGCAATCTTTGAGAAATCCTTAATAAACTTTCTGTAGTATCCAGCTAAGCCAAGAAAACTCCGTACTTCTGTCACATTGGTTGGTTGAGGCCAATTGTTGATAGCTTCAATTTTGCTAGGATCCACAGAAATTCCTTCTCCAGAAACAATGTGGCCCAAAAATGCGACTTGACTCAACCAGAACTCACATTTCTTGAACTTGGCATATAATTTATTTTCTCGTAATATCTCAAGAACTATCCTCAAATGTTGCTCATGTTCTTTCCTCGTCTTCGAGTAAATAAGAATGTCATCAATGAATACAATGACAAACTTGTCCAAAAATTGTTTGAACACTCGATTCATTAAATCCATAAATGCCGCTGGCGCATTAGTTACCCCGAAAGGCATAACTAAAAATTCGTAATGTCCATATCTGGTTCTGAACGCCGTCTTCGGAATGTCTTCTTTTCGAACCTTCAATTGATGATATCCCGATCGTAAATCTATTTTTGAAAACACCGTTGCTCCCTGAAGTTGATCAAATAAATCATCAATTCTGGGTAGTGGATATTTATTCTTGATTGTTATTTTGTTCAGCTCTCTGTAGTCAATGCATAGTCGCATCGACCCATCCTTCTTTCGCACGAACAGAACTGGCGCTCCCCAAGGAGAAAAACTGGGTTGAATGAATCCTTTCTGTAATAAATCGTCCAACTGATCCTTTAACTCCTTCAATTCAGTCGGCGCTAATCGATAGGGAGTCTTAGAGATTGGAGCAGACCCTGGTATTAAGTCGATCGTAAATTCAATTTCTCGATCCGGTGGTAATCCGGGTAAATCTTCGGGAAACACGTCAGGAAAATCACACACCACTGGCACAGTCTCTAATTTCGGAGATGAACGTTCCTCTGATTTCACTGCGAAAACTAGATAAACTTCGCATCCCGTCTTCATTAAACGCTGTGCCTTTGTAGCTGAAATTCTAGAAACATTTTTTTCTTTATTTGTTCCTGTGACGACCCGCCATCTACTACTATTTTCTTACATTAACTTACGTGACTAAATAAAAATATAAAATATATTACATATGAAACATCGATAGAATTTTTCGATTTTATAAAACAACCCACACCCAACTATTTTACAATACAAACATTGTTCAAATTTTATATACAATACAAACTTATTTTACAAAAACACAACACAATTAAATATAACGCCCGCCACACAGGTCGCATCCATGTACACACCACCCTCAAAAGTCACCGGAAGTTCCAGAAGGACCAGCCTTACTATCTAAACGTTCATATACCGTGTTTGCTGCATCTACAACACATAAAAACATGGGATGAGCTATAAAGCTCAGTAAGTGGAAATATGCATGTATGCACGTGTCCAAAATAGCAAAGGCATCCGCGCCAGTGCTTTCTAATACTATTCTCACATCATCCTCATTCATTTCTCATTTTCATCAGGGCCCATAGCTACTTACTAACTGCACCATCTTATTATGAGCTCAAATCCTCTTCGGATAAATACGATAGTGGCCCACACTGGCTAGGATAAAATTAGGATTTATCTCCAATCTTACCATTCACCAGGTCGCCCCTCTATCAAATTACTTTCCTGGCACTATAGTTCATTCTATGTGCCTTCCCATTACCTAAATAATTTAGGTAAATATATTCGACGGTTTTACCCCCGTCATGGTGCCTTTGTAGAAGTAGCTATATTCTCATCTATTTCCATTACATATAACTCACTTTTCATTCGAGTAATATAATGCACGCTCATTCCTCAAAATACTCTATATGATTCGTGCGTGCACATGACATGATGCATAAATAATGCAACAATAAATATTCCAAACAATCGCATATAACAGATAATTCACATATCACTTATTCATGGAAGCAATTAGTCACGTAGAAATACACATATCAATCAATTTATGTGTTGTAGTTGAAATTCCCACTTACCTGATATCCTCAGCTTATCGCACGGTTAAATCGCTAACCTTCGAATCCTAATTATAAAAACATATAAAATTATAGTTCGTTAATTTAATTACGATTTCATGAAATTGGCTTAATTTAGAAAACCCTAGTTTCAGCTTTTATAAATTTCGAAACCCTAAAATTTAAAACTTTTCCTAAACTGAAAAATACTATTTATATAAATCTCGACATGTATTAAAATATATCTCGACATTTTATATCATCATCATATCGACATTTATATATATTTACATCTCGATATTATGTTTGATAGCTTTCGACATTTTCCTAACATCACTCGACATTTCATGATAAAACTTCGTAACAATACACTTCAACCCACAAAGAAAAATGTCGAAACAATTCTACACATACATATCGACATCTTCACCACAATTTCGACATTTATCATCTTATACAATGTATCTCGACATTTTATCAACATTTCACTCGACATCTTCACTCTTAAAAAAAATGTCGACATCTCACTCAATATTTATTCCAAATTCTTCTTCGAAATTCCACTCGACATTCACAAAACTTCATAACTAAACACATAAGTATTTCGACATTTCTATAACATCTCAAAACCTCTCACTCGACATATCGACATCTTACTTAAAGTTATAAATATCGAAACCTCACACAAAGGTCTCGATATCCTCACAACAATTTAATTCGACATCTGATAAATATCAACTTTTCCACCTACATCATGTCGAAATCATATTTCATAATTCATAAAACTCGGTACAACATATATGCATTTCAACACCCTCATATCATATATCCCAACTCGAGATTTTATATCGACATTTTCATAAAACTTGAACCAACTACATATAACATTTCGATATCTTTACTAACACTATTTAATTCTAAACCCTTAAAATCTTTCGATCAAGATTTTATCTATCAAGAACACTTTATACATCATATCACTATAAGTGATGTTCTTCCCTTTCCAACAATCAAAAACCCTAAATAACATAAACTTACGTGATTTCCCCAACTTAATAATTCTTAGATAAACCAAAACCTAATTAGAATATAAAAATTATAACAAGAAACCTTACCTAATCCATGTTGCTTTGTGATTATGAATTTTATTCTTCGCCTCCTCTCAACTTGTTCTCCTCGTCTAATGACTTCTTTCTTTCTAGATTGTTATCTTAAAGCTTTTAATTATATTATTACTTAAGATTAAATCGTTTTCTAGTTTCACTTTTAGGTTTGTAAGTTTGGACTCATTCCTTTCTAAATCATATAATAAGTTCAATGATTATGACATTTACCTAATATTAATGTTTTATACCTTGTATTAATTATTCTTTATAGTAAGATCTCGAAATCCCTTTCACAAGTCTCAACATCAATTCCATTTAAACACTTCGACATTTTTAATAACTCATCTCTCATCAACATCTCGACATCTTAATAAAATTTCGAATGAAATGTCGAAACCAACTTCAAGATCCTTATGTCATTCTTTCTAATAATTTCGACATTATACTTTATCATCATCTCGACATTCTTAAATACTAACCATACTCCAATTTAGGAACTTACTACCACATCTTAAAGTTCGAATTTTATCTAAAAAGAAACCCTAAATTTCAATTGATAATGTTAGGTATCATGTAGTCACGAAATTAAATAAAGACTAAATATAAAATCATATAAACACATAATATGCATGCAAATTTATTGGCCAACTTACTCACGGGACCCGGGTATTACAGTTCCCACAAAAATAGAAGGCTCATTCTCTTTTGTTTTAAATGTAACTGTCTTGCGATTGCAGTCAATAATAGCTCCGTATTTTGAGAGCCAGTCCATTCCAAGAATCACCTCGTAGTCGTTCATCGGAATAACTATTAAATCAACGGACAATTCTCTTCCATTAACTAATACAGGACAATTTCGTAAAACCAAATTGGTTCGTATCGCAACTCCGTGTGGAACAGTCACATTATATTCACAATCAGATAGGGTATTTAGTGGATGCAAATGAATGCGTAGCTCCTGAATCTACTAAAATGCATGTCAGAAGTTTGTGAATAAGTAGAATACCTGCCACCACGGACGGATTAGCTTTTGCTTCCTCGGTAGTCAAAGTATACACACGTGCTGGCACAGTTGGTGGTTTCGCTTGAGCCATAGCTTGATTTCCTGGTGTCTTTTCTGTACATGATCTTGCATAATGCCCTGTCTTCCCGCATTTGTAACAGATAGCATTCTGTGAAAAACAGATACCCGAATGATGTCGTCCACATCTTGGGCAAGCTGGCATTGGGACTTGGGGTCTCCATTGATTAGGGTTTTGTTGCTGAGGTGGTCCAGGCCTATTCTGAAAATTTGGCTTCCCACCTTTTGGAAAGAACTGTCGTTTCTGATTACCCCCACTCCACTTTGCTCCTTGTACAAACTTTCTCTTCATCTCTTGAGCGCAAATAATTCTTGTCTCAGCTTGTTCTGCAACCATCGCCCGCTCAGCCACTTGAGCATATGTAGTTCGTTGTAGTCCGGCCATATTAACGTCACGATACAACTCCGGCTTTAGACCCTCAAGAAATCGTTCGATCTTCAGAGCATCAGTACTCACCATATGTGTCGCGAACCTTGACAGTTGTTCAAATTTTCTGATGTATTCTGCCACAGTCATTGCCCCTTGTTTGAGATTGATAAACTCATTCATACGTTGGGCTCGCACAGGTGCGGTGAAGTATTTATTTCGGAATAATTCCTTGAAACGCTCCCAACTCATGTTGATCGGATCCTCAATTGCCAAAATAGTATCCCACCAATGCCCTGCACTTCCTCGCAGTAGAAATGCAGCACACAGAACTTTCTCATTCTCAGGAATTCTGCTATACTGGAACATACTCTCTAATGTTCTGAGCCAATCTTCAGCAGATGTTGGATCAATAGCATCCTCAAAAGTCGGTGGATTCAATTTACGAAATCTTTCACCCACTGCTTCAACCCTATCAGCCTGAGAGATTCCGTTATTTCTTGTCCCCTCAGAGTTTTGCTGCTGAATCAATTCTCGAATCTGTTGAGACTGCTGACGTACTAATTCAGTAAGCTGAAGGATAGCCGAGTCACGATTGTCAGTCGGGTTTACATTTTCGCCTTCATGATTGTTTCCTCCACTGCCTTCTCCTCTAGTTCTTACCATGTTGTCTCTTTTACCCTAATAGTCCCTAAGGCCAATAAATTATGCAATGCAAGAAATTCATAAAATCAAATAACTTACAATCAAGGCTGTCTTCCGTGCTTTTGAGTGTGTGTACATGGACAGTCTACAGAAACTGCAACCGAAGCTCTGATACCAACCTGTGACGACCCGCCATCTACTACTATTTTCTTACATTAACTTACGTGACTAAATAAAAATATAAAATATATTACATATGAAACATCGATAGAATTTTTCGATTTTATAAAACAACCCACACCCAACTATTTTACAATACAAACATTGTTCAAATTTTATATACAATACAAACTTATTTTACAAAAACACAACCCAATTAAATATAACGCCCGCCACACAGGTCGCATCCATGTACACACCACCCTCAAAAGTCACCGGAAGTTCCAGAAGGACCAGCCTTACTATCTAAACGTTCATATACCGTGTTTGCTGCATCTACAACACATAAAAACATGGGATGAGCTATAAAGCTCAGTAAGTGGAAATATGCATGTATGCACGTGTCCAAAATAGCAAAGGCATCCGCGCCAGTGCTTTCTAATACTATTCTCACATCATCCTCATTCATTTCTCATTTTCATCAGGGCCCATAGCTACTTACTAACTGCACCATCTTATTATGAGCTCAAATCCTCTTCGGATAAATACGATAGTGGCCCACACTGGCTAGGATAAAATTAGGATTTATCTCCAATCTTACCATTCACCAGGTCGCCCCTCTATCAAATTACTTTCCTGGCACTATAGTTCATTCTATGTGCCTTCCCATTACCTAAATAATTTAGGTAAATATATTCGACGGTTTTACCCCCGTCATGGTGCCTTTGTAGAAGTAGCTATATTCTCATCTATTTCCATTACATATAACTCACTTTTCATTCGAGTAATATAATGCACGCTCATTCCTCAAAATACTCTATATGATTCGTGCGTGCACATGACATGATGCATAAATAATGCAACAATAAATATTCCAAACAATCGCCTATAACAGATAATTCACATATCACTTATCCATGGAAGCAATTAGTCACGTAGAAATACACATATCAATCAATTTATGTGTTGTAGTTGAAATTCCCACTTACCTGATATCCTCAGCTTATCGCACGGTTAAATCGCTAACCTTCGAATCCTAATTATAAAAAACATATAAAATTATAGTTCGTTAATTTAATTACGATTTCATGAAATTGGCTTAATTTAGAAAACCCTAGTTTCAGCTTTTATAAATTTCGAAACCCTAAAATTTAAAACTTTTCCTAAACTGAAAAATACTATTTATATAAATCTCGACATGTATTAAAATATATCTCGACATTTTATATCATCATCATATCGACATTTATATATATTTACATCTCGATATTATGTTTGATAGCTTTCGACATTTTCCTAACATCACTCGACATTTCATGATAAAACTTCGTAACAATACACTTCAACCCACAAAGAAAAATGTCGAAACAATTCTACACATACATATCGACATCTTCACCACAATTTCGACATTTATCATCTTATACAATGTATCTCGACATTTTATCAACATTTCACTCGACATCTTCACTCTTAAAAAAAATGTCGACATCTCACTCAATATTTATTCCAAATTCTTCTTCGAAATTCCACTCGACATTCACAAAACTTCATAACTAAACACATAAGTATTTCGACATTTCTATAACATCTCAAAACCTCTCACTCGACATATCGACATCTTACTTAAAGTTATAAATATCGAAACCTCACACAAAGGTCTCGATATCCTCACAACAATTTAATTCGACATCTGATAAATATCAACTTTTCCACCTACATCATGTCGAAATCATATTTCATAATTCATAAAACTCGGTACAACATATATGCATTTCAACACCCTCATATCATATATCCCAACTCGAGATTTTATATCGACATTTTCATAAAACTTGAACCAACTACATATAACATTTCGATATCTTTACTAACACTATTTAATTCTAAACCCTTAAAATCTTTCGATCAAGATTTTATCTATCAAGAACACTTTAAACATCATATCACTATAAGTGATGTTCTTCCCTTTCCAACAATCAAAAACCCTAAATAACATAAACTTACGTGATTTCCCCAACTTAATAATTCTTAGATAAACCAAAACCTAATTAGAATATAAAAATTATAACAAGAAACCTTACCTAATCCATGTTGCTTTGTGATTATGAATTTTATTCTTCGCCTCCTCTCAACTTGTTCTCCTCGTCTAATGACTTCTTTCTTTCTAGATTGTTATCTTAAAGCTTTTAATTATATTATTACTTAAGATTAAATCGTTTTCTAGTTTCACTTTTAGGTTTGTAAGTTTGGACTCATTCCTTTCTAAATCATATAATAAGTTCAATGATTATGACATTTACCTAATATTAATGTTTTATACCTTGTATTAATTATTCTTTATAGTAAGATCTCGAAATCCCTTTCACAAGTCTCAACATCAATTCCATTTAAACACTTCGACATTTTTAATAACTCATCTCTCATCAACATCTCGACATCTTAATAAAATTTCGAATGAAATGTCGAAACCAACTTCAAGATCCTTATGTCATTCTTTCTAATAATTTCGACATTATACTTTATCATCATCTCGACATTCTTAAATACTAACCATACTCCAATTTAGGAACTTACTACCACATCTTAAAGTTCGAATTTTATCTAAAAAGAAACCCTAAATTTCAATTGATAATGTTAGGTATCATGTAGTCACGAAATTAAATAAAGACTAAATATAAAATCATATAAACACATAATATGCATGCAAATTTATTGGCCAACTTACTCACGGGACCCGGGTATTACACATGTGGCGCCCGGGGCCGATGAGGGCGGGGAGTGATCGCCGGTGCCAGAGAGGTGAACGGACAAGGAGCGGCTCCTGGCAGGCTGGCGGCGGTGCTACACGAACTTTTGAGGGCAGAGCGGTACATCGACGCGACCTGTGGAGCGACGTTAGGGTTATGTTGTGTGTTAGGTCATTGGTCTATGAAAATATAAATAACAGTCTACGGCTTTTTTACGATAATACGACTGCGAGCGGTGTGTATATTGTAAGATATGACTTTGTGAGATGTGTGTGTTGATGTAATATATTATGTTTTTTTATTGAAAAATGTTTTTTAGACGGGTCTTCCGCGACTTACGTTGCGAAAATCCGCCACTAATTACGATTAGAAAGTAGAGTCGTTACAACTTTCGGGTCAGATCTTTGAGCGGTGTGAGAATCTTTGCAGAGAGTTGTCACTTTCGGGGCATATCATTGAGATATGTGAGAAGTTACGTGAAGAGTAAGATTTTTCACTATAAGAGAAGATATGACGTTATAGTAGTAACTTCATCTCGACAATTTCATTCCTAGGAAAAAACATTTATAACATTCAACTTTTTGTAATAATGTCGATCCGATCTGCTTCTTATAACCACGATGAAATATCCTTTTATGTCGAATTTGTATGGAAATTTCTCAGGATCCAATAATGGGGAGTACCAATTATCCGATTTCGGTCTCGTATCGTTCGCTTTTAACAGGAAATAACTAGAGCATTGGGAGGTTCATACAAAAAGATCCATGCAAGCACGAGTTCAAACAATTGAGAAAGTAGCTAAGAGTCTCCATGCTTCCATAAAAGCAATAGAAGATATGCATCAGAGTGGTGTTTCAAATGAAGTTACATGGAGTATTCACATCTTATTTTCATTTTGATTTTTTAAATTTATATTAGTTTGATCTATTATATAACCGCTTTATAGATGTTTAGAGCAAAATATTTTTTGTACAAGATCACAAATTCAAATCTGGATGGAAATACTATCATGTTTGGGACATAATCAAGAACTTTGAGAATTTTAAAGATGATTCTTCAAGGAGCAAGAAAACAATCCGGTCATTATCCTTCTTCGAAATTGGAAAATCCCACTCTCGAATCTGCCAGGCAACCATCTCCCGACATTTCTTCATTTTCTATAAACTTAGATTGATCAGATAAGTTTGTTGAGCGTTCTTCATCCGAGAGACCTATTGGAGTAGAGAAAGCCAAATAAAAAGAAGATAAAAGATGATTCATCATCAATTATCAACTCTGTGCAGGAAGCAAACAATAAACTTCTTGATGAGTTGAAAAAGACAAACGAAGAATTGAAACTCCAATTGAAAATGCGAAACAAGTCTAATGTGCCGAAAGAAATTAGGAAAGAAAATAACATTCTATTTCAAGGAAAAAGGCACGCATCTTGAAGAAAAGAGGTCAACCAGGCCAACCTTATCCATATCAAACGGATACATTTGGCCAGTTTTTAAATAACCTTGGGGGAGGTGATGACAATTTGCCAGAGTACCAAGTTTTTATTGTTAGATTCGTTAATTATGATGTATTTTTACTTTCAATGCTTGTATGTTTTCTAATATCCATGCGTGTTGCTAATTTTCAATTCGGTAAGTTAGGATATGTGTTAAATTTGTCAAAGCCTGCGGCTTTAATAGAACTCTCTCTCTCTAGGGTTTCCTCTCTCTCTCTCTCAAAACAACTCTCTCGCGCGCTACTGCACAAGTGTTTTTTCTCCCATCCTCCATTAATGGAGGTGGGGGAGATCTTCGTTCTCTTTTAGTCTGTCATTTTTCCCTTTTTCTTGCTCCTCTTTGTTTTTTATTCTAAAAAAAAATGCATGTCCTTCCTCTGCCTCCGCCTCTTGCCTCACCATCTCGCTGCCTCGTACCGCCACCTCGTCTCGCCACCTCGTCGTAGCTGCAGCTGCAGCTTCTGTCTCGCCGCCGGCAGCAAGATTGCGTTTTCAGTTGCACTTTCACATCCTTGTGTTGAGCAAGCTTTGGATGCTAATCTCAAGTGAATTGAAAAAACTATTGCCGATTTAGCTGTTGATGATAATTGGAGCTGACATTTCCTCCAAGCTCCTCACGACTGTCTGGAAGTACCAGTGAAACTACTGGTGAGGCACTAGCATATCCTTTTAAGTTGTCAACTTGTGGCCCTCGATTTGTTCTACTGAAAACCAGTGCATTTATTTCAATTTGTCCTGCTTTTACTATCAGTCGGTGCTCTGGTTTGTATTTTGTTTTGTATGTTGGTGTGTCTGTTCAAGTCTCCCAAGTTGGGAGCTTGTTTCTCCTCGATGTAGGATCCTTTTCTCCCTTGTGGAGCCCAAAGTCCGATGAAGAGTATCGTAGATTTAGGTTAATAGTTTTTTCTGTTATAGGTTCTTTAATTCTTTTTTGAAAGTGAGGATTTCATTCAAAAATCCAAATAGGCACAAGAGTACAATAGAGCAATACTCAAAATTACAACATAATTGACTATTTCTATTGCGTGAAAACCGATGATAGCACAGTATCCGTTCAAAAACCCCGAAAAAAGGGGAAGAGGAAAAAATCCCAAAGCGGACTCCCACGAGGGGAGAGAAAAACTCCCACAAGGGGAGAGAAGACTCCCACAAGATGAGAAAAACACATACAAAAGGAAGAAAACTCCAAAAAAGAGTGTCTCCCCGAGGAGAACCCACCTGACACAAGCGGCCGAACGGTGGGTGGTGATGTCGGCGACAGGCGGCAGGCGAGCCGGCGTTGGGGTGGGAAGGTTGGGGCGGCTGGCAGGGGGAGGGCGCTGCTGGCGGATCGGGGATGGGCTCGGTGGTGGCTGGCAGACACGGAGGCGGAGGCGGCTGACGTAGGTGGAGGCGGGCGTCAGGGCGGTAGAAGGCGGTGGTAGGCGAATTTTTTTTATTTAAAGGACAAAACATAGAAGAACTCCCCTTACCTCCATGTTCCCCTTACCTCCATTGATGGAAGTGGTGGAGGAGGGAAGGGGAAGGGAGTGGGGTGTGAAGGAGCAAGGATTTTAGTGAGAAGGGAGCGAAATGGGGGGAAGGAGAGAGAGTGAATTGTGAGAGTATTTTGTAAATGTTGTCAGATTAAAAAAACAATTTTTTTGTTCTAGATTCTTTAGTTTCTGGTCGTAGATTATGAGTTTTGTTTTCAGTCGGTTTTTTTGTCCCTTGTGAACAGTTTTCTCTCCAGGTGGGAGTTTTGTGCCCCCTTGTGGGGGTTGTGTTGTGTTCGTTTGTGGGCATTTGTTGTCCCGGTTAACGATGTACCAGTGAGATCCTTTGGACTATTTTGCCTTTGTATCTTTGTTAATGAATTCAAGCTATCGTTTAAAAAAATGTGTTAGATTTGTAGAATTTTAATGTTGCAGTTTGTAACCATTTTTTATAAAAATTATCCATGTATATAATACAAAATAAATAATAAAATTTAGTTAAAATCTTTTTATGTTGAACAGTAGCTTACAATTCGACTCTACTAAGTTCTATCAGATTTAGCTTGCAATTGAGAGGCATGTTTTAGGATTAAATTACTTGAAACAGTTATACAAAGTTAATCCACCCTCAAGAACCCTAAAGCCTCAATAGAAAATTTTGCAACAATGCAATCGAGAGAATCTGCATTCTCGCTGCTGAGGATCTCAACACCCAAAATTCGAGGTCGGTTGTCATTCACGGCGTCAATTTCGAGCCTTAAAGTTGTCTGGAAGAAGGACCCAAAGATAGATCAAGCAATCGAAAACGACAAGAAATGGCGGCTCTGCGCCCGCGTCGTCAGGGAAGTCCTAAACGAACCTGGCCGTGCAATCTCCCTCCGTTACCTGGACAAACGCCGTGAACGCCTCCGTTTACCCGTAAACATCGAAGCTTTTCTCAAGCAAAACCCAGGTTTGTTCGATATCTACATGGACAGAAGTAAGCCCAAGTCCGATTTAGTCAAGTTCGTCAGGCCTAGCGATAGGCTGAATAGGTTCTTGGAAGAGGAGAGGTTGATATATGAGGAAAACGAGTCTCTGATCGTGTCGAAACTGTGTAAGCTGCTGATGATGGCCAAAGATAGGGTCATAAGCCTCGATAAGTTGCTCGAGGTAAAGCGTGAGTTCGGTTTTCCCAACGATTTTGTGGTGAATTTGGTGCCAAAGTACCCCAATTACTTCAAAGTACACGGAAATCCCGGCGAGGGGAAGTCGTTTCTTGAATTACTTTCTTGGAATGAAGAGTTTGCCAAGTCAGCTGTTGAAAAACAGGCCGAGGAAGAGCACCGATTGACTGGAATTGGGGTTAGGCCTCATTTTACATGGAAGCTTCCGCCCGGGTTTTTCCTCAAGAAGGAGATGAGGGAGTGGGTTAGGGACTGGATTGAGCTGCCATACATTTCTCCATACGAGGATGCGTCACGCCTAGACAGCGCATCAAGGGAAATGGAGAAACGAATGGTTGGAGTTCTCCACGAAATGCTTTCCCTCTCTGTTTATAGAAGAGTCCCCGTGCCAATTCTGGGAAAGTTTTGTGAAGAGTATAGATTCTCCAACGCATTTTCTAGCGTGTTTACTAGGCATTCGGGGATTTTCTACATGTCGTTGAAAGGTGGGATTCGAACGGCGGTGCTGAGAGAAGCGTATAAGGGCGAGGAATTGGTGGACTGTGATCCATTGCTTAAGATCAAGGAGAGGTTTGTGGAGTTGCTTAGCGAAGGTCGTGAGATTAGGGCCAAGGAATCGAGGCTGCGTAAGGAGAGGATTAGCGAGGAGATGAAACTGATGGCATCTAGGAACAGAGAGCTGAACGTTGAGCATGATTTGTAGTTTTTGTGAAAAAGACAAAATTGTTGAATTTTCTAATTATAAAGCATACACAGCAGAGGTTAGCTTAGGCTCTTGGTTAGAAACGATCGCTTAAAGTGAATATTGCAAGCGCCTTTCACATGAATTAGATTCGATCCTATGTCTCGTCTTGCTTATGTAAGAAAGGGACGGACTAAATCTGGGCTGAGCTAAGTTGTTTCAGTTTCTAGAGGAGCTAACTGGTAAGGAAGACAAAGCCTGATTTTCTCTCAAAGGTCTTTTTTTCAGTGGCCTGTCATTTGTATCACCTTGTTTATCATATGAAATACTTCCACCATTTTCGCAGGTTCATATGTAGAAAGAAACTGAGAACACTCCCTACTTGGCTGTTCTATCCAGGCTTTTGTTTTGGTTTGCTTCTCAATGTAGGTACGCCACTTATTGGATTACTGCATAAACTACGACGAGTAACTTGAAGCTGTTATTTGCTGAAGGTGAAGAGACTCACTCCGTCCTCAAGGCTGGTGTATTGAAGAGAGAATATAGCTATTATTTTCATGTGACGGAATCGTCAAGAATGGTACCATAACACTTATTTAGTAGCCCCATTACGAACTGCAGTATTTTAATTTGATTGCATTGCAGTGATGAGATGTACTCGTTCGCAACATTCGGTGCAGGGGTTATTTTTCGATCCAATTTTTGAATCTTATTCAGTATTAACATGTAATAAATAGAACATCACAAACGGAAAGCAGCACACATGGACTAGAAAACAAAACAAGCAGTAGGGTATACTGAAAACTGATTATAATGTTCGGAGTAGGACTTCGTACCCATATTCTCGCTGAGCCTCGACAACATCTTCTGCCCAGGCTACATGAGAAGGTTTGCGTTTATCAACCTCTATTATTTCGAGCGTCGACATCTCCCCAAAGCTTGTGGGAATCTCATCGAGGCAATAACAATGATGAACCTTTAGGTGCCTAAGTCTTGGAAAGTTTGAGGAATCAGCTTTCCAACGCATCACATGACATCATCAAGCTCGAGGAATTGTAATGCGCAAGAACTCAACTTCTTCTTCAACAGACCAATCGCATGGGTAGCCATCCTGTCCAAATGGAAACTTACGCTGTCTTATCTTACGCACTTGAAGATGTTGCAGAGCGACAGAAAACAATCCAAGAGCCTAACGGGTATCGAGCATTCGATCAAGATAACTTTTTGAGACAGTTGGGTAAATCGAATGGACAAAGGGGCGCTGAGCATCCCGAGATTAACTTTAGTGTCTCGAGTCTGTGCATGTGGATGAGAGCAATTGTAGTATTTCTTCCGTAACCAACATGGATTCCCAACTTTCGTACATTTGATATGCCGTTGATGAGGTTGCTACGCTGTAAATCGCGTAAACTTACATTGTAGATAGTTTGTAGGTTTTCGTGAACTCTTGTGATTTCGAAATTAATACTGATCCAGCTAGTCGTGATATACCTCAAACCCAATGCTTTTCCCGGTAATGTCAACGCTCGAGAATCGTTGTATTTGCAGATCAAGGCCTGCAGATTCCGCAATTTGCTCCATATTTCCGAAGGCAGACTTCCGCTGTATCAGATAGCCAAGAAACGCAAGTTGATTAGCTTCAGTATTTCTACTGGGAACGGAGCGAAGACTCTGTCATACAGATCCAATACCCTCAACAATCTCAATTCGGAAATTATGGGAGAGAAATCCATCACTCTAGCATGGGTAAAAAACCGGTATGATCGGTATAAAACCGGAATCAAACCGGAGTAAAATCGGTATCTTAAATATAACACATATATATTTTATATACGAATTAATCAAATATGAAAAATATACATGTTTTTATGAACGTTTTTCAAAATATAGTTATATAAATTAAGGGGTAAAATTAAATAAAAGTAAATTGTGTGGGTTGTTATAAATTAATCGTATGTCAAGTATTAAATCTATGGGTTGGGGTCAAATTTGAATAAAAATAAAATAGTGAGCTAATAGGTTAATTATAAAATATAAAAGTTAGGGTGTTGGGTGGATTCGAACCAAGTCCATTAAGTAAAATATCAACAACTTAACCAGTAGATCAAACCAACTTATTAGTTTTCCTACTTTGTATAATATATTTAAACTAATTTGTTTTATTTATTTTAAATTAAAAAGAAGACCGGACAGGAACGTGACCGGATTTTTGCCGGTCCGGTCCGGTTTTAACAACCATGATGCAAATATGATGAGAGTTCTTCCGAACGTTGAAAACACTGGGAAAAAAGATGAGCGCCCACTTGCCGAAAGCTGTTGACTTGCCCGTTCCTGATGATGCGAAGAAACTTCTCCTCTTCGGCTTTCCTCACGCAAAGATTCCTCAGAAGGTCGTGCATTCATAGCTCGTCGGCCGTCCGTTGGACTTCTTTCCTTCTATCGAGAGAAGGTTTCTATTGACCAGAGCCTTTAGGTACTCCTCTCCCAATTCTTCCAAGCTTTTGAGGTTGTTCCCACTAGACCTCCGCAGAAGAAACCCCTCCGCCGACCATAGCCTTACGAGCTTCGAGTCTTTGACATCATAATCTCCTGGGAAAGCCGCCATGTAGAGGAAGCACGGCCTCAAGTAAAGAGGCAAGTTATCATACCTCAGAGATAATCTCTTAGAGAAGTGCTCGTCTCCTGCCTGCGACAAAGCCGAAGAGACATCTCTCGAAATTCGATCCCATAAATCCTTTAAATATTTGTGGACGGAGAGAAGCCCATCGATCACGCTGATCGCTAGAGGTAGTCCTCCGCAATCACGCACTATTTTGGGTCCAATTCGTTCGAGTAAAGGCGGACAAGATTCTTCTTCCTTTTCGGCGGTGCGGACCTACACGGACCGTTCGAATCCTACGTCGACGGACCGCATTCAACACTTTTGAATATACACACTCAATCCTCTCTTTTCTCTCTCTTGAATACATGAAAGTGGAAGAAGTGTAGATTTTCTAAGTGTTTTTCGTGGTGAGAGTGTGTGGTTTTTCTTAAGGCACGTTAGCTTGTGATAAAAGGGGAGAAACCTTCTATTTATAGTGGTTTTTCATCAAGCAATCCAATGGTATCTCTGATTTTCTGGAGATAGGACGTAGCTCTGTGCTGCCAGGGACGTCATGCAGTCTGGGCTGGCTCACATCCCAGAATTCCCGGGAGATGGGACCTTCTGGGACGACGCAATGTGCAGTATAGACTGTCTGTCAGGAGCTACGGGACTAGCTCTGTACTTGTTAGGAACAGTAGGCGGCTGGAGATGGGACAACCCTGTGCTGTCAGGGAATGCAGACGGCTGGCACAACTACTATCAGAACAACTTTTCAGTGTTGTCAGACGCCTCTCCAGGCTTCAGTGGGGCTTCCTTATGACGCTTCCTCGGAACGACAGGACCTGCTTAGCATGATAGGTCCCAAAATACTTTCTAATGTGGGAGTTAGATCCCTAAAGTCTTTTGAAGGTCCTTAAAAGTCTTTCGGAGGTCCCTAAAAGCCTTATTTCATGTTTTTATCTCCCTAGTTTTCCAAACTCTAATTTCTATCAAGTCTTTCTAATTATCACCTTAATCTAAATTATTTCCTTAATTTTGTTATTTCGCCTGCCTAATTTCTGTTCGTATCAACCACTCCCCTACTCTAATTTGTCTTTTGGGACAAAAATGAATTAAAGGAAAAATTGTAAGGCAGGCCATAAGTAAAATAAAGGATCGCAGGCTATACATCTCTTACCGAAAAAAACTTTTGTCCTGTCTTCAGAAAGGTGCATTTCCCTTTGTTCTTCCAATTTCTTTCCTTACGGCTGTAATACCCGTAAAATTAATACGGGATTAATGCTAATTATTTTTGTAAGTGTTCGAAATTAATGAAGTTAATTTTCGGACAAAACGAATTTTCGGAATTAAGTCCAAAAATAATAATTAAGTCCGAAAGTTAAATAATTAAGATGGACCGAAAAAGTAGAAAACCCAAGAAATAATATAGGATTTAAAAATATAAGAATGAGCCAAACTAATTGCAATTTAAATAGAGAGAAGGCATTAAAATAATGTGGCCCAAATTAAATCATTTCTATAGCCCAAGTAGGAATTAAGCATTGGCCCAAACCTTTAGGATAAGGTTGAGGTTGCTTAGCGAAGGTGTTAATACACGTTGGAGCCTTGTCACTTCATATGAAACACATTAATAATCACCACATGAAATCCACGTGAAAGAGAGAGAGGGATAGAAAGAAATCATTCTAGCAAAAAGAGAGTTGAGCAAGGAGAAAACCGAATAAAGAAAAAGATGTGAGTAGCAAAGGAGGTAAGAATTCAACTTATAACCTATGAAATCTTGTATGAACTCACGTATTTAATACTATATATGGATGGGTGGATTAAGCTAAAGTTGGTGCATAGTAGGAAGTGAACAAAAGGAGAAGGAAGGTAACGTTCGAAGCAGAAAAAGGGATTTTGGACGAGTTTAGGCAGAGTTCCAACATAGGAATTAATCAAATTAAGCTTGGAGGATAGATAGGTGGTTTTTAACCCCTACAACCCGTAATATCTTCCTAAGTATTTTAGAATTCGGATGAAAGGTCATTCGAGTTCAAAAACGTGTTATGATCTTTCGAGATTTTGATGATGTTTATAACGTGCTACTATGTGCTTTTCGAGCTCAATATATGAGCTCTTGGATCTAATATTCTGCTTATGTGTTTGGGTTGATGATTGAGCTAGGAATTCTGTAAGAATTTAGGATTTTAATATGAAGGTTTGAAGAAATCGGCCGATTTAGGTTTCGGTCAATTTATGTTTCGCGGGCTTTTGTTTAATTCGCGAAATCGGGTGAAAATAAATTTTAACTAAATAGGAAATCGACCGATTTGGAATTTCGGGTCGCGAAACTTTGTTGTGGGCCCAAATGATTTTCACGGTGTGTGGAAAATAGTTTTCGCGGGCCAGGGTTCTGGTTTCGCGGGCAGAAGTGATTCGTTGGTCGTGAGACAGCGCTGGGCTAATTTTGGGTTTCGCGGGCCGATTTCAAACCGCATGGTGATTCGTGTGAGAAAAATCGGGCGATTCGCGAACTCAAATCGGGCTTCGCGCGATTGATCGAACAAATCGCGAATCGGCGAAAGTCTTCGCGGAACCCGTCGTTGACTCAGCTTTCTCGGGTTGACCAAGTCTTTTAAATGTGGGTTTCGGGCGATTTCGATTTGGGCTGTGACCGATTTTGGTGTGTGTTGACCAGTGGACTTATTTTGGGCTTTTGCCCTATTTCAGGCCCAAATATTTTGAATAAAATTATTTTAAGCCCAAATCATTTTAAAATAAAATATTTTCGTATTATAATTTATATATTTTAGAGGCAACCCATATTTTAGCTTATAAATATTACTTTTGGATTTTAAAACATTCGGCCTAGGTTGATAATTATACAGGTTAGGTAGTTTGGGTGTATGTGTTACATGTGCTTGAGTTTTGTGTGCATTTCACGACATGCACGTGTGAGGGTGATGATGTACCATGTCTGTACGGTGACGCCTTACGGTGTCGGTTGAGTGGGGTAGAGTGACCTTTATTGGTCGTCAGGGTTAGACTCGCGTAGCACCTGGTGGGAGAGGGGGTTTGCGACACCCATCTACTCGTATTGCGACACCCATCTACTCTCAGGGACGGCTGGCAGGTGTGAGATTTCTGTCTACCCGGGTTAGTGGTATACTGCTCGGGGAAAACCGTCGGGTTGAGATTGTGTGCGGAAGGAGCGACCCGGCACGGCCGGCGGGGGCTACCGCATGGTTTATGGCGTACTTTGCCATTGCGCGCGTGGGTACTGAGTCTAGCCTAGGGCCCTGTTATGTGTTGAGAAGTGACGTAGGTTGAGCGTGCATTTTCATGTTGTGAGGACGTGGGATTGGGGTGAGTGCACGCACGCATTGCATGTTTTTACCACCACCTACTGGGCAATTTTGCTCATGGTTTTATTTTGTAGGTAAGACTGAGCCCGACACTGATAAGTGTCAGGGTGAGCTGTAGGCTGGCTGGCGGCGGTGACTCCATGGGCTTTTGAGGGCGGCGCAGTACATGAAACGCGACCTGTGGAGAGGCGTAGGATAGTCGGGTTTAGATTTTTGGGGCTTCGGCCCGATGTATTAAATTGACGTTCTTTTTATAAACCCGACTTTAGATTATATATGTATATTATTTACTTAAAAAGTTTTTGAAAAATCGGGTCCTCCGCGATTTTCGTTGCGAAAATCCACCAATTAACTTAATTAGGAAGTAGGGTCACCACAGGTGGTATCAGAGCGTTAGGTTTTAGATTCTGAAGACTGTCCATCTACTGCCACTGAGAAGCCAGGAGAACCAGCCTTGCCTGTAAGTGTTACGTGATTATGTGTTCTTATGTGATCGTTTGTGTGCTGTATAGTATTTGAAAATGTCGAGAGGACGACCTAGACGAGAGTTCGTGGGGGAGGCGAGTCGGCGGGACGAACCTGAGTCCTCGACTCGCGAGCGAGATACCATCCACCGTTTGACTGAACTGATCCAGTGTCAGTCCGACCAAATCAACGATCTGATTAATCATCGGAGCTCATCTGAGCATCGTTCCTCCCCGCAACCTGATCGAGTGGAAATCATTGGGGAGAGATTCCGCAAACTTAATCCCCAACTTTTGCCGAGGCCGCTAACCTTGCAGTGGCCGAAGACTGGATCGGCACGATTGAAGATCTGTTCGTTTATAGCCGTGTGCCGAACAACGAGAAAGTACTGTGTGCCGTTTCCCTACTTAGGGAAAGCGCACGGTTCTGGTGGAACACCGTGAAGGTGTTAGAGGATCCCGCTACTATGACGTGGGAACGCTTCAGAGAACTTTTTTATGACAAGTACTTCACTGCTCACGACCAGGAGCAGCGGATGTACGAGTTTATGAATCTGAAGCAAGGCCGTATGCCAGTTGTGGAGTATATCCGCCGGTTTGAGGAATTATCTCGTTTTGCTCCTCACCTTGTAGCAACTAACACACTAAAGGTGACGAGATTCCTCAGAGGACTGAAACACGAGTTCTATCGGGACTTGAGTATAGCGGGTGTACGACAATTAGAATTCCGCCAGGCGACGGAGCGAGCATTAATAGCGAAACATGCGGAAGGAGTAGTAAGGGAGGCCCAGGAAACCAACCGTAAGAGGGAGAGCCAGCAAGGAGGGAGCAGCCAGAAGCGGCAATTCTTCGGCAAGGGCACGAAGCATAAAGGGAACCGACCGGGTCAATAGATTTGGCGCCCAAATACTTATCAGGGACCAACTAATGTCCCTAATCGACCACCGGTGTCAGCGCCCCAATGTCAGCAAATGCGGGCGGAATCATTTTGGCATCTGCTACGGACCACGATAGGGACAGAGTTCGCAATGCTTTCGGTGCGGTGGGACCGGGCATGTTGCGCGGAATTGTACGAGAGCTCAGCCGCTACTACAGAATCATCAGCAAAGCCTGATTTGACCCCCACCTGTGCCTGCACGAGTTTTCACGCTCACCAACGAGTAGGCGGAGGCGAACCCAGCCGTGGTGACTGGTACGATGAATATTTTCCATGTACCATCTTCAATACTGATTGATTCCGGAGCCACACATTCGTTTGTGTCGGCTAATTTTGTGGCTAGGGCGGGAATATATCCCACCCATTCTTCGTGCAACTACATAGTTTCCTTACCCCACGGAGATCCAACCAGGACGAATCTAGTAGTGGAGAATTGCCCCCTGAGAATTAAGGGTCGAGAACTAAATGTAGACTTGATAGTAATCCCGATGAATGATTACGACATCATATTCGGGATGGATTGGCTCTCGAAATATGGGGCCATCATTGATTGCTCTAAGAAAGTAGTTAAATTTCGATCAACCGAGGTAGGAGAGTTTGAGTTTTCGGGAAAGGCAAACAGTAAATCAATTCCTAGGATTTCTGCCTTGAAAGCCCAGCGACTCGTGAATATGGGTTGCGAATCGTTCCTGATTTTCGCAGTGAAAGCCGAGGAATCTTCCCAGCCGAAGCTTGAGGAGGTTCCAATAGTAAAGGAATATCCCGACGTGTTTCCCGAGGATCTTCCGAGATTACCTCCGGATCAAAATCGTATTTGTTATTGATCTTGTACCTGGAGCTGCCCCGATCTCTAAATCTCCGCATCGGTTAGCACCGAACGAGTTACGAGAACTGAAGGAGCAATTGGAAGATTTGTTACAGAAGGGTTTTATTCAACCCAGTTTCTCGCCATGGGGAGCCCCTGTACTATTCGTTAAAAAGAAAGACGGGTCGATCAGAATGTGCATCGATTATCGTGAACTCAATAAAATCACGATCAAGAATAAGTATCCGTTGCCGAGAATAGACGATTTATTCGATCAATTACAAGGGGCGACGGTATTCTCGAAGATCGACCTACGTTCCGGTTATCATAAATTAAAGATCCATGAGACGGATGTTCCCAAAACTGCGTTCAGCACGAGGTATGGCCACTATGAATTTTTTGTCATGCCTTTTGGCTCCTGCTGCTTTCATGGATCTGATGAACCGGGTGTTTAAAGAATTTCTGGACCGCTTCGTTATCGTCTTTTGACGATATTCTCATCTATTCTAAGACGAAAGAGGAACACGAGGAACACCTGAGAACGGTCCTTGGAATCCCTCGGGAGAAACAGTTGTTTGCTAAATTTAAGAAATGCAAATTCTGGTTGGAACAAATGGCTTTTCTGAGGCATATTATTTCGGGAAGCGGAATTTCAGTGGACCCCAGCAACATTGATGCAATGGAAAATTGGCCACGACCGACCACTCCAACGGAAGTCAGAAGTTTTCTAGGGCTTGCTGGATATTACAGGAAGTTTATCAAGGACTTTTCCAGTATAGCCTCGACGCTCACTAACCTCACGAAGAAGAACGTTCCTTTTAAGTGGACCGAAGAATGTGAGTAAAGTTTTCAGGAGCTGAAGAAGAGACTGACGACTGCTCCAGTCTTAGCAATACCTTCGGGAACCGAAGGATTTTCGGTGTATAGTGATGCCTCGAAGAATGGCTTGGGGTGCGTTTTAATGCAAAACGGGAAGGTAATTGCCTATGCCTCCCGACAATTGAAGCCGTATGAGAAGAATTACCCCATCCATGATCTTGAACTCGTCGCAGTAGTGTTTGCCCTTAAGATCTGGCGACACTATCTGTACGGAGAAAGGTGCGAGATCTTTACGGATCATAAGAGCCTAAAATACTTCTTCACACAGAAGGAGTTAAATATGAGGCAGAGGCGATGACTCGAACTAGTGAAAGACTACGACTGCGTAATAAGTTACCACCCAGGAAAAGCTAACGTAGTCGCAGATGCGTTGCGCCGGAAAGCGGTAAACACTGAATTGTGCCAACTCGGAGTTGAAATAATCAACTTTGGAGAGGTTGAAGTGAAACTAGCAGTGTTAAAACTTAAGCCGACGCTGTTAGATCGAATCATCGAGGCACAAAATGAAGAAGAATTGTATCTGAAGATCCGAAACGAACAAGATACAGATATTCCGTCAGATTTCGAATTCTGAGATGACGGAAGCTTACGATTCAGAGGTCACCTATATGTGCCAAAAGATGAAGACATCCGCCGAACGTTAATGACGGAGGCACACACGACAAGTGCATCCTGGTGCAACGAAGATGTATCGGGACTTGCGAACAAACTACTGGTGGCCAGGAATGAAAAGTGTCGTGAATTCCATATCGATTCAAGTTAATTACAGATGATCTCGTCGATCGCGTTGTTAATTTCGCGCTAGAAATTGAATTTCCAGAAAACAGAAATCAAAATCAAAATCAACACAGTATTATACGTGGTTCGGCTATTGATTTAGCCTACGTCCACGGGCCAAGGGTCAACTCCTTTATTGACGATTCTCAGGTCTGATTACGGAGCTCATAGAGCACTATCACTGTCGTGTTTACAGCTTTTGCTAACTCTCACTCTCAGAGAAGTTATCAGCTCACGAACTCTCTCAAAAGCCACAGATGAAGTTCCCTTTTATATTCAGCTGGCGCGCGCTTTAAAAAGGATCCACGTCATAATTAGTAAATCGTTCCTACAAGCCGCAACTTCATCTATTTCTCTTATTGTTTTCAATCGACGATTTCAGCTTCCATGCTTCGACGACTTCGGTCTAGTTTCATCAAGCAATTCGAGTTTCTTATTCTAGTTAGAATAAGTAAATAGAATAGCCTCTTCCCTTTATTATTCGAATAGGCCTCTTCCCAAGATTTGTTCAAATAGTTTGAGTTTATGAATCATGATCACAAAACTCCACCTTGATCCATCAACTCGAGAGCTGATCCCTGGCACTCAATGCCCCTTGGTCAGGGAGCATTCAAACAACCAACCAGTTCCTAGCAATAGTTGAATTTAGAGCTTGAAACTGCTTTGGTTAAAGCATCCGCAGGATTGTGGTCTGTAGAGATCTTCTTGACTCCAACCTTTCCAGACTGAACCACCTCTCTAATGAAGTGTAGCCTGACATCAACGTGCTTTGTTCTCTCGTGAAACATACTGTCATTTGCTAGGTACACTGCCCCTTGGTTATCACAGAACACATCAACAACTTGCTGCTTAATCTTTAGTTCAGCAATCAGCCCTCTCAGCCACATTGCCTCCTTCACAGCCTCAGTTAGCGCAATGTATTCTGCCTCCGTGGTTGATAATGCAACCACCTTTTGCAAGGTAGCTTTCCAGCTTATAGCAGTACCATATGAAGTAAACACATACCCGGTTAAAGACTTTCTGGTATCAATACGGCCAGCATAGTCTGAGTCAACAAATCCTTCAATGACTCTTTCATTTTCAGCCATGTTCTCTGTTTTCGTGAAGATCAATCCTTTGTCGAGTGAGCCCTTCACATACCTTAGCACCCACTTTAGTGCTAACCAGTGACTTCTTCTCGGATCTGCCATAAATCTGCTTACCATGCTCAATGCATAAGCTAAGTCTGGCCTTGTGCATACCATAGCATACATCAGCGAGCCTACATCATTAGCATATGGTATCCCTTCCATTGAGGCCTCCTCATCAGCTGTAGGATTTTCAGACTTTTTACTTAGCTTGAAATGAGCAGCTAATGGCACAGACACTGCTTTGGAGTTCTCCATTTCAAACCTTCTAAGTACTGAAGTTAGATAGAATTTCTGGTGAAGTATCAATTGACAGTCTGATCTGTTTCTTTCAATTTCCATTCCCAGGATCATCTTGGCTGGACTAAGATCCTTCATTTCGAATTCAGACTTCAGCAACTCCTTCACTTTCCTGACTTCATTCTTATCTTCACAAGCAATCAGCACATCATCTACATATAACAGTAGATAGCAGCACTTACCATTTGACCAGACCTTAAGGTAGATGCATGGATCATAGTGGCTTATGTTGAAAGAATTTTGGATCATGAACTGGTCAAATCTCTTGTCCCACTGCCTAGGGCTCTATTTCAGCCCATAGAAAGACCTTTTCAGCAGGTACACCAGCTCTTCCTTGCCCTGCTTCTCATACCCCTCAGGCTGTGACATAAGAATTCTCTCATCCAACTTCCCATATAAGAATGCTGTCTTACCATCTAGTTGTTCAAGTTCAAGGTTGTATTGAGCTACCAATGAAAGGATCAGTCGAATTGATCTTTGCTTCACCACAGGAGAGAACAGATCATTATAATCAACTCTCTCCATTTGTGTGAAGCCTCGAGCAACTAGCCTAGCTTTATACCTAGTTTTTGAATTCATTTATTTCTTCTTTCTAAAAATCCACTTACAGCTGATTACCTTCTGGTTTCTAGGTCTCTCAATCAGCTCCCAAGTGTCATTTTTCATCAAGGAAACCATCCATCATCCATGGCAAATTTCCAGCTTTTACAGTCAACACTGCTCATTGCTTCCTGATATGAGCTTGGTTCATTCCTATTTCTTTAGCCATGGTGAATGCAAAAGCTATCATATCAGCTTGGCCATACCTCTTTGAAGCTCTGATCTCCCTCCTTTCCCTGTCTCTGGTCAACATGTATTCTGTTTCAGCAGTGAAGTTTTCAGTTTCTGTATCAACTTCATCACTTTCAGATTCATGTATAGTTTCACTTTCTACAGGTTCAACTTCATCTGTATCAGCTTCACTGTAGTTCTCAGCTATCCTAGAGTTCTCCACCTCAACTAGAGTCTTCCTCAGAAACTGGAGTCAGCTGCCTCTCAGATTTTTCCTTTAGAGATTTTCTTTCCAGATTTGCCATTTTATCTTCTGCAAATGTAACATCTCTGCTTAGAAAACACCTCTTCACTCCTGGCTCTAAGCTCCACAGCTTGTAGACTTTCACCCCTCGGGATATCCAATGAAAATTGACTTTTTAGCTCTGCTTTCCAATTTATCTCCCTTCCTGTGTACATAGGCTATACAACCAAACACCTTCAGATGCTTCATACTTGGTTTTGTCTCTGTCCACAGTTCTTCCGGGGTCTTGACCTTGATGGCTGTTGAAGGACATCTATTCACCAAGTAAGTAGCTGTTGTCAAGGCTTCTGCTCAAAATGACTTTGGCAGTCCAGCACTTAGCAGCATGCATCTGGTTCTCTCAAGCAAGGTGCGGTTCATCCTCTCTGCAAGCCCGTTCTACTAAGGAGTATAAGGTATGGTTCTGTGTCTTTTAATTCCTTCAGCCTCACAGTAAACATTAAACTCATTTGAGCAGAATTCCAAACCACTGTCTGTCCTCAATGTCTTTACCTTCCTGTTAGTATGAAGTTCCACAGATTTCTTCCAGCTTTTGAATTTTTCAAAAGCTTGATCCTTGGTCTTAAGGACAATGGTTCATACCTTCCTCGAGTAGTCATCTATAATGGACAAGAAGTATTTTGCTCCACCTAGTGACATCACAGAGGCAGGTCCCCACAGGTCTGAATGGAGGTAGTCCAGGGGTCCCTGTGAGCTGTGTCTACTTGTTTCAAACTTCACCTTGTTAGCCTTTTAAAAAAACACAGGTCTCACAGAATTTCAGCTTCTCGAGAGTGTCAGTTTCAAACAAGCGTTGCTTGGCCAGTTCTTGCAGGCCTCTTTCACTCACATGCCCCAGCCTCTTATGCCATAGACTTGCTGTGTCTGCCTCAACACTTGCATTTGAAACTGTGCCAGCAACTGTCCGGCCAAGCAGAGAATAGACTCCATTTCTCTTGACCCCTTTCATTTTCAGCAAGGATCCTTTGAACACCTTCATCTATCCATTCCTTGTATCTATTCTATAACCTAAATCATCTAGCATTCCAACAGATATCAGATTTCTACTCAAGTTAGGAATGTACGTTACATCTTTGAGGACAAGTTAACTGCCAGTATGCATCCTTATCCTGACTGAGCCAATGCCTCTGATCTCACTGGGAGTGTCGTTCCTAGCAGCACTTTGCCCCTTCAAATGACTCAAACTTCTCCAGCCAATCTCTGTTTGTAGTCATATGGAAAGAACAACCTGAGTCCATAATCCATTCCATGTGTTTTTCAACCTCAGACACATTTAGCACTTCAGCAAATTCATAACCATCTTCTACAGCTGAAGCCTCACTTCGCTCTCCATGAGTTTGTTGAGGACTTTTACCTCGCTTTGGCACAAACGTCTGATGTGTCCTTCTTCATGACAGTAGTAGCACTTAATCTTGCCTTTAGACTTGGATCTAAACTTTCTGTTGCCTTTCTTAAACTCTCTGTTTTCAGATCTTCCCCGAACATTGAAGATTTCACCTTGATTCTGAGGCTTTGCTTCAATCTTGTTGTTTAGCTGCCTTGAGTGTATTGCTGATAGCACATCCTCTAAACTGAGTTCTTCATGAGCATACAACAATATCTCTTTGAAATGATCGTAGCTCTTAGGCAGTGAACTCAACAACAGCACAGCCTGATCTTCATCACTGATTTCTACCTCAATGTTCTAAAGATCTAACACCAGTTTTGACCACTTATCAATCTGCTCTTCGATCGGTTTGTCTTCCTGCATTTTGTACGAGTACAAAGCCTGCTTCAGATACAACCTGATACGGACACAAATTAGGCAGGCTAAAACTAGGAATTAAGGAAATAATTAGATTATGATAATTATTAAGAGAAATTAGTAAAAAATATGAGTTTCCTTTGAAAATACAAAGTTAGATTACGAAGGGAGACTTTTAGGGACCTCAGACGGGTTTTAGGGACCTTCAACACACTTTAGGGAGCTAACAATAGGAAATAAGGGTTCTAGGGACCTCCAAAAGACTTTAGGGACCTAACGCCCATACTAGGGAACTATTTTGGGAACTATTGTGCTAACCATGTCCTGTCGTCCCGAGGAAGCGTCGTGAGGAAGCTTCACCAAACGGTCAGAAGTCTGAAAGGGCGTCTGACACCACTGAAAAGCAGTCGTACCACAGTGCAGAGCCAAGTCCCATCTCCAGCCGCCTGACATCCCTGACAGCACAGAAGCTGTAACGGCTGCAGGAATGACTCTGACAGACGGCCTGCCATTCTGTAGCATCACAGTGTCCCAGGAGGTCATATCAGCAGGAATCTGGGCAATATCTAGGAGCCAGGGACGTACCTCCAGGCAATATCCAAGAGCCTCCTATATAAAGGGGACTTCACCATTTTCACGAGACAACTCTCATTCTAACACTTCTTAACACTTAGAAAATTCTCTCTCTACGTTAAACACAACATCTTTAACGTCCCATTAGCTATTCTATTATGTGTTCTTGAGATAAATGGGATAGAGTGAGTTGTTTGAGTGTGTAAATCATTCAAATATAGTGAAAGAGGTTTTAGAGCGCCCGTGGACGTAGGATCTGCAAAGATCCGAACCACGTACATCTTGTGTCCTTTTTGTTACGTCCCTTTCACGTTCCAACACATCCCAACACGTCCCCAGACATCCCGACATGTCCCTACACGTCCCAACACGTCCCGAAATGTCCCTACACGTCCCAGACATATCCCCAAACATGACCCAACGTCCCAAACACGTCCTAAACAAGTCCTAAGATCCCAAATACGTCCCTTTCAGTTCCTTTATAAATAAGCACCTTATGCACGTCGAAAACTTTGAGATGTCTTATTTACCGGCTATATAAATTTCCCTTCCCCACACATATAAATTTCTTTGATTGGGATAGCCCCATATCAAATGGCGCCGTCTATGGGAAAATTCAGAGTTGAAGGCGTGAGTGATTTTGCCTATATTGTGCGAAGTTGTGCTTAGCCGTTCTTCTTTCTTTTCTCTATGGGACGAAACGAAACACCCAAAACATAGTCGAAGTCAGAAGTGAACCGCGGAGGAGGACCTCCAGAAACCGCCAAACGCGTTAAGAAACAGTCAGGACTTAAAATACAGGCCAAGAGATGATGAAAACGGGCAAGAGGGTACAGATAAGTCTTCAAGGGATCTCAGAACATCCAGGCGGACCTCCACGAGGATCAACCCGAAAAAGCGAAGGGGGATGGAAGCTCCAGAAGAAGGGAGCTGAGCCACGGTCGAAAAAAGAAAAGGGGGAAAACAGCTCTTGGAAAAAAAGGAAGGGAGCTGCGAGACCGACTTGCGGACCTCAAACAGGTTACGTCCGAAACGCCGATGAAACAAGCAACATGGGGAGTTAAGCTCCCCGAATCTATATACTGTGCGGTCCCAGGATGAGAAGCAAGTCGTCATGCAAAGAAGGAGAGAGATGTAAAAAACCATGGACGAAGGAAGCCAACGCCACGACCGCATCACAGGGAACCCTGGGGATCTACGCCAAGAATCCAAGAAGATTCGCACCACTATGCAAATCCAAAAGAATTTGACATCAGCTCAAGGAACCTCCTGTGATGAGGAGGACCTTAGCCGGAATTCCAGGACCCTCTAAATTTCGTTTTCACTTATATACTATGATAAAATGACGACCACACTAACAATTGTTGTCATTTGAAGGACTTAGAGGCCCAGTCCCGCAATGGCGTACGAAAGTCAGAAGGACCTCAAAGTCCAGCTCCGCGCTGGCAGAAGGCTTAAAAAATCCAGCTCAGCGCTGGTAAAAAGACCCGGAGCTCTAAATTTGAGACCTTCTAGCACCTCGCTAGCACGCGAAGCTCCGCGGAACTTAGAAGGAATCTCCATGCTGACATCCGAATATCCGCGGGAGATACAAGCCAAGCTCCTCGCCAGCACACGAAGGTCCGTGGACCTAGAAGTCAGCTCCGCGCCGACGCTTGAAGATCAATAGGAGATAACCGCCCAGTTCCCTGAGGGCACATGAAAATCCGCGGAAGGCATCCCACGCTGATAAGGCCCTTGGCCAGAATTTCAGGGCCCTCTACATCCCCTTCTCAATTATATAATATTGTTATCATAATAAATGTGACCGCACTAACTAGTGTCATTGTTTGAAGGACGGAATAAGGAGGCTCATCCAGGCAGTTGCCCTAAAAGAGTCTGTAGGAACTGTGACTGACAAAGGCAGACGACGTCCACCTCACCAGATAGGGAACAGTTCCAGTCAGGACTCATGTCCCTGTCATAATAGGGCGTTCGGCACTGGGGACTCCAATGGCCAACAGAGCACGAATCATGCACCTGAGCATTTGACGGACTTAGAGGCCCAGCTCCACAATGGTGTACAAAGGGCAGAGGGACCTCAAACCTCAGCTCCGTGATGGCAAGAAGATACAGAGCTCCGCCTTTGGAATCTCCCCAACTCTGCGCTGGCAAGAAGATCCGAAGCTTCGCATTCTAGATCTCCCCAGCTCCGTGCTGGCGCAATGTCCTGACCTCCTATATTCGAGATCTAAAAGCCAAGCTCCAGGCGCAAAGCCTGACCCCTTTGTGAAGAACCACTGGGGAGTTACGAGACCAGCATGCGAACGAATGTGGGACCTAAGATACAACTCCGACGCTTGAGCCGAGAGAGTTAAAAGCGCAGCTCCCTGCTGGCGAGAAGATCCGAAGCTCCCCAGCTCCCCGCTGGCGAGAAGATCCATATCTCCGCATCTGGGACCTCCCAGCTCCGCGCTGGCAGGAAGCCCCGGAACTCCGCATCCGGACCTCCCAGCTCCGCGCTGGCACATAAAGCTCTGTTGGAAGTCAATTCCCAGCTCCGCTCTGGCAAGATCCGTAGGACCTCAAAGATAGCTCCTCGCCGGTAATATCCGTGTCAAGTCAAGCTCCACGCTGGCACGCGAAGATCCGTCGGACATAAGAGACAGCTCCGTAGCGTGTAGACCCGAATCTTCACATTTGGGACCTGCAAATCCAACTCGGCGCTGGTCTGAGAAGCCTAGTTACCACATTTGCCAATTCCGCGGCAACGCTAATCCACGGGGGACATCGCGCATTGATAAGGCTGTTAGCCGGAATTCCAGGGCCCTCTAAACCTTATTCTCATTTATATCATCGATACTATAATGAATAAACGCATCATACTAACAGCTGCTGTTATTTGAAGGATGAAATCGAAGTGCCCCCTAGTGGGACAATTGAGGAAGTTCCTGGACCGCGGCATCAACCAAGGTCGAGGTGTTTGGGGGGATCTGTGCCAGTCAAAGGCAGACAACCCCCACCTCCTCCTCAGAAGGACCAGCTCCATTTAAGGCTCAACCTCAAAACCCAGCTCCGCGCAGGTAATGTACGTAGAAAGTCAAGCCGAGCTCTGTGCTGGCTTACAAATATCCGCAGACCTCAAGGCCCATCTCTGCGATGAGGACCTCCCAGCTCTGCGCTGGCGTTCGGAGATCCCCAGAGAGCCATAGTCCTCCCCCGCGCTAGCATATGAAAAACCACGGGGATTTAAAAGCCCAGCTCCGCGCTGGCACGAGGACCTATAGTCCAGTTCCGCGCTGACGTGAAGGCCCTAACTCCAGGGGACCTAAAGACAAGCTCCTTGCTGAAAACGAGGACATTAGCCGTGTGTTCGAGATCTCCATGATGCGAAGTTCGTTATAAGGGATCTCCAAAACCAGCTGAAGCGCAGCTCCGTGCTGGAGGAAGGCAAAGAAGTCAAGATCTGCGCTAACACGCGAAGGTCCAGGGGACCTAGAAGATAGCTCCATGCTAACTTCCAAGCCTCCGGAGACCTGGGGCCAGGGACCTCGTTATTAATCGAGAAGAGAAGGCGCTCCATTTCGCCATCACTTTCAAATCACAAGGCCTCCAACAAGGAGCCCTGATACTAAGCGAGCCGGCGCTATAACCACGCACTAAGCGAGCTGGCGCTATATCCACGCATTAAGCGAGCGGGCGCTATATCCACGCATTTAAGCTAGCGGACGCTATAACCACGCATCTAAGCGAGCGGGCGCTATAACCACGCATTTAAGCGAAGCTGGCGCTATAACCAGGGTAAACTAATGATGTCCCTAAGCAAATACCGCCTTGTCGGAATATAGATAAATGGTGCACCGTATAATATAATCGATGCCAAAGGTCGACGGACCTGCGGTGTACAGGACGCCAAAGATGATATATCTGCGGTGTGATGATGCCAAAGGTCGACGGACCTGCGGTGTACAGGACGTCAAAGATAATCCATCTGCGATGTGAATGATGCCCATAAGGGTGTACAAGATGTCGCCGCTGACGGGCTGCGGTGTACAGGACATCAAAGGCTCTCAGTAAGCCTGCGACGTGAATGGTACCAAAGCGAAGCTGGCGCTATAACCATGGTAAATCAATGAGGGGATCCCCATATTTTATAGACCTAAGTGTCTACACAAATACTGAAATCGTTAAGGACATAGAGAGCCTAGCACAAATGACACCTGAGGACAACGACGGTCATTGCAACCCAGGCGTGAATTCGTACTTGGATTACGAATTACTAAGCGAGCTGGCGCTATAACCATGCATTTAAGCGAGCTGGCGCTATAACCATGCCACGATAATGATGTTCCCAGGAACATCGATCAGGTCCCGAAAAGATGCAATGCAAAAAATATGAAATACAGGAGAAACATGCGAACATGGGAAGTTAAGCTCCCCACACCATTGTGTCTCGAAAGGAAAAACACAACAAAGTATTTTTTACAGGCTATCACCATGATGAAAAAAGGATAGGATGTCCAAGGAGCTAGGAGGAACGTGCAGCACATGGGGATTGCCTTCAAAGTGCAATGCTCGAAGAGGAGCTCCGCCATCAGGTCCCCGCCAGGTCACTTCCAGATCCCAAGGACGACGTACGCAACGGCGACAACAAAACCTAAGGAAAACATGCTCCAACATAGGGGAGTTAAGCTCCCTAAAGCATTGCAGGAGTTGGAGATGGTGGATCAACAACACCAGCAGCGGGCCAGGACCTCTGTATGCTTCTCTGCGGCAGGGAGCGAAAAATGAAGGTCATCGGAGGCCTGCAGATCTCTTTGGAAGCACCTAGGAAAAGGAAGATCCCGAAGAGCATACACAGCATCAATTCTCGAGGACCCAGCACTGAAGCTGCCCACAAGGAAGTGTCAGAGGCCCAAGATTCCTCAGAGGGAAAGAGAGTCCTTCAAATAGGCCTGGCGCCAGTCTTCAGTCAGGTCCTATAAGAATGCCGCTGGGGACAGGAGATGGTGCTGGCAAAGGCGAATATCTTCAGCCTTCATAGCCACCAACTGGGCAGCCACATGCACCTCCGTCATGCCCGTGGAATCGGCATCCCACTCTTCATTCTCCTTAGAGAAGAATCTCCAGGGACCCTCCTCGTGCTATCTCACGAGAGTTACCTTTTCGTTCTTCTTTCTCCATAGAGCTCCGCCTTTCTCCATCGTGCTGCTCCACTAACTCTGTTTGGCTAGTTATCTTCAGGTCATGACTCGAAGACTTTGCAGACAGTCCAGAAGCTACGTTCCACCACCTAAGAAGAAACCTCAGAGAGATGGCCATCTGATCATCTGGGAGCACCCAACAGCTTAGTAGGCTCATCTGTTCATGTCTATTCAGATGGTCCACAGAAGTAGGGAGCTCACTCACTGAGGTCCCTATAGGTCCCATAAGAGGCTCAGCACCAACGCCTCAAAGGGAGTAACTTCTTTTTTGCTTTTTCTTCTAACCGTTTGGATGGTTTCCATTTAACACCAGGACACGGGCCGTGATGGGAGCCACTTGAGCTCCCCTGACAGGGGAAAGAGCCGCTGGAGCATCCTCTATCCTCACAGAAGGAAGGACCTCCTCGCGAACAGCCTTGGCTGAAAGGGCCTGAGGGAGCAAGGGAGCTACAGACAGTGCACTAGCTTGGAGAGTCCAAGGCACTTGATCGAAAAACGCTAGCTCCAAAAAAAAAATGAAGGAAAGGAAACGTGCCTTTCCAAAGACCGAATAAAGGTTTTTCGGTAAGGGAGGTATGACCTACTATCCCTTATTTTATTTATGGCCTGCCTTACAATTTTTACTCTAATTCATTTTTGTCCCAAAAGACAAATTAGAGTAGGGGAGTGGTTGATACGGACATAAATTAGGCAGGCTAAAACTAGGAATTAAGGAAATAATTAGCTTATGATAACTATTAAGAGAAATTAGTAAAAAATATGAGTTTCCTTTGAAAATACAAAGTTAGATTACGAAGGGAGACTTTTAGGGACCTCAGACGGGTTTTAAGGACCTTCAACACACTTTAGGGAGCTAACAACAGGAAATAAGGGTTCTAGGGACCTCCAAAAGACTTTAGGGACCTAACGCCCATACTAGGGAACTATTTTGGGACCTATTGTGCTAACCATGTCCTGTCGTCCCGAGGAAGCGTCGTGAGGAAGCTTCACCAAACGGTCAGAAGTCTGAAAGGACGTCTGACACCACTGAAAAGCAGTCGTACCTGACAGTGCAGAGCCAAGTCCCATCTCCAGCCGCCTGACATCCCTGACAGCACAGAAGCTGTAACGGCTGCAGGAATGACTCTGACAGACGGCCTGCCATTCTGTAGCATCACAGTGTCTCAGGAGGTCATATCAGCAGGAATCTGGGCAATATCCAGGAGCCAGGGACGTACCTCCAGGCAATATCCAAGAGCCTCCTATATAAAGGGGACTTCACCATTTTCACGAGACAACTCTCATTCTAACACTTCTTAACACTTAGAAAATTCTCTCTCTACGTTAAACACAACATCTTTAACGTCCCATTAGCTATTCTATTATGTGTTCTTGAGATAAATGGGAGAGAGTGAGTTGTTTGAGTGTGTAAATCATTCAAATATAGTGAAAGAGGTTTTAGAGCGCCCGTGGACGTAGGATCTGTAAAGATCCGAACCACGTACATCTTGCGTCCTTTTTGTTACGTCCCTTTCACGTTCCAACACATCCCAACACGTCCCCAGACATCCCGACATGTCCCTACACGTCCCAACACGTCCCGAAATGTCCCTACACGTCCCAGACATATCCCCAAACATGACCCAACGTCCCAAACACGTCCTAAACAAGTCCTAAGATCCCAAATACGTCCCTTTCAGTTCCTTTATAAATAAGCACCTTATGCACGTCGAAAACTTTGAGATGTCTTATTTACCGGCTATATAAATTTCCCTTCCCCACACATATAAATTTCTTTGATTGGGATAGCCCCATATCACAACCAATTCGCCAGCGATTTAGTCATGTAAAGGTTTTCTAGTTTAAGCCACAATCCAGCGGCAGTTTCCTCTTTTGATACCTATCGCAACACCTTATCTCCGAGACAGAGAATTATCACACTGTGCGCCTTTTCTATCATCGATTTCTTATCACATGCGCTCAGATCGGCAGGCATTTTACTCTCCTCCTTCAGCGCCTCAATTACTCCTTGTTGAGTAAGCAGAGCTTTCATCTTCATTCGCCACAAACTGAAGTCCTTTTGGCCTGTGAATTTCTCAACATCAAACCTCGCCAAACTCATCTTCCTTGATCGAAATTCCACGCTCTCCGCACCACTTGTCGTGAATTTCGTATCGATTCAAGTTAATTACAGATGATCTCGTCGATCGCGTTGTTAATTTCGCACTAGAAATTGAATTTCCAGAAAACAGAAATCAAAATCAAAATCAACACAGTAGTATACGTGGTTCGGCTATTGATTTAGCCTACGTCCACGGGCCAAGGGTCAACTCCTTTATTGATGATTCTCAGGTCTGATTACAGAGCTCACAGAGCACTATCACTTTCGTGTTTACAGCTTTTGTTAACTCTCACTCTCAGAGAAGTTATCAGCTCACGAACTATCTCGAAAGCCACAGATGAAGTTCCCTTTTATATTCAGCTGGCGCGCGCTTTCAAAAGGATCCACGTCAGCTTTAGTAAATCGTTCCTACAAGCCGCAACTTCATCTATTTCTCTTATTGTTTCAATCGACGATTTCAGCTTCCATGCTTCGACGACTTCAGTGTAGTTTCATCAAGCAATTCGAGTTTCTTATTCTAGTTAGAATAAGTAAATAGAATAGCCTCTTCCCTTTATTTATTCGAATAGGCCTCTTCCCAAGATTTTTTCAAATAGCTTGAGTTTATGAATCATCATCACAAAAAGAGATATTGCTGCTTTCGTAAGTCGATGTCTTACTTGTCAACAGATCAAAGCAGAACATCAAAGGACGGCAGGAATGTTGCAACCTTTGACGACACTCAAGTGGAAGTGGGACCACATAACGATGGTTTTTGTCGTCGGATTACCAAAGACCGTGAAATGTCATGATGCAATTTGGGTGGTTGTCGACAGACTGACGAAGTCTGCCCACTTTCTGCCAATCAATCAGACCTATTCCATGGAGAAGTACACAGAGTTTTTCATCCAAGAAATAGTGAGACTCCATGGGATCCCGATGTCGATCGTTTCAGATCGAGATTCAAGATTTCTGTCTCAATTCTGGACGAGCTTACAGAGAGCCATGGGAACTAAATTGTCCTTTAGTTCAGCTTATCATCCCCAGACTGACGGACAGTTGGAAAGAACAATCCAGATGCTTGAAGACATGCTGAGAGCGTGTAATCTGGATTTTCGAGGAAGATGGAGTAAATACCTCCTGCTGATCGAATTTTCTTATAACAACAGCTTTCAAGCTACGATTGGGATGGCACCTTACGAGGCCTTGTATGGGCGTAAATTTCGATCCCCAGTACATTGGGATAAGATCGGCGAGAAGGCGCTGTTAGGTCCCGAAATGGTTCGTGAAATGACCGAAGCTGTTGGAAAAATTCGGGAAAGAATGCAAACGCCCAAAGTCATCAGAAGAGTTACGCGGACAAAAGGCGAAGGCCGTTGGAATTTGAGGAAGGTGATCAAGTATTTTTGAAAATATCACCAATGAAGGGTGTTAAGCGTTTCGGACGGAAAGGAAAGCTGAGTCCGAGATATATAGGACACTTCAAGATTTTTAAAATAGTCGGCGAAGTGGCGTACCAGCTAGAACTGCCGACGTCATTAGCACAAGTCCATGACGTCTTCCACGTGTCTACGTTACGGAAGTACGTTCCGAATCTGACTCACGTGCTACGAAGCGAGACACTCCACCAGCAATTGAAATCGGACTTGAGTTACGAAGAAAGGCCGGTAGAGATTTTAATGTACGAGGTGAAGCGACTTCGAAATAAGAATATCTATCCCCCTAGTGAAAGTCTTGTGGCGAAACCAAGCATTGGAAGAAGCAACTTGGGAACGAGAAGACGAAATGAGAGAGAAATACCTCGAGTTGTTTTCGATGACTTAAATTCCGGGGACGAAATTTCTTTTAAGGGGAGGAGGATGTAATACCCGTAAAATTATTACAGGATTAATGCTAATTATTTTTTGTAAGTGTTCGAAATTAATGAAGTTAATTTTCGGACAAAACGAATTTTCGGAATTAAGTCCAAAAATAATAATTAAGTCCAAAAGTTAAATAATTAAGATGGGCCGAAAAAGTAGAAAACCCAAGAAATAATATAGGATTTAAAAATATAAAGAATGGGCCAAACTAATGGCAATTAAATAAAGAGAAGGTATTAAAATATTGTGGCCCAAAATAAATCATTTCCATAGCCCAAGTAGGAATTAAGCATTGGCCCAAACCTTTAGGATAAGGTTGAGGTTGCTTAGCGAAGGTGTTAATACACGTTGGAGCCTTGTCATTTCATATGAAACACATTAATAATCACCACATGAAATCCAACGTGAAAGAAGAGAGGGATAGAAAGAAATCATTCTAGCAAAAAGAGAGTTGAGCAAGGAGAAAACCGAATAAAGAAAAAGATGTGAAGTAGCAAAGGAGGTAAAATTCAACTTATAACCTATGAAATCTTGTATGAACTCACGTATTTAATACTATATATGGATGGGTGGATTAAGCTAAAGTTGGTGCATAGTAGGAAGTGAACAAAAGGAGAAGGAAGGTAACGTTCGAAGCAGAAAAAGGGATTTTGGACGAGTTTAGGCAGAGTTCCAACATAGGAATTAATCAAATTAAGATTGGAGGATAGGTAAGTGGTTTTTAACCCCTACAACTCGTAATATCTTCCTAAGTATTTTAGAATTCGGATGAAAGGTCATCCGAGTTCAAAAACGTGTTATGATCTTTTGAGATTTTGATGATGTTTATAACGTGCTACTATGTGCTTTTCGAGCTCAATATATGAGCCCTTGGATCTAATATTCTGCTTATGTGTTTGGGTTGATGATCGAGCTAGGAATTCTGTAAGAATATAGGATTTTAATACGAAGGTTTGAAGAAATCGTCCGATTTAGGTTTCAGTCGATTTTTATTGTGTTTCGCGGGCTTTTGTTTAATTCGCGAAATCGGGTGAAAATAAATTTTAATTAAATAGGAAATCGGCCGATTTGGAATTCCGGGTCGCGAAACTTTGTCGCGGGCCCAAATGATTTTCACAGTGTGAGGAAAATGGTTTTCGCGGGCCAGAGTTCGGGTTTCGCGGGCTGAAGCGATTCGTTGGTTGTGAGACAGCGCCGGGCTAATTTTGGGTTTTGCGGGCCGATTTCAAATCGCGGTGTGATTCCTGTGAGAGAAATGGGGCGATTCGCGAACTCAAATCGGGCTTCACGCGATTGATCGAACAAATGGCGAAATCGGCGAAAGTCTTCACGGAATCGGGCGTTGACTCAGCTTTCGCGGGTTGACCAAGTCTTTTAAATGTGGGTTTCAGGGGATTTCGATTTTGGCTTTGACCGATTTGGTGTGTGTTGACCAGTGGACTTATTTTGGGCTTTTGCCCTATTTCAGGCCCAAATATTTTGAATAAATATTATTTTAAGCCCAAATCATTTTAAAATAAAATATTTTCGTATTATAATTTATATATTTTAGAGTCAACCCATATTTTAGCTTATAAATATTACTTTTGGATTTTAAAACATTCGGCCTAGGTTGATAATTATACAAGTTAGGTAGTTTGGGTGTATGTGTTACATGTGCTTGAGTTTTGTGTGCATTTCACGGCATGCACGTGTGAGGTTGATGATGTACCGTATCTGTACGGTGACGCCTTACGGTGTCGGTTGAGTGGGGTAGAGTGACCGTTATTGGTCGTCAGGGTTAGACTCGCGTAGCACCTGGTGGGAGAGGGGGTTTGCGACACCCATCTACTCGGGATTGAGCCACCAGAGGTGTGCACCACCGGATATTATTTGGCTCAGGGACGGCTGGCAGGTGTGAGATTTCTGTCTACCCGGGTTAGTGGTATACTGCTCGAGGAAAACCGTCGGGTTAAGATTGTGTGCGGAAGGAGCGACCCGGCACGGCCGGCATGGGCTACCGCATGGTTTATGGCGTACTTTGCCATTGCGCGCGTGGGTGCTGAGTCGAGCCTAGGGCTCTGTTATGTATTGAGAAGTGACGTAGGTTGAGCGTGCATTTTCATGTTGTAAGGACATGGGATTGGGATGAGTGCACGCACGCATTGCATGATTTTACCACCACCTACTGGGCAATTTTGCTCAGGGTTTTATTTTGTAGGTAAGACTGAGCCCGACACTGATAAGTGTCAGGGTGAGCTGTAGGCTGGCTGGCGGCGGTGACTCCACGGGCTTTTGAGGGCGGCGCAGTACTTTGGACGCGACCTGTGGAGAGGCGTAGGATAGTCGGGTTTAGATTTTTGGGGCTTCGGCCCGATGTATTAAATTGACGTTCTTTTTGTAAACCCGACTTTAGATTATATATGTATGTTAGTTATTTAAATTTTTTTTGAAAAATCGGGTCCTCTGCAACTTTGGTTGCGGAAATCCGCCAATTAACTTGATTAGGAAGTAGGGTGGCCACAACGGCCTCTGTTTCTTTTGATTCTTCAAATTCGCGGTCTTCTTGGGCTTCTTCATGAGCCTGTCAAATAGTTTGTGGAGTTCCGCAGATATGGCGATATGGTGGGTCGTTGTCACAACGTTGGTCACAGTTGTTCGTTGACATCCATGGTGGCCAGAGGCCCAGAAGCGCTTGACTGGATGGAAAAAGGTGAGGTCGAAGCTACTTAGGATGTGCTAAATGTATGATTTCCTTCAGAGGTCGGACATGAGGGCTAACTGGAAGGGACCTAGTGTGGAGGCTGGAAGGGGCCCGACATAGGCGCTCGATGCATGGCACGAATTTGGCACGGAACATAGGATGTACGCGGCATGGATCAGGTCAGCTTCGACATTTCCTTCTATCATAGGGGTCGATCGTCGCTTATTGATTCTTTCTGCTATTTATGGAGTGGAGAAAGCGTATGCTATTGAGGTTTCTTGAAGATCCCAGGGCGACTCCTTTTGCAGTAATTGTAGCGTATTTTCTTTATTCGAATATCGAATTATAGGGAAAAATAGTACAAATGAAATTTGATGAAATTTAGCGGGCTCTATCTCTACTTATTCCCCTGATTCTTCACTCTATAAAATTTTAAGGACTTTAGAAGCCTCTCAATATTCAAGATTTCTTGACTTGGGCTTTCTTAGTGGGCCGTTGGGCTTGATCACGAACTTAGCGTCTTAGCGAAACTTCCGAAATATGGGCGTTTCTTCGTGAGCTTTTGGGCTTGATCACGAAGGTGACAGTTGGACTTGCTATTTGTCGACTCGAACGTTTCTTCGTGGGCCTTTTGGGCTTGGTCACGAAGCTAACACTTGGACTTGATATTTTCGAAAGGACGGGACATGGGCTTTGAACCGTGCACTTCCAAGAGACTCGCACGGGTCTTAACTATTAAACCGCGCGCTTCTGAGAAACTCGCACTGGCTTTCCTCATTGCAACTGTACGATTGTGAGAAACTCGCAAACGGATCTTGAGCGTTGAACCGCGTGCTTCCGAGAAACTCGCACGTGCTTCCTCGTTGCAACTGTGCGATTGTGAGAAACTCACACAGGTCTTGAACGTTGAACAGCACGCTTCCGAGAAACTCGCACGGACTTTCCTCGTTGCAACCGTGCGACTATGAGGAACTCGCACGGGTCGTAAGCGTCTTCAATTTTCAACTCGAATACGAAGAACCTCCTTCAGAGAATTTTCGAATGCTATCGAAGACTTACTTCTAATTCTCTCGAGGCTCCGTATTCTCTTCGCTATCTGACTTGTGATTTCTGAATTCTGAAGCCCCATATTTATAGGCGTAGAGAATTCACTGTTATGGAATATTATTGGGATGATTTCTTCCATATTTATGTCGATTTTATCCATATACGATTTGATTTGATATATTCCATATTTGAGTTGATTCTCTCAATATCTGCCGATTTTATGATATTTGATTTGATTCCTTTACTTGTGGCGCCCCGCCATCTACTACTATTATCTTACACTAACTTACGTGACTAAATAGAAATATAAATATATTACATACGAAATGCCGATATAATTTTTCGATTTTACATAGCAAACCATACACTGCTATTTTACAATACAAACATTATTCGAATATTTTACATTATTCAAACACAGCGAAATTAACATAGCACCCGCCACACAGGTCGCATCCATGTACACACCACCCTCAAAAGTCACCGGAAGTTCCAGAAGGACCAGCCTCGCCTTTCACAGGTTCACGTACTGTGTTCACTGCGTCTACAACACATAATAACATGGGATGAGCTATAAAGCTCAGTAAGTGGAAATATGCATGTATGCACGTGTCAACTAGCAAAGGCATCCGCGCCAGTGCTTTCTAATACTCACATACTCATATCATTCTTATTTCTTTCTCATTTCTTTTTCATTTGTACCTGGGCCCATAGCTAACTTACTACACGCACCACCATAACATGAGCTCACATCCTTTACAGATAAAAATACGATAGTCGGCCCACTCTGGCTAGGACAAAACTAGGATTTATCTCCAGTTTTTCCATTCACCAGGTCGCCCCTCTATCTGGCCATCGTCCTTTTTCATTGCGGTTGCCTTTCCTGGCACTCTGGCTTATGCCATGTGTTTCGTCCAGGTGACCCTCGTCCGCTACCTAAATAATTAGGTACATACATTCGACGGTTTACCCCCGTCATGGTGCCTTTGTAGAAGTAGCTATATTATGACTCTTCATAAGTCTACATCAAATACTAATGTCTTCAAACATATTTTGTTTTCAAGACGATCATATACTGTGAATACTCATACTTCTAATCCTCATATCATTCGTGTATGCACATGCTCGTGTCACATAATAATGCAATAAATGTTTACTATGCATAAGCATATCGAAACATTTCATTTCATCAATCCTCACCACATATTCACATCAAAGCACATAGTCACGTATAACAAATACATATAACACAAATTATGTGTTGTAGGTGAGATTCCCACTTACTTGACGTCCGTAGAATACTAGAAACCTGCCTTGGTAATTTCCCTAAGTCCCGACCTTAGGCATAAAATATAGATGTCAGCATACTATTTTAGTTAATTGCTTAAGTATGCTAAATCTCTAAGTTAGGAACTTATTTTGGTATTCTAGTCGGGTTTGAAATTTCTCACATGACCCGTGAAACTCCTAAATTTATTAAGTCTGTTTCGCAAGTTCTAAGTTCTAAAAATGTTCTAATTCGCTAAGTAGAGTTTGCAAATTATTGGACCCGCGAATTTCTTGAATTCGCCAAACGTTGGACTCGTCGTCCTGGATTCGTGAAGTTCATGTGATTCCCCAACTCAATTCGCAAAGTCTAAAGCCCTTCACCTAATTCACAAAACATATGTACTCGCCAAGTTCTACTTTGATTGCCCACTTTGATTGCCTACTTTGATTGCCCACTTTGATTGCCCACTTTGCTTGCCCACTTTGATTGTCCACTTTGATTGCCTACTTTGATTGCCCACTTTGCTTGCCCACTTTGATTGCCCACTTTGATTGCCCACTTTGCTTGCCCACTTTGATTGCCCACTTTGATTGCCCACTTTGCTTGCCCACTTTGCACACTCAATTTGCAAACTAATCATTTCACACTCTCATTTTGCAAACTCATTCAATTCACGAACACGCAAACACTGTTAATACCCAGAAACTTAAAACTTTCGATTAAAATCCATTTCTTTCAAGAACACGATGAACATCTAAAAAAAAACTTCAAAATATATTTAAACCCTTTAAATTAAAAATCTGTATAAAACCTGAGTAAAATCTAACTTCTCATACTTAGAACATATTAAATCATAACATAAAACTTAAAGATTAAGGTAAGAAATTTATACCCCTTTCCAAGCTTAAGTTCAACCTCTACAGTTTGAGTTCTCCGTCTTCTCTCTAGATTTTTTTTTTTTTTTTTTCTTATGATTGAATAAATGACTAATCTTACTTTTCCATTACTGCTTTAGACAACAAAGGACAAAACCTAACGTTGATATTTACCTAATTCGATAAGCATTGTCTCCCACTTGTCTTTCCTACTTAATTATAATTAATTTATTATTATAATATTTCCCAACTTCTACACTTTACACTTCCACACTTTGCACTTCCACACTTTGCACTTCCCAACTTCAAAGGTTCAAAGTTTGCACTTTGCACTTTGCACTTTACAACTTCACGCATCCTTATAACTCACAAAGTTTGCACTTCCCAACTTCAAAGGTTCAAAGTTTGCACTTTGCACTTTGCACTTTGCACTTTGCACTTTACAACTTCACGCATCCTTATAACTCACAAAGTATACTTCACATACTCAAACACTTCGCAAATCTTTTAACTCGCGAAGGCTACCTCACATATTCATACTTCGCCACTTAAAATTGGCCCGTGAAAAATCTTATTTCACAATTCACGAATCTTCGTAATTCGCCAACTTCATAAATTTCACATAAGCACATAACATATAAAAATATGCAGTCATATATTCACGTAATATGCATGCATATTTATTGGCCGGCTTACTTACGGGACCCGGGTATTACATTCTCCCCCCCTTAAAGAGGATTTCGCCCCCGAAATCAGGTTAGTTGAAATAATTCTGGGTAGCGACTTCTCATATCATCTTCACGTTCCCATGTAGCTTCTTCCACTAACTGATTCTGCCATAATACTTTCACTAATGGAATCTCTTTATTTCGTAATCTCTTTACTTCATACATCAAAATTTCCACTGGCTTCTCTTCATAACTTAAATCTGGCTGAAGTTGTTGATGCACAAATTCATTCTTTAATACTTGATTCGGATCAGCAATATATTTTCTCAGCGTTGACACATGAAAGACATCATGAACTTGTGCCAACGAAGCTGGTAACTCCAGTTGATAAGCTACCTCTCCAACTCTTTTGATTATCTTAAAAGGTCCAATGTATCTTGGGCTTAACTTGCCCTTTCGCCCAAACCGTTTTACGCCTTTCATTGGAGATACTTTCAAAAATACCCAGTCATCAATTTCAAATTCCAATGGCCTTCGCTTTTGGTCTACGTAACTCTTCTGTCGACTTTGAGCCGTTCGCATTCTCTCTCGTATTTTTTGCTATTGCCTCAGTCATCTCTTGAACCATGTCAGGCCCTAACATCGCACGTTCGCCGACTTCATCCCAATGTATAGGAGATCGACACTTGCGTCCATACAAAGCTTCATACGGTGCCATCCCAATAGTTGCATGATAACTATTGTTGTAAGAAAATTCAATCAATGGCAAATATTTGCTCCAGCTTCCTTTAAAATCTAAAACACATGCTCGCAACATGTCTTCCAATGTTTGAATGGTTCGTTCAGATTGACCGTCAGTTTGAGGATGATAAGCTGTACTGAAAGACAACTTAGTCCCCGTAGCCTTCTGTAAACTCATCCAAAATTTAGATAAGAACCGTGAATCTCGATCTGAAATTATCGATAACGGAATCCCGTGGAGTCGTACAATTTCCTTAATATACAGTTCTGCATAACGCTCCATGGAAAATATCGAACTTATGGGTAGGAAATGAGCTGACTTGGTTAATCGATCGACTACAACCCAAATGGCGTCATAGCCTTGTACATTTCTTGGTAAACCAACGATAAAATCCATCGTAATATGATCCCACTTCCATTCAGGTATCGGCAAAGGCTGTAATGTCCCTGCCGGTCTTTGATGCTCCGCTTTTATTTGCTGACAAGTCAGACATTGACTTACGAACGTCGCAATGTCTCTTTTCATTCCCGGCCACCAATAATTTATTCGTAGGTCTCGATACATTTTTGTAGCCCCTGGATGTACCGAATAGATTGTGGCATGTGCTTCCTTCATTATAGTTCTTCGAATTTCCGCATTATCAGGTACGTATAAACGGTCTTTATAATATAAACTTCCATCATCTTGTATCTTGAAATCCGATGCATGTTGTTCCATTTGAGTGTCTTTGATCTTCAAATAAAATTCATCTTCTTCTTGTGCCTTTTTAATTTGTTCCAGTATTGTCGGTTGTAAAGTTAGTGCAGCCAATTTCGTTTCAACTTCTCCCAATTGTACTATCTCCACTTCCAGTAAATGTAACTCTGCACTTACAGCTTTTCGGCTTAACGCATCGGCCACCACATTTGCTTTGCCTGGGTGATAACTGATCACACAATCGTAGTCTTTGACCAGTTCTAGCCACCTTCTTTGCCTCATATTTAATTCCTTCTGAGTAAAGAAATATTTCAGACTCTTGTGATCCGTGTAAATTTCACAACGCTCCCCGTATAAATAATGTCTCCAAATTTTTAACGCGAACACCACTGCGGCTAACTCCAAATCATGAGTCGGATAATTCTTTTCATACTCCTTTAATTGTCGAGAAGCATAAGCTACCACATTTCCATGTTGCATTAACACACAACCTAGGCCATTTCTTGATGCATCGCTATAAACCGAAAATCCTCCAGTCCCAGATGGTATAGTAAGAACTGGAGCTGATGTGAGTCGTTTCTTCAATTCTTGAAAACTTTGCTCACACTCCTCACTCCAATAGAATGGAACATTCTTCCTTGTTAACTTCGTCAATGTTGATGCAATCTTTGAAAAATCTTTAATGAACTTTCTGTAGTATCCAGCTAAACCAAGAAAACTCCGTACTTCCGTGACATTGGTTGGTTGTGGCCAATTGTTGATAGCTTCAATTTTGCTAGGATCCACAGAAATTCCATCTCCAGAAACAATGTGACCTAGAAAAGCAACTTGACTCAACCAGAATTCACATTTCTTGAACTTGGCATATAATTGATTTTCCCGTAATATCTCAAGAACTTTCTTCAAATGCAATTCGTGTTCCTCCTTTGTCTTCGAATATATAAGGATGTCATCGATAAATACAATGACAAACTTGTCCAAAAATTGTTTGAACACCCGATTCATTAAATCCATAAATGCCGCTGGCGCATTAGTCACCCCGAAAGGCATGACTAAAAATTCATAGTGTCCATATCTGGTCCTGAACGCCGTCTTTGAAATATCTTCTTTTCGAACCTTCAATTGATGATACCCCGATCGTAGATCTATTTTTGAAAATACTGTGGCACCTTGAAGTTGATCAAACAAATCATCTATTCTTGGTAGGGGATATTTATTTTTGATTGTTATCTTATTCAACTCTCTGTAGTCGATACATAGTCGCATCGACCCATCCTTCTTTCGCACAAACAGAACTGGCGCTCCCCAAGGAGAAAAACTAGGTTGGATAAATCCCTTCTGTAATAAATCATCCAACTGCTCTTTTAACTCCTTTAATTCAGCTGGCGCTAACCGATAAGGAGTCTTTGAGATTGGAGCAGATCCTGGTACTAAATCGATCGTAAATTCAATCTCTCGATCTGGTGGTAATCCTGGTAAATCTTCTGGAAAAACATCAGGAAAATCTCGTACCACAGTCACCTCTTCTAATTTTGGCATTGAACGATCCTCTGATTTTATTGCGAAAACTAGATAAGCTTCGCATCCCACCTTAATCAAACGTTGCGCCTTTGTCGCTGAAATTCTAGAAATATTCCTTTCCTTGATTGTTCCCACGAAACTAAAAGGCTCATTTTCTTCAATATTGAACGTAACTGTCTTGCGATTACAGTCAATGACAGCTCCATATTTTGATAGCCAGTCCATTCCAAGAATCACCTCATAGTCATTCATTGGGATAACTATTAAATCAACGAACAGTTCTCGTCCATTCACTAACACAGGACAATTTCTTAAAACCAGATTAGTTCGCATTGCAACTCCATGTGGAACAGTCACATCATATTCATAGTCAGATAGGTTAGGTGTAATCCCGAGTCTCGCCACATACTTAGTGGATGCAAATGAATGCGTGGCTCCTGAATCTACTAATATGCATGTTGGGACTTGGTGTATAAGTAGAATACCTGCAACCACGGACGGATTAACCTCCGCTTCCTCTGAAGTCAGCGTATATACTCTAGCCGGTACAGCTGGTGGTCTCACTTGATTCATAACTTAACCTCCTGGTGCATTTTCTGGACATGCTCTCGCAAAATGTCCCGTCTTCCCACACTTGTAACAAGTAGCATTCTGTGAAAAACATATTCCCAAATGACGTCGCCCACATCTCGCGCAAATTGGTATTGGTGCTGGGGGTCTCCCCTGATTTAGATTTTGTTGTTGTGGTGGTCCAGGTCTGTTCTGAAAATTTTGCTTCCCGCCCTTAGGAATGAATTGTCGTTTCTGATTTCCACCCCTCCAGTTTGCTCCTTGTACAAACTTTCGTTTTGCCTCCTGAGCACGAATAATTCGTGTCTCAGCCTGCTCTGCCACCATAGCTCGCTCCGCCACTTGAGCATATGAAGCTCCTTGTATTCCAGCCATATTAACGTCGCGGTACAACTCTGGCTTCAGACCCTCAAGAAATCGTTCGACCTTCAAAGCATCAGTACTCACCATATGAGTCGCGAACCTTGACAGTTGTTCAAACTTTCTGATATACTCAGCCACAGTCATCATCCCTTGCTTGAGATTAATGAACTCATTCATGCGCTGAGCTCGCACAGGTGCAGTAAAATATTTGTTCCTGAACAGCTCCTTGAAACGTTCCCAGTTCATTGTAGTAGGATTTTCAATAACTTGTATGGTGTCCCACCAGTGACCTGCACTCCCTCGTAATAAGAATGCAGCACTTAAAACCTTCTCATTCTCAGGAATTCTGCTATATTGGAACATACTCTCTAAAGTTCTAATCCAATCCTCAGCAGATGTTGGGTCAATGGCATCTTCAAAAATAGGAGGGTTCAGTCTGCGAAATCTTTCGCCCACAACTTCAACTTGATTAGCCTGAGAAACTCCATCATTTCTTGCCCCCTGAGAGTTTCGCTGCTGAATTAACTCTTGAATCTGTTGAGACTGCTGACGGACTAACTCAGTGAGCTGAAGAATAGTCGAGTCTCGATTATCAGTCTGGTTTGCATTTTCTCCATCATGATTGTTTACCCCGCTGCCTTCTCCTCTGGTTCTAACCATGTTGTTTCTCTTACCCTAACAGTCCCTAAGGCCAATAAATCATGCCATGCAAGAAATTCATAATATCATATAACTTACGAGCAAGGCTGTCTTCCGCGCTTTTGAGTGTGTGTACATGGACAGTCTACAGAAACTGCAACCGAAGCTCTGATACCAACCTGTGGCGCCCCGCCATCTACTACTATTATCTTACACTAACTTACGTGACTAAATAGAAATATAAATATATTACATACGAAATGCCGATATAATTTTTCGATTTTACATAGCAAACCATACACTGCTATTTTACAATACAAACATTATTCGAATATTTTACATTATTCAAACACAGCGAAATTAACATAGCACCCGCCACACAGGTCGCATCCATGTACACACCACCCTCAAAAGTCACCGGAAGTTCCAGAAGGACCAGCCTCGCCTTTCACAGGTTCACGTACTGTGTTCACTGCGTCTACAACACATAATAACATGGGATGAGCTATAAAGCTCAGTAAGTGGAAATATGCATGTATGCACGTGTCAACTAGCAAAGGCATCCGCGCCAGTGCTTTCTAATACTCACATACTCATATCATTCTTATTTCTTTCTCATTTCTTTTTCATTTGTACCTGGGCCCATAGCTAACTTACTACACGCACCACCATAACATGAGCTCACATCCTTTACAGATAAAAATACGATAGCCGGCCCACTCTGGCTAGGACAAAACTAGGATTTATCTCCAGTTTTTCCATTCACCAGGTCGCCCCTCTATCTGGCCATCGTCCTTTTTCATTGCGGTTGCCTTTCCTGGCACTCTGGCTTATGCCATGTGTTTCGTCCAGGTGACCCTCGTCCGCTACCTAAATAATTAGGTACATACATTCGACGGTTTACCCCCGTCATGGTGCCTTTGTAGAAGTAGCTATATTATGACTCTTCATAAGTCTACATCAAATACTAATGTCTTCAAACATATTTTGTTTTCAAGACGATCATATACTGTGCATACTCATACTTCTAATCCTCATATCATTCGTGTATGCACATGCTCGTGTCACATAATAATGCAATAAATGTTTACTATGCATAAGCATATCGAAACATTTCATTTCATCAATCCTCACCACATATTCACATCAAATCACATAGTCACGTATAACAAATACATATAACACAAATTATGTGTTGTAGGTGAGATTCCCACTTACTTGACGTCCGTAGAATACTAGAAACCTGCCTTGGTAATTTCCCTAAGTCCCGACCTTAGGCATAAAATATAGATGTCAGCATACTATTTTAGTTAATTGCTTAAGTATGCTAAATCTCTAAGTTAGGAACTTATTTTGGTATTCTAGTCGGGTTTGAAATTTCTCACATGACCCGTGAAACTCCTAAATTTATTAAGTCTGTTTCGCAAGTTCTAAGTTCTAAAAATGTTCTAATTCGCTAAGTAGAGTTTGCAAATTATTGGACCCGCGAATTTCTTGAATTCGCCAAACGTTGGACTCGTCGTCCTGGATTCGTGAAGTTCATGTGATTCCCCAACTCAATTCGCAAAGTCTAAAGCCCTTCACCTAATTCACAAAACATATGTACTCGCCAAGTTCTACTTTGATTGCCCACTTTGATTGCCTACTTTGATTGCCCACTTTGATTGCCCACTTTGCTTGCCCACTTTGATTGTCCACTTTGATTGCCTACTTTGATTGCCCACTTTGCTTGCCCACTTTGATTGCCCACTTTGATTGCCCACTTTGCTTGCCCACTTTGATTGCCCACTTTGATTGCCCACTTTGCTTGCCCACTTTGCACACTCAATTTGCAAACTAATCATTTCACACTCTCATTTTGCAAACTCATTCAATTCACGAACACGCAAACACTGTTAATACCCAGAAACTTAAAACTTTCGATTAAAATCCATTTCTTTCAAGAACACGATGAACATCTTAAAAAAAACTTCAAAATATATTTAAACCCTTTAAATTAAAAATCTGTATAAAACCTGAGTAAAATCTAACTTCTCATACTTAGAACATATTAAATCATAACATAAAACTTAAAGATTAAGGTAAGAAATTTATACCCCTTTCCAAGCTTAAGTTCAACCTCTACAGTTTGAGTTCTCCGTCTTCTCTCTAGATTTTTTTTTTTTTTTCTTATGATTGAATAAATGACTAATCTTACTTTTCCATTACTGCTTTAGACAACAAAGGACAAAACCTAACGTTGATATTTACCTAATTCGATAAGCATTGTCTCCCACTTGTCTTTCCTACTTAATTATAATTAATTTATTATTATAATATTTCCCAACTTCTACACTTTACACTTCCACACTTTGCACTTCCACACTTTGCACTTCCCAACTTCAAAGGTTCAAAGTTTGCACTTTGCACTTTGCACTTTACAACTTCACGCATCCTTATAACTCACAAAGTTTGCACTTCCCAACTTCAAAGGTTCAAAGTTTGCACTTTGCACTTTGCACTTTGCACTTTGCACTTTACAACTTCACGCATCCTTATAACTCACAAAGTATACTTCACATACTCAAACACTTCGCAAATCTTTTAACTCGCGAAGGCTACCTCACATATTCATACTTCGCCACTTAAAATTGGCCCGTGAAAAATCTTATTCACAATTCACGAATCTTCGTAATTCGCCAACTTCATAAATTTCACATAAGCACATAACATATAAAAATATGCAGTCATATATTCACGTAATATGCATGCATATTTATTGGCCGGCTTACTTACGGGACCCGGGTATTACATTACTTACTTGACAAATCTGTACACATGTTACCATGAATAGGATTTAAGGAATATATATTATCATATATGATAATAATTTATTAATTAAATAAACTATTTATTAACTTGAGATTAATTTATAGATCTCAATTAATAGCAATTTAATAAAATCATCTTATTTTATATCTTGGCATTAACTTATGGAATCCCAATAATATAGACAATTTATTTTAATTGCCTACATATGTCCTCACTTCAAGTCTTGTTGACAGATTTTCTGAGGAAATAAACTTGAAGTATTTGTCGTTCGCTTCCAAAATATCATGAAATGCCCCAAATTTGACGTTTCGAATTCCTGTGCTTCAACGGTTTGTTGTCTCTTGTTCATACGTTCCCCTTTCCAAATTTGAATGTTCCACTTGTCTCTTCATTTGTATGCCAAATATCTTGATTCCGTCGAAGATGTTACCCACTTATGACTGAAGTTGGAGGATGTCCAAGCTGCCGAAGTACCATTTTGGGGATTAAGTCATTTCTCGTAGTTCATTTTTTTTTTGGGGGGGGGGGGGGGGGGGGGGGGTGCCGTGCACAGTTTATACTCATGAGGGCAAGGAGTAACATGCAGTTTAGCACTCGTATGTCAAGGAGTAACATGCAGTTTAAGCTCGTACGGTAAGGAGCAACATGCAGTTTAGGCTCATACGTTGAGGAGCGTTGAGGAGCATTTTTTTGTTCTTTTTTCTTTTTTGTTTTTTTTTCCTTTATTTTTTTCTTATTTTTTCCTTCTTTTTTTCCTTTTTTTTCCTTTTTTTTTCTTCTTTTTTTTCTAGGCATACTTGCACTTCAAGAACTTGCCTTTGATCCGGCCAACTCTTAATCTGTCTTCAGATACCAACTTATACGCACCGTTTGTGCAGACTTCTTTCATGACATAGGAACCAGTCCATTTTGATTTAAACTTGCCCCCAATTCGATCATTTGTAATGGTAGGCCTTCTTAGAGTAAGTACCCAATGTCCAACTTGGAAGGACTTAGGTTTTACCTTTTTGTTAAATGACTGAGTCCGTGTTGATTCTAGCCTCTGTTTCACATTAAGTTGATCAATGATAGGATTTCGTAAGCCTTTATGTGGACCCAATCATTCAGAGTTATGCCACGTCTTCTTGCAATCATTGTCAGTTGAGTATGAGACATATTCAAACACGTAGTTTGCACTTGATCTCTTTAACACGGTGCAAACAGGCTTTTGCGTGGTAAAACCAAGACCCTTTTTAGACGTTTCGGGTTCAGATGACTTTCACTCATATTTTCCGGCAATTTCCTAATATTGCTCCTTCATTTGCATCATATCCTGCCTTTGTCAGGAGTTCATAAGCTTTTCGGGTCGTATACTCCACCCATTTGTATTTTTGAAGATTCATTGTGCTCGATTTCGGGCCCTTGACTCGGATGAGTAAATCTTTTTACTTCAATCGGCGAGATTTGCAATTTCTTAGAACCAATCTGACTTAAAGGCAATGTAAGCGCCTTCAATGGTTTAGTTACCCTTCGACATCCTCTTGCATGGCTTCATGATCTTCAATTGCACATGCCTTTCTTTTTCCCACGCGTCGTATTTTCACTTGCTTCCTTTTCACGTTCAAGGTAAAATTTTGCGTCGGCGAAGTACGATTCGGCTTTGGTGAATGGATTTGTATCTCCAAGTACGTTCTTTACGACGCCATTGTTATACTTGAAACACTGATGCAAAGTTGATGGTACGACTGTTTTCGTGTAGCCATGGACGACCCAGAAGCATGTTGTAGGATGTTTTTGCATCAATTACATGGAACAACGCTGGTGACGTCATATTCACCATTATTAATTCCAACCTGATCATACTGATTGTTCGCTGGCCTTCATGATTAAAACCTTGGATCATTTGGCGACTCTTAGAGAGTTCTTCTGTTGGAATGTCAAGTTCTTTTAACATCCGGAGAGTCAAAATGTTCACTGCAGAGCCTCCATCGATCAATATTCTTGTTACCAACTTCTCGGTTGTATAACCAGATACAAATAAAGGACAGTTGTGCAGTTTAGACCTAAGGGTAAATCTTCATTAGTGAATGCTATAATAGACATGCACATGCTGGCGATGCTGGTGGTTTGAGCTCCAATTTGATAATAATCACTTTCTTGGGTCATATAACAGGCGTCACAATCCTCCTTTGCGCTTCCAAAATCTTCATTGCCAACCAAGATATAATTGAGTCTGTCGACTCAATGACTAATGATATCTTTCCTTGTCTATCCAATTGCATCACCTTATCCTTAAAGACAAAGCAAATTGGATGCCCCACCAGACAATGATATTTGCAATAATTGGGATCGTTGGTTTGTCCCGCTTCATCCGGCCTCTTCATTTCAGGGAGATCGATGAGATTCACTTGTACTAGCTCATCAAAGATTCCTGATACTTCTGAATATAGGAATGGATATTCCTCTCGCTTGAAGCTCTTCAAGTGTCAATTTTCTGTCTTTTAGCTCCGGCGGAGTATATTCAACCATGACCTTTTTGCCCTTTTCTCTTCCTCGTAGCTTGAGTGGTGTGGCATTTACCGCCATAGACTCTTTAATTTGAGGTTTTGCAAAAGCTTTGCCCCCTTTCTCGTAATTCATTTGCTCCCCGAATTTGGTACCATCATGTGTAGGTGCTCCATGTGCCCCACTTGTGGCCAGGCTAAACTTCATATCATGAGCACGAGTTGCCAGTTCTTCAAAGGTTACGGGACTAATTCCTTGCAGGATGTATCAGAATCCCCACATCATCCCTTGAATGCACATTTCAATGCTTGAAGCTTCAGATAAACGATCTTTGCAGTTAAGACTTAGGTTCCTCCATCGATTGATATAATCAATGACATGTTCATCTTTACAATGACGAGCATTAGTGAGTTCACCCACGCTAACCGTGCGTCGAGTGCTGTAGAAATGGTTTAGGAACTCATGTTCCATTTGATCCCAACTATCGATTAGACCACCTTTCAAATCGATGTACCAATCGAAAGCATTGCGCTTCAGTGAACGGACAAATTGTTTGACGAGACGATCTCCATAGGTTCCTGCATCGTTGCATGTTTCAATGAAGTGGGCCACATGCTGCTTCGGGTTTCCGTTTCCATCAAACTGCTGAAACCTCGGAGGCTGGTATCCGTTTGGCATCTTTAAGTTGTCGATTCTTGAAGTGTATGGTTAGAATACGTCGATGAGGACTTGGAACCTCCATCTTTCATCGTCCCTATGATGAACTCCTTTAGCTGGCTAATAGGAATCATCACGTCAGTAGAAACTTAGAAATTTCCCGAGGGCTCATCGACTTTTCTTCGTTCTTCCTTTTCAATCGACATAAGCTTCTTCATTCCTTTCAAAAGCATTACTGTTATCAGCATTGGTGCTTTTGCTAGCTAGCATTGCAATCTGAGCATCTTGTTCGTGAACTTGTTTCGTTAGTCCTGCAATTGCTCTAGTTAGACTTGCAATTTGTTCTTCTAAAGCCATGACATTCGTCATGTATACATATGCGTTGCTTTTCATTGAAGAATTGCTTGAAGTTGAGCGAGGAGATGACATCGAGTATTCGCTATTGGAATCTTCATTCTCACCATGGTAAGTAATATCATTTTTGTCCAACTCAACTTGGTGACTTGTTCGTTGAGACTCGTTAGTCATCATTAACATACTTCAAGTCACAACGCCAACGCTTTCACTTGAAGAACTTAAAGAGGTGAAAATTGATGAGTTACCATCGATGTTTTTGAAGAGATGAGAGGTAGAGATAGTCCCACCGGGCGTTCCAAAAATTTGTAGCGTATTCTATTTATTCGAATATCGAATTATCGGGAAAAATAGTGCAAATGAAATTTGATGAAATTTAACGGGCTCTATCTCTACTTACTCCTCTGATTCTTCACTCTTTTAACTTTTAAGGACTTTAGAAGCCTCTTAATCTTCAAGATTTCTTGATATGGGCTTTCTTCGTGGGCCGTTGGGCTTGATCACGAACTTAGCGTCTTAGCAAAACTTCCGAAGTGGGCGTCTCCTCGTGGGCTTTTGAGCTTGATCACGACGGTGACAGTTGGACTTGCTATTTGTCGAAAATAGTTTTCTCGAATGTTTCTTCGTGGGCCTTTTGGGCTTGGTCACGAAGCTAACACTTGGACTTGATATTTTCGGAAGGATGGGACTCGGGCTTTGAACCATGCACTTCCAAGAGACTCGCACGAGTCTTGACCGTTGAACCGCGCGCTTCCGAGAAACTCGCATGGGCTTTCCTCGTTGCAACTATGCGATTGTGAGAAACTCGCATGGGTCTTGAGCGTTGAATCGCGCGCTTCCGAGAAACTCGCACGGGCTTTCCTCGTTGCAATCCTGCGATTATGAGAAACTCGCACGGGTCTTGAGCGTCTTCAAATTTCAACTCGAATACGAAGAACCTCCTTCAAAAGAATTTCCGAATGCTATCGAAGACTACTTCTAATTCTCTCGAGGCTTCGTATTCTCTTCGCTCTCTGACTTGTGATTTCTGAATTCTGAAGCCCCTTAAATATAGGCGTAGAGAATTCAATGTTATGGAAAATATAATCTTTTTGGGATGATTTCTTCTATATTTATGTGATTTTGTCCATATATGATTTGATTTTGATTTGATTCTGATTTGATTTGATTTATTCCATATTTGACTTGATTCTCTCAATTTCTGTCGCTTTTATGATATTTGATTTGATTCCTGATAAACGTATTTTAATACGTTCTTGTAGCAATTATTTGGGATATAATAGTGTAATCTTCATCGTTCCTTGCATTTAAATGCTCTACACTTATTTGCACATAGAAGGACCTTAGGACGGCTATCGGGCAAAATGGAACGAAACGAGGCTAAACGGCGCCAATGCAATGAAAACAGACAAACGTCACGGCCGTGACACTTCATGCACAAGGCTGTGACAACGAGCAGAGGCCAGAACAAGAGCCAATCACGACCGTGAAGCCTCATGCAACAGGCCGTGACAGTAGGCAGTGATCAACGAAATCCAACAATAAGAGGGTCACGACCGTGAAGCCTCAAACACTAGGCCGTGAACTCCGGTAGAGAGTATTGAAATCTTATGCGAAGGTTGTCACGGCCATGAAAGCCAATGCATTAGGCCGTGACTCATGGCAGAGAGCCCGCGACGCAATGGCGATGACAGTCACGGCCATGAAGGCCCATGTCCCAGGCCGTGACACTTACGAAAATCAGTATAAAGGCCCAATTTCGATTAATAAAAGAAGTGAGACCTCTCATATCAGAACCCTAACAACTTAGAGACGAAAAAGAGACGCTGAGAATGGAGAATTCCACCCGAGAAGCGCAAGAGATGGATCAACACGCAATCACGCCGAATTGAACGAGGAACAAAGATTCATCCATGCTACCATCCCAGCTCCATCAGTACATCAAGAACATGAGTCTTCCTTCCCCGTTTTCTATTTCCGTTGTTGTTTCTCGTTAATTATGAGTAGCTAATTCCCTTACATGTTTCGGAGTAGATGAATGATAGTTAGTATTTAAGACATATGTTTATCGTGACTCGTGTGTTTTGACTATTTATCGATCTATGAATTGTTTCTTCGCTTTAATATGTCTATGTGTTAAGATGATTGTGTGGAAAATCGTTTAGGGCGACAACTAAACAATGATTTGGCCGTTCGTGGGAGATAGGATTCGAGTATAGGCGAAAGCAAATATTCGATCCCCACCATTAGTAATTACTGAATCTTAGATCCCCGCGAGCATTTAGGGGACAGCGAATTCGTGAGTGGTAGGAAATAACTGCGATGTAGTCAAGAATCATGTAGGAACGATATTTCATTGTCTTAGTCGGTAATACCTAGCGAGATTCGAATCCCGAGCACATCTTTATCAACTGAAAGTACTCTTATCAGTTTAGGCGTGTTCTTTGATCTCTCGTTGATTTAGGAGTGATCTGTTAGGATAGTTCATACAAAAATCTATGCACTTTATTTATGCTAGATATCGAGTCGATCGGTTATTACTAGTAATCAGTTTATTCCTCGTGTTCGATACTCGTTTACTCACGTTACTGCACTACAAACGATAGGTCCACTGCCTATCGCACGTCGGTGATAGTAAATAAGTATTCGTTTTATTTTATCACTTGTCGCCCTTGCCATATATATTAGCACACCACGTGTCGATCAATTTTTTTGGCGCCGTTGCCGGGGAATAGATTGATATTAGGAACACCGTAGTTCGGTACTTTAGCCACTTTATTTGACGTTTTCTTAGTTTTCTGTTAATTGCGTTATTCACTTTCCTACATCATTATTAGTCTCGTATCTTTTCGACGTATTTATTTATTTCTTTGCTAATTTTCAATTTTGCTTCTTGAAGGTGCGATTCAGCGGTGAATGATCGGAAGCCATCCATCGGACCCCATCGTTGATGCAGACCACCGGCTCTCAGGAACCGCTAGTTAACTACTCAAAGGACAGCTCTCAGGAAAAGACCCAAAACTCTCGTGTAGAGGCATCCGTAGATAGCCCAGACACAGAAGTAAGAATGGCGGACCACAGAGTGCCCATCCACGAGAAGGAGCCACCACTACAAGATCTGCTCAAGAATGCCGCACTAGGCGGACTGAGTCGGCGATTGTCATTCCGCTGATCGAGAACAACAACTTCGAGCTGAAGCATTCTGGCTTCAGATGATCTTCCAGACGGCCTAGTTTGAAGCGAATCCAAATGATGATCCCTACTCACACCCGAAGGCCTTTCTGACGATGACTGACACCATCAAAATCAACGGTGTCATGGGCGATGCAATTAAATTGATGATGTTCCCATTCTCGCTCAAGTTCAGGGCGAATGACTGATTGGATATGTTGCCGCCCAGATTGATCACTACTTGGGAAGAGATGAGAGCCGCCTTCATTAACCATTACTTTCCTCTATCAAATGTGCTAAGGTTGAAGACGGAGATTTCCCTTTTCCACCAGACTGTCAATGGGGTGCTACTCCCAAAGTCCGAGCAGACACAGCTTGTGAACGCCGTGACGACCACCGTACCGACACAGCATATGCCATAAGTACCGTTGTGTGGAATCTGTGGCGCAGGAGACGAGACCTCAGAATGCCAACTGGGGCAACTACTGGAGCACGTATATTACATGGGAAATTATCAAGGTGGCCAGCGAGTTACCAGCCTCGAGCACATCTCAACTTGGCTAATGGGAATCAAAACCACCAGGGGCAAGGGCTGCCGGGATTTCAGCCTAGACCATTCGGTTTCCAAAACGGGGCGCCACGCCAGTGTCAGAACGCACCCGTAGGAGGATTCGATGATATGAGGGAGATGAAGGATATGATGAAGGCGCTCTCACGAACTTCAACAATACCGCTGAGGCTCACGAGAGCCGAATGACAAAGATGGAGGAGAACATGGAAGCCAACAACGTACGCGCCCAGAACACTGACGCTTCGATCAAGAAGCTGGAGCAACAAGTTGGTCAGATGGCGAAGCAGTTGGCGAGGCGTACTCAGGGATCGCTCCCAAGCTACACCGAGCCGAATCCAAAGGAGTATTGCAAAGAACCGCAAGAAGTGCCTGCCACGACGAAGGCGAAGGAGAATGCCAACTTTGAAAGCCACGATGAGCCCGAAGTAGAGGAAATCAGAGGCAACAGTGTCGAGAAGGCCGAAACTGAGAAGGAAAAGGTCGAGACCGAAAAGGAAAAGGCGAAGGAGATCCAGCGGCCATTGGTGAAGCCATACCAGCCGTAGATCCCTTACCCGACTCGATTGAAGAAGGACAAGGACGAGGCGCAGTTTGGTAAATTTATGAGTATATGTAAAGAATTGCATATTAACTTACCATTTGTTGATGCTATTACGCAGATGCCCAGATTCGCCAAGTTCCTGAAAAACCTAGTGACGAACAGAAGAAAGCTCGAACACGTTTCCACAGTATGCCTACGGGGAGAGTGCTCGGCGATACTCCAAAGCAATATTCCAAAGAAGCTTAAGGACCTAGGGAGTTTTACTACTCCTGTCTTTTAGGAGATTTAGTAGTTGAGCGTTCTTTAGCTGAAATTTAATGCCCTATTCCATGTTTAAGCACTTAGGATTGGGTGAACCACGACCCACTAGGATGAGCTTGCAGTTAGCCGATAGATCGTTAAAGTACCCTCGAGGTGTTATCGATGGTGTTTTAGTTAAGGTGGATAAGTTCATGATTGCTGCTGATTTCGTTATTTTAGACATGGAGGAAGATGATAATCTCCAGCTGACTCTAGGTCGACCATTTTTAGCTATAGAAGAAACCATGATAGATGTTAGGAATGAAACGTTAACTTTGACGTTTGATGGCGAAAAGTTACGTTTAGCATGGCTGATTCGATGAAAAAGAGTAATGAGCATGACAATAAGTGTTATTACTTAGACACATTTGAGCACGATTTTCTCTTTTCTGTGCGAGGTTTATAACAGATTTTGAGCGAGGACACCTGAATGATTATGACGATCAACGAGTGTGGGGAGGAGGTCGACGAGCCCATAATAGCCATCGACGAGAGCAGCGAAGAGGACCAGGAGAAGAGCTCAGTGAGGAGCCACCTATCCTAGAATTGAAGTCGCTGCCCGAACACCTCGAGTACGCATTTCTTGGCAGCAACGGAGAGCTACCAGTCATCATCTCATCGAGCCTCGACGGCGGACAGAAGGGGCAACACTTGGACGTGTTGAAAGCACACAAGAAGGCCTTGGCGTGGAAGATATCCGACATAAGGGGTATCAACCCGTACTGTACGTACAAGATCCTCATGGAGGACGATTTTAAATCAGTCGCTCAACGTCAAAGGCGCCTCAATTCCAATATGAAGGACGTCGTTAAGAAGGAGGTGATCAAGTTGCTAGACGCGGGGATGATCTATCCCATTCAGACAGCGCATGGGTCAGCCCGGTCCAAGTGGTCCCAAAGAAGGGAGGCACGACGGTTGTCACCAACGACAAAAATGAGGTTAATCCCGACGAGGACCATGACAAGGTGGCGCATCTGTATCGATTACAGAAAGTTTGAGAAAAGATCATTTCCCTTTACCTTTTATTGATCAGATGTTAGAAAAATTATCCGGTCACTCATTTTATTGCTTTCTTGATGGCTTGTCAGGATATCTGCAGATCCCTATAACGCCAGCGGACCAGGAGAAGACCATATTCACTTGCCCATTCGGGACGTTCGCGTACCGAAGGATGCCATTCGGTCTTTGCAATGCCCCAGCCACCTTCCAGCGATGCATGATGGCCATATTCGATGAATTGGTAGGTGAGGTAATGGAGGGATTCATGGATGATTTTTCAGCTTTTGGGTCGTCGTTCGATGTATGTTTATCTAATTTGAAGCTCGTACTCGCACAATGCCAGGAAACGAACTTGGTACTTAATTGGGAAAAGTGCCACTTCGTGGTTCGAGGGTGCATAGTTCTGGGCCATAAAATTTCCTCTAAAGGGATCGAAGTGGATCGAGATAAGTTAGAAACTATAGAAAAGTTGCCCGTTCCCTGAACGTGGGGTCGATTAGAAGTTTTCTAGGTCATGCTGGATTTTATCGTAGGTTTATTAAAGATTTTTCTAAGATTACACGACCTGTATCCAGACTTCTAGAAAAAGATGCTCCATTTGAGTTCAATGATGAGTGCTTGCATGCTTTCAATTTACTTAAGGAGCGACTTATCGCAACACCTATTATGGTAGCCCCAACTTGGGGGCTGCCCTTTGAACTAATGTGCGATGCTAGCAATTATGCAGTTGGGGCCGTGCTAGGGTAGCGCTAGGATAACCATTTCAGGCCGATCTACTATGCGAGTAAGACATTAGACGCAGCCCAGGCCAATTACACGACCACTGAAAATGAGTTGTTAGCCGTCGTGTTCGCCTTTGACAGATTCAGGTCATATCTTATTCTATCTAAGGTTATTGTATTTACTGATCACTCTGCTCTTAAGTATTTACTAGCGAAGCTGGATGCCAAGCCACGGCTAATCAGATGGATCCTGCTACTTCAAGTGTTCGACATAGAGATCCGAGACAAGAATGGTGCAGAAAACTTGGCAGGGGATGACCACTCTCGACTAGAGGAGTCCAAGATATACCACAAGGACGAAGGGCTATACAAGACAGATTCCCAGATGAGCACATGTACTCGATACAAGTGGTAAGTGATGATACCCCGTGGTTTGCAGATTTCGCTAACTATGTTATTGCGAGGGTCCTACCAAAGAAGTACACTAGTCAGCAGAAGAAGAAAGTCTTTTCTGACATGAGGTACTACTTTTGGGAAGATCCATATCTTTCCAGGCGATGTGCGGACCAGTTGATACGACAATGCGTCTCCTTCCCAAACACGACACCGATTCTGAGGCACTGCCACAACGGATCGACCGGAGGGCATTATGCAACCAATCGAACTGCTCAGAAGGTGCTGGAGAGTGGATTCTACTGGCCTACGATCTTCAAAGACGCCCGAAAGGTATGTTGACACTTGTGATCAGTGTCAACGCGCAGGTAATCTCTCGAAATGCGACCAAATGCCCCAGAACTTTGTTTTAGTTTGTTAGATTTTTGACGTATGGGGTATAGATTTCATGGGTTCGTTTCCTAGCTCGTATAATAATAAATACATTCTAATTGATGTCGATTATGTGTCCAAATGGGCCGAGGCATAAGCCCTGCCCACGAATGATGCTAGGGTAGTCGTTAGGTTCTTACGAGCATTATTTTCACATTTTGGGGCGCCTAGGTGCATTATCAGCGATAGGGGTACACATTTCTATAACACCCAATTTGCACGCACATTAGAACGCTACGGTGTTAGATACAGCCTATCCACCCTGTACCACCCCCAAGCTAGCGGTCAGGTCGAGGTAGTAATGAGCTGAAATGCATCCTAGAAAAGACCATGGAAGGGAACCGTAGGAAGTGGGCGAATAAGTTGAACGATGCACTTTGGGCATATAGGACTGCATATAAGAGACCTATAGGCACTACACTGTATAGATTAGTCTATGGGAAGGCATGCCACCTCCCCATAGAGATCGAGCATAAGGCCTATTGGGCAATTAAGTCATTGAATTTTGATTTGGGAGACGCTGGCGAAAAGGGACGACTTCAAATCAACGAGTTAGACGAGCGGCGTTTATCGACTTACGAGAACGCCCACATGTATAAACAGCGCTCGAAAGCCTACCATGATAAGAAAATTAGTCAAAGACGAGAGTTTCAAGAAGGGGACCAAGTCCTCCTATTTAACTCTCGACTTAGGCTCTTTCCCGGTAAACTCAGATGACGTTGGTCGGGACTGTTCACTGTTACCCGTGTTTTACCTTATGGTACTGTTGAATTTCAGGTATGGAGCAGGGTACTTTCAAGGTAAACGACCACAGGTTGAAGCACTATCACGCATGCGAGGAAGACGTGAGCAAAAAAGAAGTGGTATACCTGAACTTCCAGCCTTCCTGAGCGAACTAAGATACGCCCGGCTAAAGACGGTAGAGTAAGCGCTTCTTGGGAGGCAACCCAGGTGTTTTCATTTATCTTTTAGATAGTAAATTACATTAACAAAAAGGTCATCACGGCCATGTCCTTAAGGACTCACGGGCGTGACTCATCTGGTTCGCCCTCTGTCCTGTGTCACGGCCAGAAGCTTAAGCTTCACGGCCGTGACTCTAGCCAGTAACCCTTTCTGCCCATTGTCACGTCCAGAAGCGTATGTTTCACGGCCGTGACATGTGCGGGCTACCAAAAAAAATATTTCGACTCGTTCACGGCCTGGGACTTTTATGTCACGACCGTGACATACAACTATGGCCCGTTCTGTCTTGCGTCACGACCTGGTGAACACATGTTCACGGCCGTGACACCTGCGAAATCCCACATAAAACGTCCATGTCTTCTTCTAACTCACAACATCACCCCCACAACCTCTCATATTCCCTATTTCCCTCACGACACACATACACACCACACCATCTCCAACCACCACTTACCAACGCCACCCCTCCATGCCGACGCTGCCACCTCCGGCGCCAACCTCCCAAACCCGTTATTGTTTAGGTCTAAGCTAACTTAAGCTTCCAAGGTATGATTTCTTCTCTACCCTAATTAGATTAAAGTTGGGGATTTCGTCTAATTATGCTAATTTTGGGTGTAAATGTGCGTTTTCTACGTTGTTACGTATTACTATAACTATGGGCATGCTTAACTCGTTGGATTTAACCACGGATTTTCGAATTCGTTTATGATAAACCCTAATTTTCAAAAAATGGGTATTTCGTCAATTGTTGCTAAATTGGGCCTGATTATGTTTTTCTTTGTCCAAGACTCGCTAGGATTATTATGGTATGTATAATTCGTTGGGTTTGGCCATGAAATTCGATTTTATGAACCCTTATTTTTGAAATTGGGGATTTCGAGATTGGGTCATATTTTTAGTGTGTTTCTTGCTTTCTCATGAATAGATATATGCTATGCACATTGTGGGTTTGTTTAATTTGCTAATTTCATCCATGCATTGTGATGATAAACCCTAATTTTGAAAGTTGGGATTTCTGGTACTTGGTGGCAAAATCTGTTGCTCCAAGGGGTGTTTAGCCTTTCATATTATCATATGAGTCTAACGAATGTGCTTAGTTGGTCGATTTTCGAGCTTCAAATGCATAGTTTAAATCACCAATTGACAAAATGACGCATTGAATTGTTTTATGTGCTTGTTAAAGAATCCTCAATCTCATAGCTATTTTGGTCGAGTCGAGCTACTTTGAATTTCATTGTTATATTTACTTCGAACTCACATGCATTTTCTAGGTACTATGGGTCGCAGCTGCTCCACCGCTCAGCGTGACCCTGCCTTGCGCTCGCTCGTTCGTCAAAGGCGATGCGGCTCTGTGCCATCACTGCTAGCCGCCATGGGTCAGTTTCCGGATGATACACAGACGGCACGATACAACAGGCTGAAAGAGATGTAGTTCATCCTCATGGACCAAATCGACCACGAGACGCTGGCGAAGCATCACATCAACCAGCAAATCGCGTAGTACGTCTCACTCAGTGGATGGACGGCCACTTTCTTCAACATCAACGAACCGGTGTACAAGGAACTCACGTTGGAGTTCCTTTCCATCTTCTCCCACGAGGAATACGGCGTCAACAAAGTCAATTTCCGAGCATTCAACGAAGAGCACATAGTGAAGGTCGACGACTTTTGCCATGCACTTGGAGTACTAGTGCCATTTTTCGGGCACGACGGACCATTCCCGTACATGCACTATAAGGACTACCTTCAGCAACAGAGAGGTCGACAGGCTTGCTGGGCTGACATCCGCGACCAGACGAGCCAGAATTCAGCATGAAGACTTCGAAGGCGTCTGCGCTCAGGAGCTCAGGACTGCGCTACATCCATTGCCTCCTGGCAACCTCGCTCACACCGAGGGACGACTCATATGGAGCAATAACCCTCCGTGATTTCTTTTACCTAGCCAAGATGCAGCGAGGCGAACGGGTCCACTTGGGAATGGTGCTGGCCCATGCCTTCGGTGCTCAGGCAGAAGCAAGAAGCCGTGGCAAGATCACTGTGGGAGCATTCATCACCAAAGTTGTCCGGGGACTACGACTGTGGCCAGAGAACCCACCTGAGATGGAGGTAGTCGGCGGGTGCAATTCCCTAAACGAGGAAATGCTGTTAAAAATGAAGAGGCTCGTGAAAGCACCCACCAGGACTCGCGCGAACAAGGTGTACATCTGGCACGAGATGTATCATGGCTAGACGGACCACGTCGCCATCCCCGCCGACCAGCTCTCCATCGAGGGCCCTTACCCAGTCGATCGCCGGCCTTCATATTCTTTTGAATATCACCAGGGCGAGTCGTCCGGCGTCGCCCCATACGCATCGATAGCGGAGCTCGACGCCCTGCGGTAGGAGATGATGCGCCTCAACCACGAGTCGTTGCAATGCGACGAATAAGCCCGATATTTTAACGAGGAGACTCAGCACCGATAGGAAGAGTATGAGCATCGGAACAAGGAAGCCCACCGCCAGTACCGTGAGGAGCAAGAGCGCTATGACCAGGCCCTTCAAGCAATGGACGCGGCGATCAAGCTTACACAACAGTCGCTGTCCTACCTTCGACCAAGGCAACCCTCCCCGCCACCACCCCCTTAGTGACTCTTCTTTTCTTCTCTTTTCTTTGGACATTTCGTTTGCTTGAGTAGTCGTTTGTGTCTAGTTTTTATTTTGTTTATGCCTATGATGTTCATAACTATGTTTATAAGATTAATCTATGACTACTCTCTTTTTACGTCTATTCTCTTTAGTTAGGCCAGGATACGCATAACGAGTTACGACACAACGACCGACACGCGTTCAGTCACGACCACGTCAATTTTTTGGCAGGGGAGTTTTCTCTTAAGAACCCTTGTTTCCCTTTGTTTATTCATTTTTTTTTACGTCGAGGACTACGTACGTCTTAACTGTGGGGAGGGGAAAGTAGGTTGAGAATCTATGTGAGAATTTTTTTATGATGTGTCCGTGAGCTATCAATTTCGTTAGAAAGGCATGAATTATTGAACAAAGGCATGATTGTTTGCGCTTATCTCGAGTTGGTTTGCATGACATGAAATCTTTTGAGCGATTAGGATATGCATGATTGATTGACCGTGTCTGCTTTAATAGATAAAGCGCTGCTTTTAGGGATTCGTACACATAATACTTTTACGTTGTGAGAGTTTGAGCCTGACGAGCTTATGCTCATTTTTCTTGGTTGTGTGACGTGCCTTGTCTATATCTCTCTAGAACTTGCTTGTCTGATACGTGTTGAAACTATTTTTGGTGCGTTAGTGTGGAAATGATGAGGGCATTAAGAAATAAGTCCATGGCCAAGTCTCCCTACCACGACTAATCTCCTTAGTTAGCCACTTTGACACTGAGCCTATTCGTTTGCTTACCTCATAAATTATAAAAGCAACTGACCCGAACACGCCTCTAGAGATGATATGAACCTGAGTTTTTTAGAATAGAGCAGAAGTCAAACTTGAGGATTACTGCTTCAATGTCTGATTTAATGTTCTTCTCTGCTATTCGTGAAATAACTCGATCCTACTTGACCATTTTCTGAAATGACCCGATCCTTGCATAAGCCTGCCCATAAACCTTTTGCAAGATATAAATTTTGATAATAAGTATTCCTAGGTACACGGCAATCGCTGTGACGATATATTATTTGCGACAAAAGCCAAACGTTGATGTTTAGGGAATAAGGGCAGTGCACAAAATTAGAGCGTGACTAAGGTGAAGGGCAGAAAATGAAAGGGAACCGAGTTGAGAGGGTCGGGCAGAAAAGTCTAGGATTTCGGAGCGAGAATATTGAGTCATATGTTGGGGGCATATAACTGTCAGTTTGATCATGCTAAATTCTTTGATTTTTACGCTTATGTGTCTTAGCTTTAAGATTACATGCATCAGTACCTATGCTTGTCACTTCATTATTACTTGACCCGTTTCCACTCGAAAAGACCATCAGATTTATTGTTGCCACTTTAAGTAGTAGATATGCGATTAGCCTGCAAGCTTATGGTAGGGGTTGGACTAATGCACGAATTGAGCGACTATATGCTAGCCTTTACACTGAGTGATTTGAGCGAATCCTTGTGAGGTATGATTCTTGATTAGCAGTGCTAAGGAAGTTCAGGTTGATAGGTGCCGATCACTAATATATTGTTCATGATTGTTGAATTGATTCCATTTTGTGCTGTCTAGCTATGATGATAAGTTGCGAACAATGTGCCGTTATTTTGATTTTGATGCCTTCTCTGACTTCCAATTTAGTTGAGGACAAGCAATTGATTAAGTATGGCGAGGTTTGATAAACGTATTTTAATACGTTATTGTAGCAATTATTTGGGATATAATAGAGTAATCTTCATTGTTCCTTGCATTTATATGCTCTATTTACACTTATTTGCACATTGAAGGACCTTAGGACGGCTATCGGGTGAAATGGAACGAAAACGAGGTAAAACGGCGCACGGGCAACGGAAACAGACAAACGTCATGGCCGTGACACTTCATGCACGAGGCCGTGACAACAAGCAGAGGCCAGAACAAGAGCATGTCACGGCCGTCAAGCCTCATGCAATAGGCCGTGACAGTAGGCAGTGATCAACGAAATCCAACAATAAGAGAGTCACGACCGTGAAGCCTCAAGCACTAGGCCGTGAACCCGGCATAGAGTATTGAAATCTTATGCGAAGGTTGTCATGCCGTGAAGCCCAATGCATTTGGCCGTGACACATGGTAGAGAGCGCGTGAAGCAATGGCGATGACAGTCACGACCGTGAAGCCCACGTCCAGGCCGTGACATTTACGAAAATCAGTATAAAGGTCCGATTTCGATTAAAAAAGAAGTGAGACCTCTCATATCAGAACCCTAACACCCCAGAGAAGAAGGAGAGAGGCTAATAGCGGAGAATCCCACCCGAGAAGCGCAAGAGACGGATCAACGATGCAATCACGCCGAATTGAACGAGGAACGAAGATTCATCCATGCTATCGTCCCAGATCCATCAGTACATCAAGATCATGAGTCTTCCTTCCCCGTTTTCTATTTCCTTCGTTGTTTTCTCGTCAATTCTGAGTAGCTAATTCCTTTATGTGTTTGGGAGTAGATGAACGCTAGGTTAATTCGTATTTAAGACATATGTTTATCGTGACTCGTGTGTTTTGACTATTTATCGATCTATGAATTGTTTCTTCACTTTAATATGTCTATGTGTTAAGGTGATTGTGTGGAAAATCGTTTAGGGTGAAAGCTAAACAACGATTAGGCCGTTCGTAGGAGATAGGATTCGAGTATAGGCCGAAAGCAAATATTCGATCATCAGCGCTAGTAATTACTGAATTTTAGATCCCTGCGAGCGTTTTGGGCGACAACAAATTCGTGAGTGGTAGGAAATTACTGCGATCTAGTCAAGAATCACGTAGGAACGATATTTCATTGTCTTAGTCGATAATACGTAGCGGGATTTGAATCCCGAGCACATCTTTATCATCTGAAAGTACTCTTATCAGTTTAGCCGTATTCTTTGAATCTCTCATTGATTTAGGAGTGATCTGTTAGGATAGTTCGTACAAAAATCAACGCACTTTATTTAGGCTAGATATCGAGTCGATAGGTTATTACTAGTAATCAGTTTATTCCTCGTGTTCGATACTCCTTTACTCACGTTACTGCACTACTAACGATAGGTCCATTGCCTATCGCACATCGGTGATAGTAATTAAGTATTCCTTTTATTTAAGAAATCTCTACACATGTTAGCATGTATAGGATTTTGTATAAAAAGAATATATATTATCATATATGATAATAATTTATTAATTAAATAAACTATTTATTAACTTGAGATTAATTTATAGATCTCAATAAATATCAATTGAATTAAATGATCTTATTTTATATTTTGGACTTATGGAATCCCAATAATATAATAGGCAATTTATTTTAAATTTCTACAGTAATCATGAGGGAGTTTGCTCCATCCAAAGGATCACGGGAAGAAGAAGTTGTCTCTTTATACGTGGGATGAAATATAGAGGACGCGATCACGGGTCTTGATCGGGAAAAGAGCTTTGGTGGGGAACCTCCCTTCCTTCATGGATCATTTGGGAGCACTTCCTCCAGGTGCCCTTTTTAGCCCATCGAGCTCCCTATCTTCTGGATCATCCTCCTTGAAGAGCCTGTTAAGACAAGTTTCACGACCGAGAATAGGAGATGCCGAAGAGACTTAAGAGCTGAGATCGAGGTTGCAGCAGCAAAACACAGTATTCAACAAGCGCAAGACTGAGGAGCTCAGTGGAGGAGGTGAAACAGGACTGAGATAGCTCCTCTTCTTTGAGAGTAGAACCGGAGGTGAAGGTTCAGTTGGGACACGAGATAGCGTCTTCTAATATGATGGTCGGGGTCGAGTTCCTTCGTAACTTGACGGGAGAACGGTGGAAGGTCTTTCCGAGTGGTCTCCTTTCTTTGAAGGACTTCGCATTGCTGATGTAATTCTACTATTTGGGCAGATATTGACTCGGCGTAGCGGGCGCTAATGAAGCGACTTATCTTCAAGAGCTATCATGTTCACTTGTTTTGAATGAGGTTCTCAAGCCCTCGATGATCCTTGATTCCTGGTTGATGACGTGGAGGTCCTGGAGCATCATGGAGACGAGCTGTGGAGCTTCATTGAGAAAAAAAGCTGGAGAGCGCCACACTCATGCAGCATCGTGAAAAGGAGCTACAGAGCTCCTTTGCCAAGGAAACGGAGGAATGGGATGCCGTTTTTGACGGTATGGTGAAGGCGGACGTAGCTTTCCATTTGGAGGACGTGAAGGCTAAAAGTTCGTCCCTTTGCCAGCAGCGCCTTCGGTCCACAGCTGCTGGGAGGAAGTTCCCAAGGGACCTGATCGAATATTGGCGCTAGCGTACTTGAAAGATCGTCTTTCCTTGAGGGACTTCGTGCTTTTGATGTGATTCTGCTTCATGGATGGCCAAAATGCGTGTGTGGCAGGATCTGAGGCTACTAACCTTTTCCAACTGCTTTCAGAGAGATCCCCAGTTCGCCAAGAATCCTCACTTCTGGATTCCTGCTGCCGAGAAGCGCGTAGAGGTCCTGGCCCACACTGCTATTTCGTCATCCCCAACTCCTTAGAGAACTCTGCTTCCAGATATTTCTCAAGTGTTTTTCGGGTGCTGTAATGAACTTTGTATATTTCTGTTTTCTTCATTTTCGGACATCTTAGGACCTGTCGAGGACTTGATGGCGGAGCTCCTCTTCAAGCCTTGCACTTTGGGGGAGATCCCCAGGTCCTGCTGCACGTTGCTCCTAGCTCCCTGGGACATCCTATTTGTATAGACCTCTCCTTTTTTCATCATGGTGATAGCCTGTAAAAAATACTTTGACATTCCTTTCGCGACATAATGGTGTGGGGAGCTTAACTCCTCATGTTCGCACGTTTCATCGGAGTTCCCTTTCCCCTAGATTATATTTTCTTTCTTCATTGCGGGACATGATGGATGTTTTTGGAAACATCATTATCGTGGAATTGTTACAGCTCCAGCTTGCTCAGATGCGTTAGTGCCAGCTCGCTTAGTAATTCGTAAGCCAAGTACGAATTCACGCCATCGGTTGCAATGACCGTCGTCATTGTCCTCAGGTGTCATTTTTGTGCTAGGCTCTCTTTGTCCTTAGCAAATTCAGTATTTGTGTGGACACTTAGGCTAGAAACCCCGGGGATCCCCATTCACGTCGCAGGCTTACTGAGAGCCTTTGATGTCCTGTACACCGCAGCCCGTCAGCGGCGGTATTGTACACCCTTATGGGCATCATCACGTCCCAGATTTATTATCTATGATGTCGGGTATGCCGCCGGCCCATCGGCCTTTGGTATCATCACACGTCGCAGACTATCGGTCTTTGATGTCGGGTACACCTTGGGTCCGTCGACCTTTGGCATCATATCACATCGCAGATGTATATCTTTTACGTCCTGTACACCGTAGGTCCGTAGACCCTTGACATCATGTCACACACCGCAGATATATCATCTTTGGCGTCTTGTACACCACGGGTCCGTCGACCTTTGGCATAAATTATATTATTCGGTGACAGTTATTTTATATAATAAAATATTAATATCGATCCTCGATCTCATATCATGTCGCACACTCGTAGGTCGTTGATGTCACTATTGCCGCAGACCCGGAGGTCATTGGTGTCGTTCAAGCTGCCGACCCGGAGGTCATTAGGATCAAGGGACCTTCACACCAGCACGAAGCTATGTTTGCAGGTCCTGAATAAGAAAGGGCATTCGAGTATCAGATCTGCACTTAGAGGTCTCTAACAGGTAGGTTGGGCCCTTGAATGCCAACATGGATCTAGGCTTATTGCTCTTGAGTCCTCGTGTCTGTGTGCGGCACTGCTAACAGATCCCATGAGGCAGGATCCTTATGTATCATACGCAGCTTCATGGCGGGTCACGTCCCGGATGTTAGTGGAGCTCCTTCCGCCATGTGGAGCTGTGACCTCTTTGATTTCTTCCGTGGTTCACCATTGATTTTTGTTGGATGAGAATGGTCTATCATATCAAACCCCCAAGGCGAGTGCATACTTCCAAAACTTCCGTTGGGATGTATCCGAGGTCCATCTTTCTGGTAGTTGGCACATCTCCCTGACGCCCCTGATTAAGGTAGGCGAGAGATATCCAGCCCTTATCACTCTTCACGTCGGAGACTTATATTACACATGATCTCTGGCACATCTCTCATGGATCCCTTCCCATATTTTCTCCCCTTCATTCTTGGAGATACATTGTGCGTTTGCATGCATAAAGGATTTACTGAACATGTGGCCATCAATCGGGCCGAACCTATGGCGATGTCCCTTCCGGCTCTATGGAATTCGGGACCTCCAGACAGAGGTCTTGCAATCTTTGTTCCCTTCGCTTCACATGGGCTCCCCCTTCCTACTCTTCCATGGAGAGACAAGTGACATCATCATCTCCGGTGGTTAGATTCGAGCTTCATCATTTTAACCAAGTAATTGGCCTTGTGGTTTCCTTTTCTCGGGACCTGCACGATTTCACATCAATCAGAACTCATTGTTAGCTCATCTACCTTTTTCCCATGTTCCATCGTGTTCTCGTCCTTCATTTCACAATTCCCTTTCATTGTTGGAGGCATGGACTTTGAACGGCAAAACGGAGCTCCTCACCTCTCGGGCTAATCATAAGGAGCTCTGCTCTAGATCTTTGAGAAGCCGCGATCCGCCTACGCACACCTCCCATCGCTGCTTCTGTGATCCTTGGGAACAAGGTCGGAGAGGGTTGTGGTTTGAAGGTCGTTCGTCGTTTGAATTTTACATTGTACTCCCCATCGCTGCTTCCGTGGCCTTCCCGATTTTGGAGTATTTGGTCTCGGCTTCTAGCAACACCTTGCTCACAAAATAGATGGGTTTCTGGGAGGTCCCATTTTCCTTTAATAAGACGGAGCTAACACTTCTACAGAGAAATACAACACCAGCTCGTCCCCTGTTAGAGGTTTTTGTTGAGAAAGGTGTATCGTGGAGGTATTCCTTCAGTTCTTCAGAGTCTGTTCGTAGCACTTTGAAGAATGGAAGACTTTTTTGCCAAGTGGGGAGATTAATCGGCTGAGAGCCACTAACCTCCCTACTGGCCTTTGCACCTCTTTAATCCCCTGGTAGACGTCCCTCATGCTGAGGACCTCACATCCGGAGATGGAATCCACCAGCTGATCCATCCGAGGTAACGGATAATGATCCCCAGGACACGCCTTCATGAGGTCCCAGGAGTCAATGCACATTCTCTACTTTTCATTTCCCTTTTATACAAGGACGGCGTCAGTCAACTATGTAGGGAACTGGAGTTCTTGGATAGGGTCCGCTTGAAGAGCTTGTCTACCCCTCTTTTAGGATCTGGGCTCTGTTCCACATGATCGGAGCTCCTGTTTGATGGGCGACTCCTTGGTGGCGATATCCCGGCGATTTCCAGTCGTGTCTTTTGGAGAAAATGTGAATAGGCCCGCATTTTTCTGGAGACATCCTACGAGCGCCTTCGTGGCTTCCTTTTGCTGCTGCCCTAACTTCACTTGCGTCACATCGCTAGGAGCTTTGTTGATCCCTTAAGATTTCCCAGCTTATTCCACTATAGAAAAGTTGTTGATGGGGCCCTGTTGAAAATGGCATCGTAAGAAAAGGCGATATACATCCCCAGGGTGTTGGTTTCCTCCTCCATTCGAGTGGGCTCTTTCTTTAAATTCTCAGGCGACGTGACTTCTTCTATTGGTTGCACTCCAGGAGCTTCAAACCCACATAAGCCTATTGAGACATGACTTATTTTGGCTTCAAGATCCATCTTCTGGTACAAGTTGAACTTTTGAGATATCATATGCATATGTTCCATCGATCCCCTGGAGTTTGGATCTCTCATCTCATAAGCTTAAGACTCTCATGCTTTTGTTGGGATCTTCTTCATTTAGTTTTCCTTCAGCGATGAGGATAAAGGCACTGAAGCGAACGAATGTGACCTTGTTTGGGGGAAGTGGGGTTGTTTGCCTTTGTTAGGCACAGATCCCCCTACCTTTCTCGGCTACCTTTGGACCTTGGTCGAGGCCATGGTCTACGAACTCCCTCAGATGTTCCGTTAGGATGGACCCTTCGATTTCATTCTTCATATGATAGTAATGTAGTATGATACATGTATTTAATATGGTGTTGAGAATGTAAATGAAATGAGGTTTAGAGGGCCTTGGAGCTCCAGCTAAGAGCCTTTTCGTCACGGGGTGTCTCCCGACTGGTCAGAATCTCTTCCACGTTGTTGCGTAACGATACGAGGTTCCGTAGGACCTTAAGAAAAAATCCCAATATCTCCTTGTCGTGAGGTCAAGGCGCAAATGGTTTTCCGTGGTCAGTTTCTTGCTCGTCCCTTCCTATTCAGTTGCGGTGGCTTTCTTCTCTTCTTGGGCGTTGGTGATTTTACTTTCGTTCGAGTTAAGGTAGTTGTCCTCCTATCATAATAGCTTCATGGAGGTCTAGAGGAGCTCCATGACGAAATCCTTGTTGTGGAGACCATTGCTCGGAGTACTTATCTTTGATGGAGAAAATGGCGGTGGGTGCTCCCAGGGCTGCAATATTGGATCTGCTGATGTATGGGTGGAGGTCCTCATCCTCCTTGTGGATGAAAAAGATTTTCACATAGGACTCGCCGGTCCTTAGCATCTCGGATCTCTCATACCAGCATGGAGCTCATAGATCCGCTGGGCCTTCCTGTGCTTGGACGGAGCTGGTTCGAAGGTCCCCCAAAGCGAACCTTCGTATACAACCGAGGCACGGGACATGGAGATCCCGGACTCATAAGTCGTGTCTTTGTTTCCAACGCAGCTGGTCTTCATAAATCCCCTTTGGTGGTTTTCTTATGTCAGTGAAGAGCTATGGTCATAGGTCCTGACCAGCGGAGCTGGTCTCTGAAGATCACCATTGGATGATTGTGTCTTCTCAAGCCAGCGAGGATTTGGGCTTATGGACTACGAACGGAGAAATCGAGCTTTCGCATGTCAGTACGGAGCTGACTTTTGAATTCCGAACATGTAAAGCGTGCCTTCTTATGCCAGCATAAAGCTTGACTTCTAGGTTCTGAATGTAGAAACATGGGTGTTCATGCCAGTGCGGAGCTGGACTTTCGATCCTGGGGACCTTCGCGTGCCAGCACGGGGTTGGGTTGGATCTCCTGAGGATCTTCGTATACCAGCGTGGAGCTGAGCTTTGAGGTCCCGCGGACCTTCATACGCCAGCACGGAGCTAGCCTTTAAGTCCTTTATGCGACATAGGTCCCTAGGACTCCTTATACGACCCTACTTTACTTAGAATTTTTTTTGCTAACAAGAGGGACTTGACCGGCCGGCAAAGGTATGGGCAAACCTTGCCGATAAGCCTAAACTCACACCCGGGCTTGCGGAATAAGGACACACAGAATTTACGGGATAATCTCCCAACCCAATCTCTTTATTAATCGGGAATGTATCGATCACCTTCGAATCATGTTTGCTGTGCGGCTAACACCTTTTTCAGGTATCCTAGGATAAACATCTTGATCGTATCCTTCAAGTAATAACAATTGTTAGTGTGGTACACATACTCATTATGATAGCAATAATATAATAGAGAATGAAATTTAGAGGGCCCTGAAGCCCGGCTAAGAGCCTTCTCATCACGAGATGTCTCCCGTGGATCTTCATGTTTATCTGCCACAGATCCTCAGGCGCTGAGCTGGGGTTGTCTCCCCTGTGGATCTTCGGACATCGGCGAGGAGCTATAGGTTCCACGGACCTTTGCGTGCTTTCATGCCAGCACGGAGCTGGGTTTCAGCTGGTTTGGAGATCTCATACGTATGAATCAAGTATTCGTCTCCGGCGCGGAGCTGACTCCTATGCTCCCGAATATAGAAACTCGGGTCTTCATGCTAGTGTGGAGCTGGGAGGTCCCGAATACGGAGCTTCAGGTCTTCGTGTCAGCGCGGAGCTGGGAGGTCCCGAATGTGGAAATTCAAGTCTTCTAGCCAGCGTGGAGCTGGGCTTTTAGGTCCCGTAGGGGGAGCTTCGGGTCTTCCTTCCAGCGGGAAGCTGGGCTTTTAGGTCCTGAAGAGGGAGCTTCGGGTCGTCTTGCCAGCGCGGAGCTGCGCTTTCAGGTCTCGAAGGGGGAGCTTCGGGTCTTCTTGTCAGCACGGAGCTGGCTTTTAGGTCCCAAAGAAGGAGCATCGGGTCTTATTGCCAGTGCAGAGCTGGGCTTTTAGGTCCCGAAGGGGGAGCTCCGGGTCTTCTTGCCAGCACAAAGCTGGGCTTTTAGGCCCCGAAAAGGGAGCTTCGGGTCTTCTCACCAGCGCGGAGCTGGGCTTTCAGTTCCCGAAGGGGGAGCTTTGGGTCTTCTTGCCAGCGCGGACCTGGGGTTTCAGGTTTCGAAGGGGAGCTTCGGGTCTTCTCGCCAGCATGGAGCCGGCTTTTAGGTCCCGTAGGGGAGTTTCGGGTCTTCTCGCCAGCATGGACCTGGGCTTTTAGGTCTCACCTGTAACATCCCGTCATATACTGGACGTCACTGTAGCATCGGTCCCTACCGGGACCAGTGGGGTTGGGATCACCACACTCCGACTGATAGTCTGGCCCACCAATATTCGACTGATAGTCTGGCCCACCACTCTCCGACTGATAGTCTGGCCCCACTATATCACCACTGAACCTTCCAGCGTGCTTTGTCCTCACTCACACGCACCCTGGGCAAACTTCCCAGGGGGTCAACCATCCCTAGATTGCCCCAAGTCAAGCACGCTTAACTTCGGAGTTTCTATAGATGGACTTCCGAAAAGGTAGGTCGACCATGGTGATATGAGTAGTACTATCAATTCTCTTATACGATTCTTAGTCTGACACGCCCATACGTTGCCAGTCTCAAGATCCACTCTCATTCGGGTGTCGGATCGGTTCGTTCATGTGCTTCGCCTACAAGCCTGCCAGGAGCCGTTCATTGTCCGTGCACACCTCTGGCACCGGCGATGACTCCCCGCCCTCATCGGCCCCGGCGTCACACCAAAGGGGGAGCTTCGGGTCTTCTGGCCAGAACGGAGCTGGGCTTTCAGGTCCCGAAGGGGGAGCTTCGGTTCTTTTTGGCAGCGCGGAGCTGGCTTTTAGGTCCCGATAGGGGAGCTTCGGGTCTTCTTGCCAGCACAGAGCTGGGCATTTAGGTCCCAAAGGGGGAGCTTCGGGTCTTCATCCTTTCCTCCTCTCGGTCAAGATGGTGCGCATGGCATTATGTCTCAGGAGCTTCAGTTGCACTTCGGCAGCTCCTGTGGGTTATAAGTCCAAACTCTTCGGCAGATAGAGTCTTCTTCCCTCAGTTTTTTGCATTTTTTGTCACGTCCCAGTACAAATAAGGAGATGAAAAGAGAAATAGAAAACGTTAAGCATAGCTTCGCAAAACATAGGCGAATTTACTCACGTCTTAGACTCTGAAGCTTCCCACAGACGGCGCCATTTTATATGGGGCTATCCGAATCAGCGAAATTATATGTTCGGCAAAATTTATATAGCGGTAGATTACGCTTACAAAGTTTTGGGGCGTGCGTAAGGTGCTTATTAATAAGGAAACTGAAAGGGGCGTCTTTGGGATGTGTTGGGACATGCTGGGACGTGTTGGGACGTGTTTGGGACGTGCTTGAGATGTACGTATTGGGACCTTGGGACGTATTTCTAAGTATTTTTAGTGGTGAGAGTGTGTGGTTTTCCTTGAGGCATGTTAGCTTGTGATAAAAGGGGCGAAGCCTTCTATTTATAGTGGTTTTTCATCAAGCAATTCCAATGGCATCTCTGATTTTCTAGATAGGACGTAACTCTGTGCTGCCAGGGACATCAGGCAGTCTGGGCTGGCTTACATCCCAGAATTCCTGGGAGATGGGACCTTCTGGGACGACGCAATATGCAGTATAGGCTGTCTGTCTGGAGATACGGGACTAGCTCTGTACTTGTTAGGAACAGTAGGCAGCTGGAGATGGGACTGATCCTGTTCTGTCAGGGAAAGCAGACGGCTAGCACAACTACTGTCAGACAGCTTTTCAGTTTTGTCAGATGTCTCTTCAGGCTTCAGTGAGGCTTCCTTATGACGCTTCCTCGGGACGACAGGACCTTCTTAGCATGATAGTTTCCCAAAACACTTTCTAATGTGGGAGAGAGTTCCCTGAAGTCTTTTGGAGGTCCTTAAAAGTCTTTCGGAGGTCCCTAAAAGCCTTATTTTATGTTTTTGTCTCCCTATTTCTCCAAAACTCTAATATCTATCAAGTCATTCTAATTATCACCTTAATCTAAACTATTTCCTTAATTTCGTTATTTCGCCTGCCTAATTTCTGTCCGTATCACCATGGTTTTTGAAAACCGGATTGGATCAGCCGGTTCAAGCGGGAAACCAGCGAATCGGCCAAAAATCCGGTCCGATTCAGACTTCAAGTTACAAAAGTAAAAATAAAAATCGAACATGTAATATTAATAGGTAAATATATAAGTTATAATCTACTAACTAGTTGTGGCCCAATGGTTATCTCACGAGATTCACAACCTTGAGGTTTTGGGTTCAATTCTTCACTAAGAAATTTATTTTAAATTATTGAATACCTCATTTATGATTAGAGCAGTCAAATTGGCTCGCGGTCTGACCCGCCAATATTAAATATATATATATACTAATAAATATATATTATAAAATTCTTTTTATTTTTGATGTAGCATATGTAGTTTAATAAAGATAAAAATAGAATTAATTAATATTAAAAAGTTGAATGATTTAAAAAAAAAAAATATTTGTATTGATCTATGATTTTTTAATTTTATTCATATTGTTATTATTTTTTAATTAGAGCGGGCTAAGCCCGCCAGGCCCGCGGACCATCGTTGGACGGGGCAGGCCACCTCTAAGGCCAGCCGAATGGCGTGCTAGCCCGCCCGGCCGGTCCGTTTTGACAGGTCTAATTTTGATCTCATTTTTTAATTGTAGATATCTAACATTTTTTATTTGATTGATTCACTAAAAATTATATATTTATTGTATTTAAGGATATTGGTTTTACTCTGGTTTGATTCCGGTTTTATACCCGTTAAACCACTAAATCTTCAACCGATAAAATTTTCGGTACGGTTCGAAAACTCGATTTCAAAACCTTGGATTACACAGATAAAATACGTGAATTTGAAATCAATTTGCAAACGTTAGAATAATCAAATCCAACTTGAGCGAGCCAGTCATCTTTATTAGCAATATATCTACGCCATAATTACGGCTATGATTTAAGCAATCATTGACATCAATTACCATCATACTTTGATATCAATTACTTCTATAATTTTTTAGGCTTAGTCTAATGCATGATTTAAGCTATCTTATGTGTACATGTATCGATGGCTATATATTGAGCCAACTCAATTGTGAATATACATCACATTCATATCCTATATGATATCAGAGCATATCTTACTCCAAAGAGTTCTAAATCGATCCTAATTCACGGAAAATATCCGCCGATCACATCGGAACGACAGTTCCCGTTCGCACTTGATGACATGGCCTCATCCTCCAATGAATCTCTTCTCATCAGCTGAACGCTCCAACTCATCTTCCAATCAAACTAATACTGATGAATTTCCCGTTTGGCGCAAACAACTTCAATCGACTCTGATTGAGTTTTATCTTCGCAAATTCATTGACGGCTCTCATCCTCTACCGACTGAGACTATCCAACTGATCGTGGCCTCGACATCCACATCACAACAAGATTGGGAGTCCATTCTGACAAGTTATGTCGGATCTTGTCGAGCTCGGATTATTGATCTAACATCAAGACTCGCCAAGTACCCCAAAGGTTCACGCCCAGTTGCCGATTTACTCCTTGAGATGTGACAGATTCCTAATGAATTTGGCTCTTGTTCGAAGTTTGATTTAAGAGGAGGATCTCACATCTTGAGTCAACTTGGCGACGAATTCAACACTATAGTTGCGGCAAAAAAGGTTCGTGAAACCCCATATCCTACAATGAGTTATTCTCGACATTTGTTGATTTTGAACGATCACTAAAGGAACAAGAAATTGTTCCGTCCGTTATTACCGCCAACAATACACAACGGTTAACCCTGGGTTTTCTCTGCCCAACGGTCGTCACCGGCTCTCCTCTACAGTACTGTTGGCCCTTGAACCATCAATTGTAGCCAAAAGATCCTATTTGCCAGCAAGCAATGAATGCCGAATTCAATGCCATTTAATGGGATAGTGCTTGGGAGCTTTTTTCTCGATCAAATCATGTTCCCATCAGCTACAAATGGATTTTTCGCATCAAATGGAAATCATATGGTACTATTGATAAATAAAAAGCTCGCGTTGTGACGAAATGATTTCTACAACAAACTGAGAAAGATCATCTGACACCTTCAGTCCAGTGATGAAGTCCACCACAATTCTACTAGCCCGACTCATTATTCTTCATAATTGGCCTCTTCGTCAACTCGACGTCAATAACGCCTTATTGCATGGTACCTTGCATGAAGATGTTTACATGATTCAACCTCCAGGGTATATCAATCCGCGGTTTCCGAATCATATATGTAAACTTTAGAGCTCTCTATGGTCTATAATAGGCACCTCGTGCTTGGTACATGGAGCTTACCCAGTTCTGAACGAGGCTTCAAACGGTCTCGCTGATCATTCTTTGTTCATGTACAACAAAGCAGGAACGCAAGCCTACTTCATGGTGTATGTGGATGACATTGTCCTCACTGGGAGCAACTCTATCTTTCTTGATCATTTCATCTGTAAACTCGCTGCACGGTTTTCCAGCAAGGATCTTGGTCTACTTCACCATTTTTTGGAATTGAAGTTATTTCCACGTCTCGTTGTCTGTTTCTATCTCAACTCGTCATATCATGATTTCCTACAGCTTTCTCGAATGGATGGCACGAAGGAGGTCACTACATACTTCTTTCTCTCGACTCTATGTGTGTCGATGATCATTCAGTTGTTGTGGATCCTACTCTATATCGGACCATTGTGGGCTCCCTACAGTACCTAGCTTTTACCGTCTAGATATATCATATGCCGTCAATAAGCTATCACGGTTGCTCCCACAAACAATCATTGGCAGGCTCTCAAAAGTGTCCTTCGTTATCTGCAAGGGATTCATTTATCATGGCTTGTTTCTCTCTCGTGATTCGTCCCTCCAGCTTACGGCTTTCTTTGATTCTGACTGGGGAGGTGTTCAGTATGGTGATCGCTCTACTACTGCTTATATTTTATATCTTGGGTCTAATATTATTTCTTGACGCTCTTCTCGGCAAAATCCGTCTCCATGTCTTCGACGGAAGCCGAATTCAAGGCTTTGGCAAATTCCGCGGCAGAGATACTTTGCATTAAGAACCCGCTTTATGAACTCGGTGTTAAGGTCCCATCTTCACCTCGTAGTTATTGTGACAACACTGGTGCCACATATACATGTGCTAACCCAGTGTAGCACTCTCGCGTGAAACATCTGCCATTAGACTATCATTTTGTTTGCGAATTATGTCTCGGACGGCTCATTACATATTCTTCACATCAATACGCAAAATCAGATTGTAGATGTCCTCACAAAGTTTCTTCCTCGGTGCTCTGTTCTTCAATTTTGATCCACAATTGGAGTATCTGACGGATCCTCCATCTTGCGGGGTGTATTAGCAATATGTCTACACCCTAATGACAGTCATGCTTCAAGCAATCATTGACATCAATTACCATTATATTTTGATATCAATTACCTCTATATTTAGACTTGGTGGAAGGCATGATTTAAGCTACCTTGTATGTACATGTATCGATGGCTATAATGAGCCAATATACTCAACTGTGATAATACAACACATTCGTATCCTATACTCTCCAACTCGGTCTTCTATTTTAATTGAAACAAAGTTAGGAAAGACCAAATACCCACAAATTCAGTATTATTATAGTATGGATATATAATAATCCACTATAACTAAGCATTATTATTAGATCGCATTGCGATAGTTTTCTATTGCAGCGTTTGATCATCAAGCACAGGTTGTTGTGTCGTAAACATGCAAGTTTTATTAATCTATCAAAGTTGCCAATGAATGAGGCCCTGGCCTGATAGTCAAGTTGGAGGCCTTAAAAACTTGTAAGTTAGGTCGTGGCATCGTATCGCATTCCCCCTCACAATTTCTTGAGTAGTTCCCATGACATTATCCCATACTATTTGGCCTCGGGAATTTGTCCACCACTAGCGTGTGGCGTAATTAAGCCTATGATAGATCTGAGTAGCGCAAGCCCACTCCAGTATTTAGGGGTAGCCCAAAGCCAGCTCGAGTGGGGATACTTGGGGACAACAAAAAAAAGTTCCCGATAGTTGGGTGCTAGCTAGGTCTAATGGGATACATCGGGACAACAAATAAAAAAATTAATAATAATGATAATAATAATCTTGCAACCAAACCATTTTTTGACTTCCGTAGTAATAGTTCGAATTTCGTTCTTTACTCTTTAGATTACGGCTTCTCACATGCAAACACACGGGTTAATGCATTACTACGCAACTAGAATTTCTTTCAGCTTGCACTTTCAGGTATAATAATTGGTGCCACTCAGCAGCGTCGTCAGTGTAATTTCAATTTTGTGGATCATTCAAGCAAGCAATTTGGCAAACCAAACCGACGACTTTGACACCATTTGATAGGTAGAGAGACGTCAAAGGACAAGCAAGAATCTCAGATGATATCAATAGACCCGGTAAATAGGGAAGTACGAAACCAATCAGACAAGGTACACTGAAAATGCCTCAAATAAATGGCAATAACCGCGTGTCTTTCAGACCACCGAAGCAAGCTTTCCACTATGATCATTGGGCAGGTCGAGTGATGCCTGGAAACACACCATTGTATTCACCCACCATCCGAAAAAACAAAAAATTAGCACCAAAACAGAATTTCCATAACAGACTATGAAATAAAAAAAAAATTCTGGCGAGGGAAAGGTGGAATTTTCTGCATGTATTTGAAATGTGGGATTCGAACGGTGGCGCTGAGAGAAGCGTATGTGGATATGCAAGCACCTTTCACATGGAACTAGATTCGAACCTACGTCTCACTAAATCTGGGGTAAAGGAGCTGGCTGGTAAGAGCAATGTTGTAAAACTCGCTAGGCGCTAGTCGGGCGGCCGGACGGGGCCTAGCGCCTAGTCGGCCTAGGCGGGGCCTAGTGCCTAGTCAGCCTAGGCGGGGCCTAGGTGGTTTCTAGGTGGATATTAGGCGGCATACGTATTTTTTGTATTATTATTCAATATATATCAAATATATGCTAATATTCTACTAAAGTAAAGAATACTCCTATAACTATCATGCTAGTTATGGGACGAAAAAAATATTTAAGCCTATGTTTATTAATATCAAGGTTGTTAAAATTATCCTAAGTTTTAAAAAAAAAATGGTCTATGTGGTATTCGAACCCACCACCTCAAGGTAAGGTCAAACTTTCCTTTTCTATTACAACCTCTAAGCCAAACGTTGTTTTGGTAATTATTTTAACATTCTTTACTAGTCCCGTAAGCCGAGGGAATTCTATGCGGTATTGATTATTGAGTTTGTTGTCCCACACCGAATATTCAATGCAAAAGTCTGGGAAGCAATTCTATATAAACACATACATACAGCTTCTTCAGAATTAGTACTGCGAGCCCTCACTTCATTGAAATGGGCCTCACTTACTTAACTAGTAGAATTTTATTTAATTTCTTTTAAACAATATAGTCGCATGGCCTAGGCGGTGATTAATCGGCTTATACGCCGATTACTCTGCCCCGGCGCCTAGAGCCACTGATTAGGGGGTTTTCGCCACGGTCCATGCCCGAGTAGCGCCTATGCGCCGCCTAGGCCTATTTTTGCAACAATTGGTAAGAGAGACAAAGCCTGATTTTTTCGCTAAGTTTTTTTTTTTTTCAGCGGCCTGTTAAAGGGTGTGACCTCGTTTTTTCATATGAATACTTAAATTTTCGCAGGGTTAATCTGTAGATAGAAACTCGGGATTTGTGATTCTTTCTAGCATAGTTCGGCTTGCGATGTTAAGGACATCTCCGTACATAGCTTTTCTTTTTGTTTTGCTTCTCTTCTCGGTTTAGGCACGACACTTATTGGATTACTCGAGGATACTAATTACCTATTTCGCCTGTAATAAACATCACAAACACAAAGCTACAAAACCTTCCCAACATCAGCTGAAAAAGTAGGCAATGTGTAAATGTGGTATACAGAAACTGATTAGAACAGCGTGCCAAGTTCCTTATTGTTACAGTGTGAATGGAAGATTAATACAAAGATCATACGAGGAGGTACACTTGAAAATAGTACAATAATTCTAAAAGGCATGTTGGCAAGGTATCTTTTTCAATCCATGGGATCAGGGCCGTAGCGTCCATAAGGCCAGTGAGGCGGTCGCCTCGGCCCAGCTTTCGAAGGGGCCCAAAAAAATGTATCATACATATATGTATATATATCGTCGCGGTTGGATATATCTCATCCATAACTTCTGAAATTAACTAATTAGGGCATTTCTGGTATTCTATTTTATGGTTCTTGGGCTTCTCAAATGTTTGGCCCAGTTTTTAACAAGCCTTGTTAGTTAGAATATAGAAAATAACATATATTATTCAAATACAATAAGCAATGTAAATGAAGTTTAAAAAAAGAGGAATAGCTTGAAAGTTTATTTATCTCGTTAAATAGTTTATTATTAGTCTAGATATTATGATAGTCTTATAGTTCTATTATTTAAATTTTCGTACATTGTTTAACCTTGTTGAATATACGCGTTTGAACATACTCATTGATGTTGGACTTGCATTATTTTCATTTTCTTAATGACTTATATGTAATATGTAATATAATAGAAAATTTTGAAATATATGTAATATAAAGAAAATTTTATAATATACATATGTGATCGTGATATAAACTTATTATGTGTTTTTAACCTCTTTACAAATATAATTTAGTATAGTTGCAAAGAAACTGACATATTTTACATTTTCTTAAGGGCCCTAGGGTATAGCTGGTCGGCGGGGACGTCGACGTGGTCCGTCTGGCCACGATACATCTCGTGCCAGACGTACACCTTGTTCGTGCGGGTCCAGGTGGGTGCCTTCACGAGCATCTTCATCTTCACGAGCATCTCGTCGTTCAAGGGGTTGCGCCCGCCGACTATCTCCATCTCGGGTGCGTTCGCTGGCCATAGGCGTAGTCCCCGGACGATCTTGCTGATGAGTGCTCCCACGGCGATCTTGTCATGGCTTCTTGCTTCTGCCTGAGCACTGAAAGCGTGGGCCAGCACCATTCCCAAATGGACTCCTGCCTTGCTGCAACTTAGTTAGGTAGAAGAGGTCACGGAGGGTGATTGCTCCGTGCGACTCGTCCCTTGGTGTGAGCGAGGTCATGAGGAGGCGGTGGATGTAGAGTCCTGGGCTCCTCAGCGCAGACGCCTTCGAAGTCTTCGGGCTAAATTCTGGCTCGCCTGGTCGAGAAATGTCAGCCCAGCAACCCTGTCGACCTCCCGGTTGATCAAAGTAGGTCGCATAGGACCGGTGCGCGAATGGCACTGGTACTCCAAGTGCATGGCATAGGTTGTCGACCGTCACTATGTGCTCTTCGTTGAATGCCCGAAATTTGATTGTGCGGTCACCGTATTCATCGTAGGAGAACGTGGACAAGAATTCCAGGGTGAGCTCCTTGTACGCCGGTTCGTCAATGCTCACGAAGGTGGTCCACTGAGTGAGAGGTACTGGGCGACTTGCTGGTCGATGTGGTGCTTCGCCAGCGTATCGTAGTCGATCTGGTCCATGAGGATGAACTTCATTCCCTTCAGCCTGTTGTAGCATGCAGTCTGAGCCTCGTCAGTGAACTGACCCATGGCTTCTAGCAGTGTCAGCGGGGGCCCACGTCGCCTTTGACGAGCGGGCGAGCGCGAGGCGGGGTCACGCTGAGCTGAGGAGCGGCTTTTACCCATAGTACCTGGAAGAAAAATGTGAGCTCGAAGAAATAACAATTAAATGCAAGCAGTTCGACTCGACCAAAATAGCGACAAAGGACACATAATACTCAAGAACAGACGAGAAGCTCAATGTGGCGTTTTGTCGAACATGTAACGTGCAAACTCGAATTTGCAATTTAGGCTAGATAATCGACTGATAAAACGCATGCCTTAGACTTCATAGGGTAATATCAAAGCGGAACAACGATAGAAAGCAGTAAATTTCACCAAACACTCCCAAACATCCCCAAAATTCAAAATTAGGGTTCTTCATCCTAGAGTCCGACATTAATGAATAAAGTCATGAAATTAAGCATACTCAAGGTGTTATTAGCATGTATATCACCATAAAAGAGCAAGATTAACATCGAATTAGACCCAAATTCGAAAATTCCCAAATTCGAAAATTAGGGTTCTTCGTCATAGAAATCAGAATTCACGGATGATAGCAATGGAGTAGGCATACCCATAGATTATAGCATGCAATGAACGTAGAAAAAGCACAATTTGTCCTAAAATTCGCCCACTTCGAGAAATCCCCCAAAGTTACCCTAATTAGAGGGGAGAGAAGTCATACCTTGTGAGCTTAATTACTTTTGGGGGGATTTATCGGAATTCGAGATGCGGGGTGGCGCGGTTATGGCGTTGGTGGTGGTGATTGAAGGTGGTAGGGGGAGAGAAAATCGCGCGAGAGAGAGAAGGGTGAAAGAGAGAGAATAAGGGAAGAAAAAAGGCATTTTTGCCTTTAAATCCACACATGTCACGGCCGTGACGTATGAGTCACGTGGCCGTTGCGCGATGCAGTGCTTGCCTCTGTCGGTCGTCACGGCCGTGACGTCGACGTCATGGGCCGTGGCCTCGTCGAATTTTTTTTATTTATCATTATTTTCTTTAATTTTTATTTTATTTTATTATTATGATTTTTTTATTAGTCGACGGTCACGGTCGGAAGTGTGACATAAGGCAGAGAGTGCCTCTGGACCTCGTCACGGCCGTGAAGCTTAAGCTTCTGGCCGTGACAATGGGCAGTGAGAGCCTCTGGGACCGTCACGGCCGTGAAGGCTTAAACCTTAGGCCGTGACGCGCGGTAGTGCGCATATATATGTCTGTCACGGCCGTGACGTCTTAAGCCGTTGGCCTTGACCCACTTTTTTTTTTACTATACTAATGGCTAAAACATAAACAAGAATATCTGGGTTGCCTCCCAAGAAGCGCTTACTTTACCGTCTTTATCCGGACCTCTTTTCGTTCGCTCAAGTCTGGAAGTCCAGGTACAGCACTTCCTTTTCGCTCACGTCTTCTCGCCTGCGTGATAGTGCATCAACATGTGGCCGTTCACCTTGAAAGTACATTGCTCCATACCTGAAATCTCAACAGTACCATAAGGAAAAACACGAGTAACGGTGCCCGACCAACGTGATCTAAGTTTGCCGAGAAAGAGCCTAAGCCGAGAGTTGAAGAGGAGGACTTGGTCCCCTTCCTGGAACTCTCGTCTTTGCCTAATTTTCTTATCATAGTAAGCTTTTGAACGTTCCTTATACATGCGAGCATTATCGTACGCCGATAAATGCCACTCATCTAACTAGTTAATTTGGAGTTGCCGCTTTCCGCCGGCGTCCCCCAAATCAAAATTCAGCGACTTAATCGCCCAATAGGCTTTATGCTCTATTTCTACGGGGAGGTAGCACGCCTTCACCATAGACTAATCTATACGGTGTAGTGCCTATAGGTGTCTTATATCAATCCTATATGCCCAAAGTGCATCGTTCAACTTATTCTCCCACTCCCTACAGTTCCCTTCTATGGTCTTTTCTAAAATACGTTTCAGCTCACGATTCACTACTTCGACCTGACCGCTAGCTTGGGGGTGGTATGGGTGGATAGGCTGTGTTTAACACCGTAACGTTCTAACGTGTGTGCAAACTGGGTGTTACAGAAATGTGTACCCCTATAGCTAATAATGCACCTAGGCGCCCCAAAACGTGAAAATAATGCTCGTAGAAATCTAACGACTACCCTAGCGTCGTTCGTGGGTAAGGCTTGCGCCTCGGCCCACTTGGACATGTAATCGATAGCAACTAGAATGTACTTATTATTGTAAGAGCTAGGAAACAGACCCATAAAATATATACCCCATACATAAAAAATTTCACAAACTAAGATGAAGTTATGGGGCATTTCGTTGCGTTTCGAGAGATTACCTGCGCGCTGACACTGATCACAAGTGTCAACGTACCTTTGGGCCTCCTTGAAGATAGTGTGCCAGTAGAATCCGCTTTCTAACACCTTATGAGCGGTTCTGTTGGCTGCGTAGTACCCTCCGATCGGTCCGTTGTGGCAGTGCCTAAGGATCTGCGTCGTCTCTGGAGCAGCCACGCATCGTCGTATCACCTGGTCTGCACATCGCCTGAAAAGATATGGGTCTTCCCAAAAGTAGTACCTCAAATCAGAAAAGAATTTCTTCTTTTGTTGACTGGTGTACTCCTTTGGTAGGACCCTCGCAACAAGATAGTTAGCGTAATCTGCAAACCAATGAGTGTCGTCACTTACCACCTGTACCGAGTAAAGATGCTCGTCTGGGAACCTATCTTATATAGGCCTTCCGTCCTTGTGGTACATTTTGGACTCCTCCGGTCGAGAGAGGTGATCCGCCGCTAGGTTCTCCGCACCCTTCTTGTCCCGAATCTCTATATCGAACTCTTGTAGTAGTAGGATCCATCTGATTAGCAGTGGCTTGGCATCGGGCTTTGCTAACAAGTGCTTAAGAGCAGAATGGTCAGTAAAACCAATAACTTTGGATAGGATAAGATATGACCAGAACTTGTCGAAAGCAAACACGACCGGCAACAGCTCCTTTTCGGTGGTCGTGTAATTGGTTTGGGCTGCGTCTAACGTCTTACTCGCGTAGTAGATCGGCCTGAAATGGTTATCCTTGCGCTGCCCTAGCACGCCCCAACTGCATAATCACTAGCATCGCAATTAGTTCAAAGGGCAGCCCCCAGTCAGGGGCTACCATAATAGGTGCTGCGATAAGTCGCTCCTTAATCAAATTAACAGCATGCAGACACTCGTTATTAAATTCAAACGGGGCATCTTTTTCTAGCAACCTAGACATGGGTCTCGCGATCTTAGAAAAATCTTTAATAAACCTACGATAGAATCCAGCATGTCCTAGAAAGCTTCTAATCGACTTCACGTTCGAGGGACATGCAATTTTTCTATCGTTTCCAACTTAGCTCGGTCCACTTCGATTCCCTTAGAGGAGATCTTGTGACCGAGAACTATACCCTCTCGAACCATGAAGTGGCACTTTTTCCAATTAAGTGCCAAGTTCGTTTCCTCGCATCGTGCGATTACGAGCTTCAAATTAGACAAACATATCCGAATGACGAACCAAACACAGAAAAATCGTCCATAAATTCCTCCATTACCTCACCTACCAGTTCGTCGAATATGGCCATCATGCATGGCTGGAAGGCGGCTGGGGCATTGCAGAGACCGAATGGCATCTTTCGGTACGCGAACACGAACGGGCACGTGAATGTGGTCTTCTCCTGGTCCTCGGGTGCTATGGGGATCTGTAGATAACCTGAGAAACCATCGAGAAAACAATAAATGAGTGACCCGCTAACTTTTCTAACATATGATCAATAAATGGTAAAGGAAAGTGATCATTTCTCGTCGCATCGTTCTCTTCCTGTAGTCGATGCAGACTCGCCATCCGGTCATGATCCTCGTCGGGATCAGATCGTTCTTGTCGTTGGTGACGACCATCATGCCTCCCTTCTTTGGGACCACTTTGACCGGGCTGACCCACGCGATGTCTGAAATGGGATAGATTATCCCCGCGTCTAGCAACTTGATCACCTCCTTCTTTACAATGTCCTTCATGTTGGGATTTAGTCGCCTTTGACGTTGAACGACCGGCTTGAAATTGTCCTCCATGAGGATCTTGTGCATGCAGTAGCCCGGGTTGATACCCCTTATGTTGGATATCTTCCACGCCAAAGCCCTTTTGTGCGCTTTCAACACGTCTAAGAGCTGGCCCTTCTGTCCGTCGTCGAGGCTCGACGAGATGATGACTGGCAGCCCTCCGTTGCTACCAAGAAATGCGTACTCAAAGTGGTCGGGCAGCAGCTTTAACTCTAGGACTGGTGGCTCCTCGACCGAGCTTCTTTCCTTGTCCTCTTCACTGCTCTCATCGATGGCTATGATGGGCTCGTCGACTTCCTCCCCACACTCATCGAATGCCATAATCGTATGCATGTCCTGCTCGCCGACCTGCGACAGACCTTGCACGGAAAAGAGAAAGTGCTCAAAGACGTCTAAGAAATAACATGTATCATCTTGCTCGTCACTCTTTTTCATCGAGTCGGCCATATTAAAAGTAACTTTTTCGCCGTCTACTGTCAAGGTCAAATGTCCCATTTCTAACATCTATCATGGTCTCTCCCGTCGCTAAGAACGGTCTACCTAAGATCAAGGGAACATTTTCGTCTTCCTCCATATCTAAAATAACGAAATCAGCAGGGATCACAAATTTATCAACCTTGACTAGGACATCCTCGATAACACCTCGAGGGTACTTTAACGACCTATCAGCTAATTGGAGGCTCATCCTAGTGGGTCGTGGTTCACCTAGGCCTAAACGCTTACACATAGAATATGGCATGAGACTAATACTAGCCTAAGTCAGCTAACGCACTCTCAATCACTAAATCTCCTATAAGACAGGGAATAGTAAAACACCCTGGGTCCTTAAGCTTCTTAGGGATCTTGCTTTGGAGAATTGCCGAGCACTGCCCTCGTAGGCATACAGTGGAGACGTGTTCGAGCTTCCTTCTGTTCGTCAGCAGGTCCTTTAAGAACTTGGCGAAGCTGGGCATCTGCGCAATAGCATCAACAAAAGGTAAGTTAATATGCAATTCCTTACACATACCCATAAATTTACCAAACTGTGCCTCGTCCTTGTCCTTCTTCAGTCGAGCCGGGTACGGGATCTTCGGCTGGTATGGCTTCACCGGTGGCCGCTGGATCTCCTTTGCCTTTTCCTTTTCGGGCTCGACCTTCTCCTTCTTAGCGTCGGCCTTCTCGACATCGTCGACTCTGATCTCCTCAACTTCGGGCCCGTCGTGGCTCTCGAAGTTGGCATTCTCCTTTGCCTTCTTCTTGGCGGGCACTTCTGCAGTTCTTGTCCATTCCTTAGCGTCACCGCCTTGCAATACTCCTTTGGATTCGGCTCGGTGAGCTTGGGAGTGAGCCCTGAGTACGCCCCGCCAGCTCCTTCACTATCTGGCCCACCTGTTGCTCCAACTTCTTCAGTGAGGCGTCCGTGTTCTGGACACGCACGTCGTTCGCCTCCATGTACTCCTCTATCTTCGTCATTCGGCTCTCGTGGGCTGCGGTGGTGCTGCTGAAGTTCGTGAGGAGCGCCTTCATCATGTCCTTCATCTCCCTCATGTCGTCGGATCCTCCTACGGGTGCGTTCATGTACTGGCGTGGCGCCCCATTTTGGAAACCGGACGGCCTAAGCTGAAATCCAAGCGATCCTTGCCACTGGTGGTTCTGATTCCCGTACGCCAGATTGGGGTGCGCTCGGGGTTGGAAGCGTTGCTGGCCACCTTGGTAATTGCCCATATAGTCTACGTGCTCTAGCGGCTGCCCAAGTTAGCATTCTGAGGTCTCGTGGGCTGCACCACAGATTCCGCATAATGGCACGTATGGCGTGTGTTGTGTCGGTACAGTGGTCATCACGGCATTAACAGGCTGAGTCTGCCCAAATTTCGAGAGTAGTGCGCCAATGACTGTCTGCAACTGAGATCGTCGCAGCGATTTGTTGCTGAAGCGCCTCGAATTTAGCATTCGTGGCCGTCTCCTCGCTAACTCCGAATACGCCGGGTGTCTTCATCCTTGTATTGCCCCTCATGAAGCTGTTCCTCGAGTAGTCCTCAATTAGGTTCCAAGCGTCTGTTGCGTTTAGCTTCACGAGTCCTCCTCATGCGGCTCCGTCTAACATATGGACAGTCTGGTCATTGAGCCCCTCGTGGAATCGGTTGATTTGGGCTGCCTTTGACATCCCGTGCTGTGGGCACCTCTTCAGTAACGCCTTGTAGCGCTCCCATACATCGTAGAGGTTTTCTGAGTCTTTCTGGTGGAAAAGTGAGATCTCCGTCTTCAGTCTTTGAACCTTTGATAGTGGGAAGTAGTGGCCAATGAAAGCGGCTCGCATCTCCTCCCACGTGGTGATCGATCTGGGCGACAACATCTCCAACCAGTCCTTCGCTCTGAACTTCACCGAGAACGGGAATAACAATAGTTTGATCGCATCGCCCGAGACCCCGTTGATCTTGATGGTGTCAGTCACCGTCAAGAACGCCTTCGGATGGGAATAGGGATCGTTGTCAGGATTGCCCTCAAACTGGGCCGTCTGGAAGATCATCTGAAGCCAGGAGTGCTTCAGCTCGAAATTGTTGTTCTCGATCGGCGGGATGACAATCGCCAACTCAGTACCGCCTAGCGCGGAATTCTTGAGGAAATCTTGTAGTGATGGCTCCTCCTCTGGAATGTGACGGATGGGCACTTGGTGGTCCCCATCGTTACTTCCGTGTTTGGGCTATCCACGGATGCCTCTACATGAGAGTTTTGGATCGACTCCTGCGAACTATCCTCTAAATAGCTAACTATATGGTCCTGAGAGCTAGTGGAAGCTCCTTCGGTGTCATACTTGAGTTTCCTTTGTAACTTGCGCTCGAAATCTGGGTCTGCTTCAACAATGGAACCGATGGATGGCTTCGGGTCATTCACTACTGAATCCTACCTTCACTAAGTGAAAACAAAATTAGCAAGGAAATAAATAAATATGTCGAACAGATTACGAGACTAATAGTGATGTATGAAAACAAATAACGCAAATAACACAAGTAACGCAAACAGTAAAAGGCAAAGAAAACGTCAAATAAAAGTGGCTAAGTATCGAACTACGGTGTTCCTAATATCAATTTATTCCCCGAAACTTGAACGACACGTGGTGTGCTAATATAATTTGCAAGTGCGACAACTGATAAAATAAAACAAATACCTAATTACTATCACCAACGTGCGATCGGCAGTGGACCTATCGTTTGCAGGGCAGTAAAGTGAGCAAACGAGTATCGAACACGAGGAATAAACTAAGTACTAGTAGTGACCTATCGACTCGATATTCAGCATAAATAAAATACGCAGATGGTTTTACGAACTATCCTAACAGATTACTCCTAAATCAACTAGAGACTCAAAGAACACGCCTAAACTGGTAGAGAGCTTTCAGATAATAAGGATGTGCTCGGGAATCGAATCCCGCTAGGTATTATCACCTAAGACAGTGAAATATCGTGCCTACGTGATTCTTGACTAGATCGCAGTAATTTCCTACCCGCTCGCGAGTTTACTGTCGCCCTAAACGCCCGCGGGGATCTAAAATTCAGTAACTACTAACAGCAATGATCGAGTATTTGCTTTCGCCATATACTCGAATCCTATCATCTACGAACGGCCTAATCATTGTTTAGCTGTCGCCCTAAACAATTTTCCTCGCATTCACTTTAACACATAGACATATTAAAGCGAAGAAACAAATTCATAGAACGACAAATAGTCAGAATACACAAGTCACGATAAACATATGTCTTATATACGAAATAACCTAGCGTTCATCTAATTCCAAACACATAGGGAATTTAGCTACTCATAATAGACGAGAAAACAGCAAAAAAAATAGAGAACAGAGAAGGAAGACTCATGATCTTGAATACTGGCCAATTAGGGATGGTAGCGTGGATGAATCTTCGTTCTTCGTTCAATTGGGTGTGGCGCTGATCCGTCTCTCGTGCTCCAGGATGTAATTCCTTGTTCTTCAAGGCTCTTTTTCGTCCCTTAATTGATTAGGGTTGATTCTGGTAAGTGTCCCCTTTTTTTGAGTCGAATTGGGGCTTTTATAAGATTTTTCGTAACGGTCACGGCCTGGGACATGGGCCGTCACGGCCGTGACCATCACCGACTCAACTCGCTACGCTCACTGCGATGTGTCACGTCCAAGTGCATGGGACGTCACGGCCGTCACATTCTGAGCTTCGACTCTCTGCCAAGTGTCACGGCCAAGTGCATTGGGTGTCACGGCCGTGACGAGCTTGTATTGTAACTTCTTCGCTCTCTGCTCGATGTTACGGCCACGTGCAATAGGTGTCACGGCCGTGACGTACTCGTTGGTTGGCCTCTGCCCCTTGTCACGGCCGCGTGCACTGGGTGTCACGGCCGTGACATACACCAGTTTTCCTCGTCTTCGAGCCGTTTTGCCTCGTTTTCGCTTCTTTTCGCCCGAAACTCGTCCCAAGGTCTTATAACACCAAAATAAGTAGAATAGGGTGAATAAGTGCATGAGATGTCTACAAAAACTCTATTATGAGCCAATTAAATACTACGATAAACGTACTATGATACGTTTATCAGTACGTTTCACCAATGCATGTGAAATGAGAATTAATTCCAACAAAATCATCTCCAAACGAGCTGGATTTTATGACTGACTTAATCAGACCACACATTCCCCATGATCATTATACGTCACCTCATTCTATATTGCCTGGTTACTTCATCTCCTTCTACTTCTCCTCATGTAACATCCTAGGCACACATATGTTCATGTTTTATGATCAATTCTCATGACGACTCCAAAAACAAGCATGGTCTCAAGACTATGTTGCCTCTCTTAAGCAGGGACGGACCTACTTTGGAGCTTGGGGGCATTGACCCCCCGAGAAAATTGTCTATAAGCTGTTCGTATATACTTAAAACCAAGAATGGTGCTTAGTCTAGTTGAAATAATCAATGTCGTGAAAGTCGGTCCCACCATTTACGTGGGTTCGAATACCCAAAGTGTCTTTTTTCTTGTTTTTCTGAAGTCTGTTTTTTATACTTTGACCCCCAGTTTGGGCATATTTAACTTTGACCCTTGAAAGTTGGTTCTGTCACTGCTTAAGTCTTAACTCTTCATCTTCTCTTTATTCTTTATCTCATATAATCATCTTTCAAGTAAAGCATAAGAGTAAATCATACATGCAAGATTGTTGATTTTCGCCCGTATAGAAAGCCCAATTGTGTGATGGGTGCATAAAGTGAAGCTTTAATGTGATGCAAGCACTGATCGCTTCAATGGGTGTTGGACTATTATGAAATTTTTATCATGTGAAAATAATAATGCGCGCTTACTCACTGCATTGGCTGACTCTCTTGATTAGGCACCCTTTCAACTCGATCTTACCGATGCTTTTCAGAAGTGATCTTCATGGGGATATTCACATGGACAATCCATTATTAATGTCAACCAATGCTTGTAAGCTTGAGAAATCCCTAGTGACGCCAATGGAACACGAAGGTCACAGATTCTTTTGAAAAGTATGGCTACACACTGATCGCAAGCGTGTACTTTAATATATTAAATAAAGATCCGTGCGAGTAGGTCAAGTAATAATTAAAACGAATATGTATAACTAGCACCACGCGCGAGGCAGTGTACGTGTCGTTTGTAGAATAGATATAGCAAGTATCCGAATATCGAACACGAGTAATAACTTGAGTACTAGTAATAGCCTATCAATTTTATATTTAGCCTAAATAAATATTTTTTAAGTTGTATCTTGATTTATAAAATAAATCCTAACAAAACCAAAAGCTTGAACACAACTTAAATATTTAAAAATAACTTTTATATAAAACAAATGTGCTCGGAATTTCGAATCCCGCTAGGTATCATTGACGAGGCCGTAAATTATCGTTAACACAAAACAATAATGACTAAGTCGCAGTAATTCCTACTCACGTCTGAATTTGCTGTCGCCCTAGACGGTTGTGAGAATATATATATATATATATTAATTTACCTACATCGAGGATCGATTATTTGTTGTCGCCCTATAATTGAACTCCTATCATTTTATGAAAGGCCTAATCGTTTTTCTAGTTGTCGCCCGAAAACGGTATTACCACAAAGTCGCATCAATACATAGACATATCGAAGTGATATTCAAATCAACACATAGACATATTAATTTGAAAAACAATATCACAAATGATAAATAGCCAATATTGCATGTTCTCGAGTATTTTACGTCCAATAGCTCTACCTACCGTTCATTACACCCCAAGCACACGATAAATTAGCTACTCATATTCACGATGGAAACAAGAGACTACGCAAATATGAAAGATAGACATAGTTTCTTCCTAGATATTTGGCTCCGATAACGTTGTGTCCCCTCCAAGTTTCCCAATCTCGATTCGGTTCTCTGTCTCGATCGTGTACTGCCCTCTGTCATGTGAGCTCAGCTCGTAACCGTGTAACAATTGGTGAGCGGCTGAGGGAAGTGCACCGGTTTCAGCTGCGTGCTTCAAATATAATTTCCAGCAGCTGATTGAGGTTCTGCTATGCGATTTCTAGGTTGAAGTGCGAGCTGGTTCCAGTCTTGGCGTGAGGTGTGTGCTTGAGGTGAGGTGGGTGTTTGGTGTTTGCGTCGATGGCAGCGTAGTAAGGATGTGCTCGATGGCTTCCTTGAAGCTGTGTGGTTCAGTTCCTAGTTACAGCTGCCTACCTTGAGATGGGTGCTTGAGAGGCTGGGGTGTGCACGTTATGTGTTTGAGTGGAGAGAAGGATGCTTCATGGTTCCGTTCGATCACGTCTGGTGTGTCTCCTTTTATAGATGATGGCAACTTCAACAAAGAGCCAACTAGTGAAATCAACATCTTGCGAATCTCCCTCTTTCAGATACGGTGCAGCTGATCTTGTTCTTTTTCCTTCCTGGAGCCGTGTGCACGATGATGATCTGATCGTCGTCTTCGCCTCTCTCGGTGCTTTCTCCATTTGTGTGCTTGTCTCTTGTGATGTGGGCTTCTATCATAGATAGACAATGATTAAATTGGTATAACTCTAACTACGTGGGCTGCAATTTAATTCTTTGGCCCAAATCATATTTTCTTTTGGGCCAATATTTGGATTAACGGCTTCCCAAATTCTCTCAAGGTCCGAATATTCCCGTTTGTGGTTATTGTTCACCAATACCTGTCGAAAATACAATACTAACACAAAAGCATCCGAAGAAATTTAAATAAATAACAACCGATATTAGGCTTTTACGGCATATAAAATTGTTGGGTTACCCGGTGTGTACCGAAGACGCCATGTCCCCGAATACGGTGCGGAACAAACATTTTGGGTTTTTCTATTGCCCTCGTTGCTCCGAACAGAATAGTAACACATTGACACGTAATAGGGCGGGTCGAACCCGTAGAGATTTACCAGTTCAAGCGAGTGGCAGCTCCTCGTCCTTTTCTTCAAGACTACGTCGATGGTGGTGGATGGCACTAGATCGTCACGCCGACCTTGCAGTGCACCATGGAATCGGTTCTCTAAAGATGGCTGGAGAGAACTAGGCCGTCGCGTGGAAGAAAACTGTGCGTTCGGTGTGTGTTTTTGCGGCTTGTGATGGACGAAATTTTTCACTCATGGAGCACGAAAAATATCTCTTAGAGTATGAAATAGGCAGCCCTATTTATACTATGCTATAGTTGAAAATCCCAAGGATATCTCAAAGATATGATTTCTGATTTTTACTCCTAAAGTTGAGAGATTCTTTTGCCATGATTTTCTCTCTTTTGAATCCCAAATCCAAACTTAAGGAAACTTGCTAAAATTAGACACCTAACTTAAATACCAAGTCAAACTCAGTTGAAGTAAAATATGTGCCTAAGAGGGGGGAGGGGGTGAATTAGACTACTAAAACCTTTTGCCTCTTTGATCAAATGTATCTTTAAAATGAGAACAACGGAATTAAGATGTTTTGATGGTTATTCCCTTATCTATTGGTCGAGTGGATCGTAGTTGGTTACAGAAGTGACCGATCGCTCAAACACAACAAGACCAAGATGAATACTAGACTGCGGCTAGGGTGCCTAATGCCGAGTTTCGTTCCACGTCGTTCCCTGAGAATCCCTATTCTCCGACTGGAAACAGCTCGCTCCCGAAGGTCAGCTGGATCTCAAATCCTCCTTCACGAAAGGCACGCTTCACTCTTGTCTTCTTGTGAGGTTCACACACGCTCAAATCGGTATGGTAGTTTTCTAACTTAGGGTGCACTCAACTATCGCAAATGAAAGCACAAAGCACAAACAGAGAATAATAATTCACAAATCAAACGCTCTAATGCAGATCTCTGTTCTTGCTATCTCGTGTGTATGTTCGTTCGTTGTCTGCACCCGATGTTGAAGTGTTGACTTATATAATCCTGTTAGTATCACCACTTCCTATGGAATGTCAATCGCAATCACCAATTCAGCACATCATTCCATCATAATTATCATGCCAAATTAAGCTCCAAGTATCACAACGGTCATATTCATTAATATGAAATTTCACTCTAAATACCTTTTCCTTACCATATAGGCAGATCTTATCCATATTAGCACTGTGGTACTTACGAAGATACCATAAATAGTTCCACTCATCATCTTATCAATTATGCAGCACATTAATCACGAATTTCAATTCAAATAAATACCATATTCGCACAGGGAAACAATTCGTTTGACTCTAACATTTAAGATGCAATTGCTAATGATATCTGCATGATTTCTTCCTAAATATGGACAATTTCCAGTGGATGACGTGTTTTCCATGTATAGCACATATCCTTTCCATGTTGTAATACCTGTAAAATTTACACAGGATTAGTATGTTATTATCACGGAATTATTTTTGGAAGGTTCGAATTAATGAAGTTAATTTTTGGATAAATAGATTTTTCGGAGCCGAGTCGGAAATAATAAATGGGCCCGTGAGTGAATAAAATAATATGGGCCAAAAGGTATAGAAAGCCCAAGAAGTATATAGGGACTAAAAATGCAAAGAAGCCAAAAGAAATAAAAAGGGCCCAACTCACTTAAGGAATAGCCCAACGTGAGTAATTGAAGCCCAACTACTTAAATGTAAAGATAACTTCTAATATTGCTTAATTCTAAGGGAAACTCACGTCATCATAATGTCCCATCATCACAAATATCGAAATCTTAGTATTTATCCCAATATATAACGAAATCAATAGGGAGAGAGAATTCATTTGAGAATAAGGAACGAAAGAACTAAAGGAAGGTGAAATCTCAGCAAGCTAAAAACTTCAACAATTCCTAGAATTTTAACGGAGGAAAGGTAAATACCCTATTTATAATACGGGAATTTCATTAGGTTCTAGGTAGTTTATACGAACGTGTGAAATAGGTAATGCTTAATTGAAGTTCTCGTGACTTCAGTAATTTTTCATCATTTATGTTAAAATGGTAGAAATCCATATCTTAGGATTAATTATGTCTTCATGCGTGTATTTATATTTTGGAATAATTGAATATGTGACCCCATGTCTTCGATGATTGACTCTATTTAGTGTTTAAATATCTTGGTGTTTTAGTGTTTTTGAGATTGACTTGAATGTTCTCGGCATGAAATTGTTTCGATACATAAAATAGTTTTGGGGTTTTAAGTAATTGAAATCCCTAGGACGTTTTTGGCAGCAGAGGTGTTTAGCAATTTAAGTTTTGAGTAATCCTAGGTTTCGACATTTAAAGCTTTCGGCATGATTAATGTTTTAGCCACTTATCAATGTTTTGGCATCCAACAAAAAAAAATGATTTCGAGATGTATAACAGTTTTCGACAAAAGTTCTCGACACGGTATACCACCAAAGATTTCGAAGTCTGTAATAGAATAATCTCGAGATGCTTCATAAAGATATTTCGAGATATATAATAAGGAGATTTCGAGATGAATAATAAAGAGATTTCGATATGTATAATAGTAAGATTTCGATATAAGATCTCGATATTAGTAGGACTTCGACAACTTCATAAAGAATTCGGCATGATTTATTTAGGGTTTGTGAGTAGCTTGTGAATAGAAGGGTTTCGACACTTAAAATAATTTCAGCATTTTAAAATTTTCCTACACTTAATAAATTTTCGGTATTTTAGGGTTTTGCTATTTCTAGGGTTTCGATATTTTAGGGTTTATTTATTTAAGGATTTCATTATTTTAAGGTTTTCATGAATTTTAGGGTTTTGATAATTTTATCGTTTTCGAAACTTATATGACTCAGTAAATGTATTGATATGAAAATATTTTCAATACTCAGAGGATCGAAGCGTAGGAAATTTACCAGATTTCTTGACTAATTTTATCATGAGGACAGGTAGGTGAATCATTCATCTACGACACGCAAATGCTTACCTACTACTGTGTGATTATGTGATTTGATGATTTACGTGTTTTACGTATGTTTTATGTGACATCACGTTTTCATGTGTATCACGTATATGCATGGCATCGCACGACATTGTGAGGGATAATGACCACATTAGTGGTGACACTTTAAAGCTTAAGGTGTCAATTGAGCGGGGGTAGAGTGTGCCGATTTTGGCAGTCAGACTCGTAGCGGAGTTGAGGTTGGACTCGCGGGGCACCTGACGGGAGACAGGCGTGAGCAATCTGTCTACTCGGGCGTGAGCGACCTGAGGTGCAAACCGTCGGATGAGTTGTGTAGCGGAAGGGGCGACCTGATAGGAGGACGTTGACGTGATCGATCAACGCACTATCGCCGTGGGCACCACTAGTCTGGCGTTAGCGACCAGATGATATATTCTATTTTATTGCGCGCGAGGTGCCAAGTCCAGCCTAGGGCCCTGATATTGAGATACGATAGAAATGTGGGAACGAGCGTGCATTATATCATGTTGTGATAATTGGGATGGGAATGAGTGCACGTTGCATTGCATATTCACCTACTGGGCAATAGCTCAGTCTTTTACGTGTCGTAGGTACCGAGTCTGACGCTGACACGAGTCAAGACTGAGACGGCTGGTGGCAGTGCTCCACGGACTTTTGAGGGCGAGGCGGTACATGGATGAAGACCTGTGGAGCGGCGATAGGGTTTTTGACCTTTTGACATTTTGGGGGCTTCGGCCCATTGTACAGATACTATTATGTAAATAATATTTTCTTGTATTATAATATCTTTTAGAAAAAGTTTTAATTAGGCCTTCCGTGGCTTACGTTGCGGAAATCCGCCACTAATCCTAATTAGAAAACGAGGGTCGCCTCACATGTATAGCACAAGTGCAATAACTTAAACAGATAAGCACGAATTAAATGCATCCGAATCATATAATTCCTATTTCAGCATATCTTAAAAACGGATAAGCATTCTTGCAAATATATCGTTAGCATATAATATCCATATTTAGCACATTCAAGGATATAGAAGATCTCATTCCATATATAGGCAGATTCCAGCAGTAATATTTTTATCATGTATATCATAATGATCCTTTCTCAAATTAACGCATAATCCTTACTCTAATCAACATAGCGCAACACAGTAAGGATTAATCATGTCATTTTACACAAATAGCTTCAAGATCATAGTCAATTTTCATTCGATTTATGCATACAAATTCACGTAACAATGATATCATGACGGTGGAATCAATGATCACCGTGGTATCACATAAGTCACGTTGCAATGGAATCATAGTGTAAAGATGCAATTCACTCAAATATAAGTACATGATACATACGTGTTTCGAATTGCTAAATTTGTAGTTCCTATCTCATCTTAACTACATGGAACCATCAAAACTTAAACATAGTGCACGACCAAAAAGGTCAACATTCTCTCCTTTTAATGATGACATGTTACTAATGTAATGAGCAACGTGTGAGTCTAATTTAATCATGGACAGAGCATGAAAGATATCAAGTTTCACATAAGATGCGCATGCTCCCCCTATCTAAGTGCAAGTACTTCATGTCAAGATTCGTAGCATGTTCACTAATCATTGCAGAGATAACTACAAAGTACTACACATAAATTACCAGACTCTCATAATTTGCTCCCCCTGACTATGTGCAGATATGATGTAGCATGATTCCATGATATCACATAAAGGTTCCAGCAGAAACAGCCCATATAAGTATCATGACTATTGCACTCCCCCTGACTTAGATATCCAAAAATTCTCAAAGCATAAGTCAGCACAAACAAGGGTTAGTCAAGGAATTAAATCAGAGCATAAATAAACATCGCCATAACCATAAGCGTAACAAGGTCTTATCCCAACAGCAGCGATCACACGCATGTACCTGTTTTATTAGATACTTAGTCCATAGTCTCTCCCCCTTCAGCATCAAAAAAGGTGAGGACAAAAACCACTAAGACACTTAGACTCTTAGACACTTAGACGTGGGACGGGATTACTAGATGCGAAAGGAACTGCAGAAAGCAAAGGATGGGAAGATCAGAGATCGCACTAAATGCTATCAGACCCGCTGTCAGACGAGGCGCGTTTCTTCAGTTTCTTCCCAAGCTTGGACAGCTTGCGAAGATTTCACTATTATGGTGCTTGAGCTTGCCAACCTTCTTGAAGATGGCAACAGGTTCCTCTCACTCTCAGTCAGCTCAACAACTTGGCCTTGCCCTTACCAGCGGGCCCTTTTTCAAAGAACTCATAACTGCTTCTTATCCCGGGCATTGAACCAACAAACTTGCTTCTCGTAGTAGACTCCCATGGGTTTGAGGGTCTTGAGGTCGACTGCGTGTTGTGCAGTGTTCTCCCAACTAGGTGGCAGCTGAACTAATTCGAGTTCGAACAGGTGGGACAGAATCATCCCATAGGGAAGCAGCTTCTCAGGGCTTTCGAAGGCATAGATCATATACTTCATCAGAGCGTAGATTGAACTTTCTGTTCTTAGAGTCATGAAGACGGCGAAGGTGCTCATAGCATTCATGTTGGTGGAATGTCCGCCGCTACCTATCTTAGCGCTCCATAGGGTCATGTTCAGGACTTTATGAGAATGTAATGATCTATCCCCAGTTTCTTAAGGGCTACCCCTTCAGCAAACTTAGGTCTCCTACTGCTATTCCACAAGGCTCTTGTGCACTCAGACTCATTAGACTCACACCACTCACCCATACTGAAGTGCCTAATCCCAATGTTCCCCGAGCATCTCATTGGGCTTCTCACAGTTCCACTCAATTTTCTTACCCAGAACATAGGAGGTTATCACAATGTCAGAATCGGTTTCTTCATAGTCTAGGTTGGAATAAAAGAGCTTCACAGCTCAGGGTAGTCTGTCCTATTGACACTAAGAAGTTTCTTCCACCCAAATCTAACTAACTACGTAAGAGCAGTACAAGAAGGGATCTCATCAAACAGGATTCCACGGCCTCTAGCAATATCACGATTTATCAGGCTCTGGAAATTCTCTTCAGCAGTGGGATCTAGGAATTTTACCTCGAAAGGGATCTCATCGGGCTTGTTGATGTCGAAGATTGCTTTAGAGATATTGGCCATGTCTCCTCTTCACTGGAGTGTCCTTCTTTAGAGGCTGAAGGTTCCTTAGGTGGAGAGCTTTGCTTAGGTGGGTTGGGATCACGAGCAGGAGAGGGCTGTGGAGGAGGTTCATGAACTTGAGAGACATGGGGAGTGGGTACACGAACAGGGCTGTGATTGGGAGATGGTGAAGGCTAAGGAGAAGGCTCTTTGTGAACGGTTTTGGCGGAGGTGGTTCTGGAGGGAGGCGACGAAATGGGGGATGGTGATTCCTTAGGTGGTGGTTCTTTTTTCTTCTTCCCAGCGCTGGAGCCTGCGTCGACTTGCTTAGATCTGACCGTTCTTACCATTGTTTTAGGGTTTTAGAGGTAAAGAGAGTAAGGGACGATGGAAGGTAGAAGATGAAGTAAGTGAGAGATAGATAGATAGATGTAGACGGTTGATGGACGTGATGATTTAAAAATCAAAAGAAATCGTGTGAGAGAGAAGAGAAGATTTTGGCTCTTAAATCGAGAAGTTAAGAGGAGTTATTTTTTAAAAAGGTTTAAGGGATCAGAGATTTAGTTTTCTAATTTGAGATTTCTATTGAAGGATATCGTCTATACAGGCTGTGAGATATTAGGCTGAGGAGGGGATCATCTTTCCTTAATTAGCTCTATGATTCGTAAATGCTGACGGATATCGCAGAATCTACTTTCTATGAGAGGCTTAGTGAAGACATCAGCCAATTGATCTGTGGTACCCACAAAATCAATGCTAATATTTCCTTTTTGAACATGATCTCTAATAAAATGATGTTTTATTTCTATGTGCTTAGTCCGAGAGTGATGGACGGGATTCTTAGTGATACAAATAGCACTGGTACTGTCACAGATAACAGGGATCGCATCATAGCTAGACCGTAATCACTAAGTGTTTGTCTTAACCATAACAGTTGTTGACAACAATTTTCTAGAGCCATATACTCGGCTTCGGTTGTGGACAGGACGACGGCATTTTGTTTCTTACTAGACCAAGTTACAAGGAATTACCAAGTAATTGGCAAGTTCCACTGGTACTTTTTCTATCATCCCTACAACCCGCATAGTCAGCATCAGAGTAACATACTAAAGAAAATTCTTCGCTAGTTCCATACCATAAACCTAAATTCATGGTTCCCTTAAGGTATCTAAGTATACGTTTAACACCAGTCAAGTGAGATTCCTTAGGGTTCGATTGATATCTAGAGCACATACCAACAACAAACATGATATCTGGCCTACTTGCAGTAAGATAAAGTAGACTATCTACGATACTTAGTTTGATCTACTTGTGTACCTGATTTGTCACTGTCAATCCTAATTGTTTGGTGCATAGGAGTGGGCAGTGCCTTAGAATCACCCATTCCGAACTTCTGCAATTATTCTTTAGTGTATTTGGTCTGAGAGATGAAGTTCCATTGCACTGTTGCTTGATTTGGAGACCCAAGAAGTAATTTAGCTCGCTCATGAGACTCATTTCAAATTCTAGCTGCATAGACTAAGAAAACTCTTCGCAGAGCAGGTTATTGGTACTTCCAAAAATGATATCATCAACATAAATTTGTACCAGTACATGTGATCACCATCATGCTTGATAAATAGGGTGTTATCAATAGTTCCAGTAGCAATTCCCATATCTATCAGAAGTTTACTAAGTCTCTCAAAAATCCGTAAGCTTGAGGCTCCAGTTGGGTGCTGGATAATCGATAACGGCTTATTCATCGATGACCTATCGTGTGCCGATGTCCCGCTTGGAAGCGGAGGTCATGACTTGTGAAACGAGTCGAATCAAGGGATTGAATCGTTTCATGGACACTGACTCATAGGTCGTAAGGTCCAACAGCTTATTACTCAAGGAGTTTCAATGACCGACGACAAAACATAGTAGTCTGCGTGAACCTTAGGCCGAAAGGGGCTTTGACGGAGTTGACTTCGAAGTCTCGACTGTCATTGGTTCCCCTCGACCCGATTTTGCTGTTGCATGGTCAGCAGGCCAATGCGGTCTTGATGACGATTTGTGATTGCCGGGCTCAGACCGCTAATACGAATTCACAGTCTCGTAAGTAATCGAGACAAGTGTCCTATGTGGACGGCGACAGAAAAATTATGAAATCCTGGCCAAGGTATTGAACTAACTCATGTGAGACATGGAGGGTAGTTTGGTAATTTGCCTCATCTCCGTTTTATCATAGAATCGAGTTTAGTGAGTTTGACATAGACCATGGCTCTCATACGGTTGGAACACAACTGAAGGGTTTATACGTAATACTATAATCTACAGTGAGGTTCTGGAATAAAGACTGGGTCGAAATTCGCACTCGAATTGGGTTACGGTCCGGTACTGCGGAATTGGCTAGGTAACTACCGGACTCTTCGATTCCTCCCTTGCCGATTGAAACGAACCTATAGAGTCGGGCTTAAAAAGGATCATCAACGTGTACTGATAAGGATAGAAAGTGTTTTGGGTCTTGACGGGCCTTGGGCCGTTGGGCCGCGAGTGGGCTCAGACCATTTAATGGACCGAAGTCGAACTTCGTATGAAACTAAAAGACTTGGCTTGGCCAATTGCTTAAAAGGCTTGAAGGTAAATTTGGAATGTAACCCTAAGCTGATTTTCGATACCTTGGGAAATAATTTCGAAAATTAAATATAAATATGGAAACAATACGTTTGGAATATTATTTATTCTAAGTTGGAAATTTCGAAATTAATCTAGGATTAAATTTTGAATTTTAATACCATATTTAAAGATACTTAAGTTGACCTTTTTGGTCGTGCACTGTATTGAGTTTTGAGGATTCTATGTACTTAAGATGAGATAGGCACTACAATTTAGCAATTCGAAATACGTATGTATCATGTACTTATATTTGAGTGAATTGCATCTTTACACTGTGATTCCATTGCAACGTGACTTATGTGATACCACTGTGATCATTGATTCCACCGCGATGATATCATTGTTACGTGTGAATTGGAAAGTATGCATAATTCGAATGATAAGTGACTATGATCTTGAAGCTATTTGTGTAAAATGACGTGATAATCCTTAATGTGCTGCGCTATGTTAATTTGAGTAAGGATTATGTGTTAATTTGAGAAAGGATCATTATGATATACATGGTAAAAATATTACTGCTGGAATCTGCCTATATATGGAATGAGATCTTTTATTTCCTTGAATGATGCTAAAGTGCAATTATATGCTAATGATATATTTGCATGAATCCTTATCCGTTTTTAAGATATGCTGAAATAGGAATTATATGATAGGATGCATTTAATTCATGCTCATCTGTTTAAGTATTGCACTTGTGCTATACATGGAAAGAATATGTGCTATACATGGAAGACACGTCATCCACTGGAACTTGTCCATTTTTTGGAAGAAATCATGTAGATATCATTAGCAATTGCATCTTAATTGTTAGAGTCAAACGAATTCTTTCCCTATGCGAATATGGTATTTATTTGAATGGAAATTCGTGATTAATGTGCTGCATAATTGATAAGCTACCGAGTGGAACTATTTATGGTATCTTCGTAAGTACAACAGTGCTAATATGGATAAGATCTGCCTATATGGTAAGGAAAATGTATTTAGAGTAAAATTTCATACAAATTAATGAATATGACCGTTGTGATACTTGGAGCTTAATTTGGCATGATAATTATGATGGAATGATGTGCTGAACTGGTGATTGCGATTGACATTCCATATGAACTGTGTGATACTAACAGGATTATATAAGTCAACACTTCAACATCGGGTGCAGACAACGAACGAACATACACACGAGATAGCAAGAACAAAGATCGGATTAGGGCATTTGATTTGCGAATTATTATTCTCTGTTTGTAACTTTCATTTGCGATAGTTGAGTGCACCCTAAGTTAGAAAAACTACCATCCCGATTTGAGCGTGTGTGAACCTCACAAGAAGACAAGAGTGAAGCGTGCCTTTCGTGAAGGGAGGATTTGAAATCTAGCTGACCTTCGGGAGCGAGCTGTTTCCAGTCGGAGAATAGGGATTCTCAGGGAACGACGTGAAACGAACAAACTCGGCGTTAGCACCCTAGCCGCGATCTAGTGTTCATCTTGGTCTGGTTGTGTTTGGGGCGATCGGTCACTTCTGTAACCAACTACGATCCACTCGACCAACAGATAAGGGAATAACCATCAAACCATCTTAATTCCGTTGTTCTCAATTAAAGATAAAGATGGCAAAAGGTTTTAGTAGCCTAATTCACACCCCTCTTAGGCACATATTTACTTCAATTTGTATCAGAGCAAGGTCACTCATATGACGGGCCTAACAGCCCGAGTAAAAGATCTAATGGCTTCTTTGAGTTTTGATGTGTTTGCAGAAAGTCAGTCTCATACCAGGCCTCCACTGTTCGATGGTACCAACTACGCTATCTGGAAGAACAGGATGAAAGTGTTCTTAATCGCTGTTGACTACGCCATCTGGGAGATCGTCATGACTGGACCCTACAGTCCCACTACAAAAACTGTTGGAACCAGCAAGATTCCTACTGAATACACTGCTGCTGAAAAACAAGGGCTTTCTCGAAATGCCAAAGCAAAGAACTTAATCGCATGTGCACTAACGAAAGAAGAATATACAACCGCATCAACTCCTGTGAGACTGCAAAAGATATGTGGGACAAGCTACAAGTAACTCATGAAGGCACTACCAGAGTCGTACAACAATGAACAGCTCTTTTCACCCACCAGTACGAGTTATTCTCTATGGAACCCACTGAGAAGATCAGCCAAATGTACGCTAGATTCATGGGTATGATCAACCAGATGTTCTCTCTTGGAAAAAGATATCAGAAAGTGAAAAGTTCGAAAGATACTGAGATCACTTCCCAGAGACTGGAACGCCAAAGTGACTGCTATCTATGAGGCCAAAGACTTGCAGAAACTGACGTTTCCAGAACTGATATGATCTCTTACGTCTTACGAGATGACTCAGACGTCCCTCAACGAGATAACACAGCCTCGAAATCAGGAGTCCATCGCCTTCAATGCTGAACAACCTGAAGAAGAATCTGATGAAGGAGAAGAAAGTGAGGAAAGCATGATGCAACAACTCGCAATGCTCATAAAAGGTTCGAAAAATTTCATCGAAAGAAGTTCAAAGGCAACTTCAACAAGCTTCAACCGAAGGGAACCAATACTTCTAAGCGCAACACTTCTCGGTGCTTCAACTGCAATAAGCCCGATCACTTTGCTCAGACTGCCCTCAAGCGAGCGATGACAAGAAACAAAAGAAAGGAAAAGGCCATGGTGAGCATGGGATGATTGTGAGAACGAACAGTCATACGACGAAAATCATGCATACATGGCCGACGATGATCAGGTATCATATTCGTCAAGGTTGAGAAATTAATTTTTAAATAACATCTATGCTAACGATCCCGATGGAAGTGCATCCTCAGTGTTTGATGTAGATGAGAGCAACGAAGAGTTATGCGAATTGATTCAAAATGCCTATGGAAAGACAAAGTCACTTAATGCTTTAGTGAAAGAAATTATGTAGCAAAGAGATAACCTTAGCCAGGAGAAACATCAAGCGGACCTAGAGATAACGAGTCTAAAGAGTGAAGTAGAAACTCTGAAGGAAGAAAAGAGAGCATGTAAATGTGATGTACTAGAAAAATCGAATAAGGAATTAACCAGTGATATCACTGCACTTAGATTATCCCTAAGTGAGAAAGAGCGTACCTTTGATAGATTACTTCAAGGCATGCAAAATCTAGATCCCCTACTAAATATTCCTAGGTACACTGAAAGATCAGGGATAGGATATACCACTGTAGACATAAACAAGTAGTACCAGAGGTTTCAAAAACTAAGTGCTTTACTTGTGGTAGAAATGGTCATCATTCTTATAATTGCTTTCTGAAACATGCTGAGGTCTAAATATGTTTGGAAACCTAAACGTACCACTGTGACTGCACCCATGCATGCTTGTGTAGTGGGATCATCTGTTGAAAATGATAGCTTGTCACATGTGAACATGAATTATTTTGCTGCTAATGTGTTAGGACCCAACAGAAATTGGGTACCTCAGAAAAATGCAAATGTTTGCAGGTACAGAGAAAGAGCACCAACAAGAAAAAGAGGTGGTATCTTGACAGTGGATGCTCTCGACATATGACAGGTGATATCACTAATTTTGTCTCCCTGAAAGCATGCGACGGTGGGTTTGTATCATACACTGATAACACAAAGGCTAAGATAATTGGTATTGGAACAGTAGGTAACACTCTCAATACAACTATAGATGATGTTTGGCTAGTGAAGGATCTTGAGCATAACTTAATCAGTATAAGTCAACTATGTCATAAGGGTCATTCCGTGAATTTTGAAAATGATAAGTGCATAGTTAGGAAAGATGATCAAGTAATATTTAGTGCATCTAGGTAGGGAATATATATTGTATCACACTCGATGATATCACTAACCAAAATGTTAAGTGCTTAGCTGCTACTCAGGATACCTCATGGTTATGGCACCGACGTCTTGGTCATTCAACATGGAACTAATATCCCACATCACTGACAAAGACCTGGTACGTGGAGTTCCGATTGATAAGTTCTCAAAAGGACAGGACATGTCAAGCATGTCAAATGGTTAAGCAAACCAAATCGTCTTTTAAGAGTAAGAATACTATCTCTTCATCTAGACCTTTAGAACTACTTCATCTTGACCTTTTTGGTCCCGTTCAAACCATGTCTTTATGAGGTAAGAAATACGCATTTATGATTGTAGATGACTAATCTAGGTACTCATGTGTGATATTTCTTGCACATAAGAGTGAGGCTCTAGAGAACAAGTAAAGAAGCTAGAAAATGAGCAGGATACCACTCTATGTAAAATACGCAGTGATAATGGACTGGAACTTGATAGTAACTCATTCGCATCCTTTTGTGTTCAGCATGGCTATACAATAATTTTCAGCTCCTATTACTCTTCAGCAAAACGGTGTAGTTGAGAGAAAGAACCTAGTGTTACAGGAAATGGCGAGAACAATGTTACATGAGTACGATCTCCCTAAGAAATTTTGGGTAGAAGCTGTTAGCACAGCCAGCTATGTTCAAATCGTGTTTTTCTTAGACCTATTCTAAAAAAGACTCCCTAGGAGCTGTGGAATGGTACAACACCCAACATAGGATACTTTCGTGTTTTTGGTTGCAAATGTTTTATTTTAAATGATAGGGGCAAAAAAGGTAAATTCGACTCAAAGGTGGATGAGGGCATATTCTTAGGTTATAGTCTCCATTCTAAGGCATATCTTATATTCAACAAAAGAAAAGAGACTGTTACATGAATCCATGCATGTAACCTTTGATGAGTATCTGACACCAGGTGCTACTAATGAGGAATGTTTAGATATGTCCCTTGCAGATTCACAGATACCACAAGTGCCAACTAATGAGTCTCCTCAGGGATGGTGATCCCACTGCTGAACCAGAACCCATTGAAGTTCCACCTCAAAGAAATTCAAGCACGCATCTAGCCATCCCACTGATCAAGTCATTGGGAACATCACCTCCGGGATCAAAACAAGAACCACTGCACAAAACCAATTTTCAGAGGATCCCCCAATGCTCTATTATCCTTGGTGGAACTCAGGTCAGCTCTCACTGAAAACTCATGGATATCTGCTTTGCAGGAAGAACTTGGTCAATTCGATAAGAGCCACGTGTGGACACTTGTGGAACGACCTCATGAAAAGTCAGTCGTCGGTACCAAGTGGGTATTCCACATCAAGCTTGATGAAAATGGTAACATTATCCGCAACAAAGCAAGGTTAGTCGCTAAAGGTTATTCTCAAGAAGAAGGTATTGATGGTGAGGAAATGTTCACCCCCATAGCTAGACTTGAATTCATTCGTATATTACTTGCCTATGCATGCTTAAAAGAGTTATTTCAAATGGATGTAAAAACACTTTCTTAAATGGCTTTATAAATGAAGAAGTTTACGTCGAACAACCCCTTGGATTTTTAAATGAAGAGTTTTCAAACCATGTTTTCAAATTAAATAAGGCTCTATATGGTTTAAAACAAGCACCTAGGGCATAGTACGAGAGACTTAGTAAACTTCTGATAGATATGGGAATTGCTACTGGAACTATTGATAACACCCTATTTATCAAGCATGATGGTGATCACATGTACTGGTACAAATTTATGTTGATGATATCATTTTTGGAAGTACCAATAACCTGCTCTGCGAAGAGTTTTCTTAGTCTATGCAGCTAGAATTTGAAATGAGTCTCATGAGCGAGCTAAATTACTTCTTGGGTCTCCAAATCAAGCAACAGTGCAATGGAACCTTCATCTCTCAGACCAAATACACTAAAGAATAATTGCAGAAGTTCGGAATGGGTGATTCTAAGGCACTGCCCACTCCTATGCACCAAACATTAGGATTGACAGTGACAAATCAGGTACACAAGTAGATCAAACTAAGTATCGTAGATAGTCTACTTTATCTTACTGCAAGTAGGCCAGATATCATGTTTGTTGTTGGTATGTGCTCTAGATATCAATCGAACCCTAAGGAATCTCACTTGACTGGTGTTAAACGTATACTTAGATACCTTAAGGGAACCATGAATTTAGGTTTATGGTATGGAACTAGCGAAGAATTTTCTTTAGTATGTTACTCTGATGCTGACTATGCGGGTTGTAGGGATGATAGAAAAAGTACCAGTGGAACTTGCCAATTACTTGGTAATTCCCTTGTAACTTGGTCTAGTAAGAAACAAAATGCCGTCGTCCTGTCCACAACCGAAGCCGAGTATATGGCTCTAGAAAATTGTTGTCAACAACTGTTATGGTTAAGACAAACACTTAGTGATTACGGTCTAGCTATGATGCGATCCCTGTTATCTGTGACAGTACCAGTGCTATTTGTATCACTAAGAATCCCGTCCATCACTCTCGGACTAAGCACATAGAAATAAAACATCATTTTATTAGAGATCATGTTCAAAAAGGAAATATTAGCATTGATTTTGTGGGTACCACAGATCAATTGGCTGATGTCTTCACTAAGCCTCTCATAGAAAGTAGATTCTGCGATATCCGTCAGCATTTACGAATCATAGAGCTAATTAAGGAAAGATGATCCCCTCCTCAGCCTAATATCTCACAGCCTTGTATAGACGATATCCTTCAATAGAAATCTCAAATTAGAAAACTAAATCTCTGATCCCTTAAACCTTTTTAAAAAATAACTCCTCTTAACTTCTCGATTTAAGAGCCAAAATCTTCTCTTCTCTCTCACACGATTTCTTTTGATTTTTAAATCATCACGTCCATCAACCGTCTACATCTATCTATCTATCTCTCACTTACTTCATCTTCTACCTTCCATCGTCCCTTACTCTCTTTACCTCTAAAACCCTAAAACAATGGTAAGAACGGTCAGATCTAAGCAAGTCGACGCAGGCTCCAGCGCTGGGAAGAAGAAAAAAGAACCACCACCTAAGGAATCACCATCCCCCATTTCGTCGCCTCCCTCCAGAAACCACCTCCGCCAAAACCGTTCACAAAGAGCCTTCTCCTTAGCCTTCACCATCTCCCAATCACAGCCCTGTTCGTGTACCCACTCCCCATGTCTCTCAAGTTCGTGAACCTCCTCCACAGCCCTCTCCTGCTCGTGATCCCAGCCCACCTAAGCAAAGCTCTCCACCTAAGGAACCTTCAGCCTCTAAAGAAGGACACTCCAGTGAAGAGGAGACATGGCCAATATCTCTAAAGCAATCTTCGACATCAACAAGCCCGATGAGATCCCTTTCGAGGTAAAATTCCTAGATCCCACTGCTGAAGAGAATTTCCAGAGCCTGATAAATCGTGATATTGCTAGAGGCCGTGGAATCCTGTTTGATGAGATCCCTTCTTGTACTGCTCTTACGTAGTTAGTTAGATTTGGGTGGAAGAAACTTCTTAGTGTCAATAGGACAGACTACCCTGAGCTGTGAAGCTCTTTTATTCCAACCTAGACTATGAAGAAATCGATTCTGACATTGTGATAACCTCCTATGTTCTGGGTAAGAAAATTGAGTGGAACTGTGAGAAGCTCAATGAGATGCTTGGGGAACATTGGGATTAGGCACTTCAGTATGGGTGAGTGGTGTGAGTCTGTCTGAGTGCACAAGAGCCTTGTGGAATAGCAGTAGGAGACCTAAGTTTGCTGAAGGGGTAGCTCTTAAGAAACTGGGGATAGATCACTACATTCTCATAAAGTCCTGAACATGACCCTATGGAGCGCTAAGATAGGTAGCGGCGGACATTCCACCAACATGAATGCTATGAGCACCTTCGCCGTCTTCATGACTCTAAGAACAGAAAGTTCAATCTACCTATGCTCTGATGAAGTATATGATCTATGCCTTCGAAAGCCCTGAGAAGCTGCTTCCCTATGGGATGATTCTGTCCCACCTGTTCGAACTCGAAGGAGTTCAGCTGCCACCTAGTTGGGAGAACACTGCACAACACGTAGTCGACCTCAAGACCCTCAAACCCATGGGAGTCTACTACGAGAAGCAAGTTTGTTGGTTCAATGCCCGGGATAAGAAGCAGTTATGAGTTCTTTGAAAAAGGGGCCCGCTGGTAAGGGCAAGGCCAAGTTGTTGAGCTGACTGAGAGTGAGAGGAACCTGTTGCCATCTTCAAGAAGGTTGGCAAGCTCAAGCACCATAATAGTGAAATCCTTCGCAAGCTGTCCAAGCTTGGGAAGAAACTGAAGAAACGCGCCTCGTCTGACAGCGGGTCTGATAGCATTTAGTGCGATCTCTGATCTTCCCATCCTTTGCTTTCTGCAGTTCCTTTCGCATCTAGTAATCCCGTCCCACGTCTAAGTGTCTAAGAGTCTAAGTGTCTTAGTGGTTTTTGTCCTCACCTTTTTTGATGCTGAAGGGGGAGAGAACTATGGACTAAGTATCTAATAAAACAGGTACCTGCGTGTGATCGCTGCTGTTGGGATAAGACCTTGTTACGCTTATGGTTATATGGCGATGTTTATTTATGCTCTGATTTAATTCCTTGACTAACTTGTTTGTGCTGACTTATGCTTTGAGAATTTTTGGATATCTAAGTCAGGGGGAGTGCAATAGTCATGATACTTATATGGGCTGTTTCTGCTGGAACCTTTATGTGATATCATGGAATCATGCTACATCATATCTGCACATAGTCAGGGGGAGCAAATTATGAGAGTCTGGTAATTTATGTGTAGTACTTTGTAGTTATCTCTGCAATGATTAGTGAACATGCTACGAATCTTGACATGAAGTACTTGCACTTAGATAGGGGGAGCATGCGCATCTTATGTGAAACTTGATATCTTTCATGCTCTGTCCATGATTAAATTAGGCTCACACGTTGCTCATTACATTAGTAACATGTCATCATCAAAAGGAGAGAATGTGGACCTTTTTTGTCGTGCACTATGTTTAAGTTTTGATGATTCCATGTAGTTAAGATGAGATAGGAACTACAAATTTAGCAATTCGAAACACGTATGTATCATGTACTTATATTTGAGTGAATTGCATCTTTACACTATGATTCCATTGCAACGTGACTTATGTGATACCACGGTGATCATTGATTCCACCGTCATGATATCATTGTTACGTGAATTTGAAAGTATGCATAAATCGAATGAAAATTGACTATGATCTTGAAGCTATTTGTGTAAAATGACATGATTAATCCTTACTGTGTTGCGCTATGTTGATTAGAGTAAGGATTATGCGTTAATTTGAGAAAGGATCATTATGATATACATGATAAAAAATATTACTGCTGGAATCTGCCTATATATGGAATGAGATCTTCTATATCCTTGAATGTGCTAAATATGGATATTATATGCTAACGATATATTTGCAAGAATGCTTATCCGTTTTTAAGATATGCTGAAATAGGAATTATATGATTCGGATGCATTTAATTCGTGCTTATCTGTTTAAGTTATTGCACTTGTGCTATACATGTGAGGCGACCCTCGTTTTCTAATTATGATTAGTGGCGGATTTCCGCAACGTAAGCCGCGGAAGGCCCGTCTAATTAAAACTTTTTCTAAAAGATATTATAATACAAGAAAATATTATTTACATAATAGTATCTGTACAATGGGCCGAAGCCCCCAAAATGTCAAAAGGTCAAAAACCCTATCGCCGCTCCACAGGTCTTCATCCATGTACCGCCTCGCCCTCAAAAGTCCGTGGAGCACTGCCACCAGCCGTCTCAGTCTTGACTTGTGTCAGCGTCAGACTCGGTACCTACAACATGTAAAAGACTGAGCTATTGCCCAGTAGGTGAATATGCAATGCAACGTGCACTCATTCCCATCCCAATTATCACAACATGATATAATGCACGCTCGTTCCCACATTTCTATCGTATCTCAATATCAGGGCCCTAGGCTGGACTTGGCACCTCGCGCGCAATAAAATAGAATATATCATCTGGTCGCTAACGCCAGACTAGTGGTGCCCACGGCGATAGTGCGTTGATCGATCACGTCAACGTCCTCCTATCAGGTCGCCCCTTCCGCTACACAACTCATCCGACGGTTTGCACCTCAGGTCGCTCACGCCCGAGTAGACAGATTGCTCACGTCTGTCTCCCGTCAGGTGCCCCGCGAGTCCAACCTCAACTCCGCTACGAGTCTGACTGCCAAAATCGGCACACTCTACCCCCGCTCAATTGACACCTTAAGCTTTAAGGTGTCACCACTAATGTGGTCATTATCCCTCACAATGTCGTGCGATGCCATGCATATACGTGATACACATGAAAACGTGATGTCACATAAAACATACGTAAAACACGTAAATCATCAAATCACATAATCACACAGTAGTAGGTAAGCATTTACGTGTCGTAGATGAATGATTCACCTACCTGTCCTCATGATAAAATTAGTCACGAAATCTGGTAAATTTCCTACGCTTCGATCATCTGAGTATTGAAAATATTTTCATATCAATACATTTACTGAGTCATATAAGTTTCGAAAACGATAAAATTATCAAAACCCTAAAATTCATGAAAACCTTAAAAATAATGAAATCCTTAAAATAAATAAACCCTAAAATATCGAAACCCTAGAAATAGCAAAACCCTAAAATACCGAAAATTTATTAAGTGTAGGAAAATTTTAAAATGCTGAAATTATTTTAAGTGTCGAAACCCTTCTATTCACAAGCTACTCACAAACCCTAAATAAATCATGCCGAATTCTTTATGAAGTTGTCGAAGTCCTACTAATATCGAGATCTTATATCGAAATCTTACTATTATACATATCGAAATCTCTTTATTATTCATCTCGAAATCTCCTTATTATATATCTCGAAATATCTTTATGAAGCATCTCGAGATTATTCTATTACAGACTTCGAAATCTTTGGTGGTATACCGTGTCGAGAACTTTTGTCGAAAACTGTTATACATCTCGAAATCATTTTTTTTGTTGGATGCCAAAACATTGATAAGTGGCTAAAACATTAATCATGCCGAAAGCTTTAAATGTCGAAACCTAGGATTACTCAAAACTTAAATTGCTAAAACACCTCTGCTGCCAAAAACGTCCTAGGGATTTCAATTACTTAAAACCCCAAAACTATTTTATGTATCGAAACAATTTCATGCCGAGAACATTCAAGTCAATCTCGAAAACACTAAAACACCAAGATATTTAAACACTAAATAGAGTCAATCATCGAAGACATGGGGTCACATATTCAATTACTCCAAAATATAAATACACGCATGAAGACATAATTAATCCTAAGATATGGATTTCTACCATTCAACATAAAATATTAAAACATCAGCATATGTGAAAAATTACTGAAGTCACGAGAACTTCAATTAAGCATTACCTATTTCACACGTTCGTATAAACTACCTAGAACCTAATGAAATTCCCGTATTATAAATAAGGTATTTACCTTTCCTCCGTTAAAATTCTAGGAATTGTTGAAGTTTTTAGCTTGCTGAGATTTCACCTTCCTTTAGTTCTTTCGTTCCTTATTCTCAAATGAATTCTTTCTCCCTATTGATTTCGTTATATATTGGGATAAATACTAAGATTTCGATATTTGTGATGATGGGACATTATGATGACGTGAGTTTCCCTTAGAATTAAGCAATATTAGAAGTTATCTTTACATTTAAGTAGTTGGGCTTCAATTACTCACGTTGGGCTATTCCTTAAGTGAGTTGGGCCCTTTTTATTTCTTTTGGCTTCTTTGCATTTTTAGTCCCTATATACTTCTTGGGCTTTCTATACCTTTTCGCCCATATTATTTTATTCACTCTCGGGCCCATTTATTATTTCCGACTCGGCTCCGAAAAATCTATTTATCAAAAATTAACTTCATTAATTCGAACCTTCCAAAAATAATTCCGTGATAATAACATACTAATCCTGTGTAAATTTTACGGGTATTACAACATGGAAAGGATATGTGCTATACATGGAAAACACGTCATCCACTGGAACTTGTCCATATTTAGGAAGAAATCATGCAGATATCATTAGCAATTGCATCTTAAATGTTAGAGTCAAACGAATTGTTTCCCTGTGCGAATATGGTATTTATTTGAATGGAAATTCGTGATTAATGTGCTGCATAATTGATAAGATGATGAGTGGAACTATTTATGGTATCTTCGTAAGTACCACAGTGCTAATATGGATAAGATCTGCCTATATGGTAAGGAAAAGGTATTTAGAGTGAAATTTCATATTAATGAATATGACCGTTGTGATACTTGGAGCTTAATTTGGCATGATAATTATGATGGAATGATGTGCTGAATTGGTGATTGCGATTGACATTCCATAGGAAGTGGTGATACTAACAGGATTATATAAGTCAACACTTCAACATCGGGTGCAGACAACGAACGAAGATACACACGAGATAGCAAGAACAGAGATCTGCATTAGAGCGTTTGATTTGTGAATTATTATTCTCTGTTTGTGCTTTGTGCTTTCATTTGCGATAGTTGAGTGCACCCTAAGTTAGAAAACTACCATACCGATTTGAGCGTGTGTGAACCTCACAAGAAGGCAAGAGTGAAGCGTGCCTTTCGTGAAGGGAGGATTTGAGATCCAGCTGACCTTCGGGAGCGAGCTGTTTCCAGTCGGAGAATAGGGATTCTCAGGGAACGACGTGGAACGAAACTCGGCATTAGGCACCCTAGCCGCAGTCTAGTATTCATCTTGGTCTTGGTTGTGTTTGAGCGATCGGTCACTTCTGTAACCAACTACGATCCACTCGACCAATAGATAAGGGAATAACCATCAAAACATCTTAATTCCGTTGTTCTCATTTTAAAGATACATTTGATCAAAGAGGCAAAAGGTTTTAGTAGTCTAATCCACCCTCCCCCCTCTTAGGCACATATTTTACTTCAACTGAGTTTGACTTGGTATTTAAGTTAGGTGTCTAATTTTAGCAAGTTTCCTTAAGTTTGGATTTGGGATTCAAAAGGAGAGAAAATCATGGCAAAAGAATCTCTCAACTTTAGGAGTAAAAATCAGAAATCATATCTTTGAGATATCCTTGGGATTTTCAACTATAGCATAGTATAAATAGGGCTGCCTATTTCATACTCTAAGAGATATTTTTCGTGCTCCATGAGTGAAAAATTTCGTCCATCACAAGCACAAAAACACACACCGAACGCACAGTTTTCTTCCACGCGACGGCCTAGTTCTCTGCAGCCATCTTTAGAGAACCGATTCCATGGTGCACTGCAAGGTCGGCGTGACGATCTAGTGCCATCCACCACCATCGACGTAGTCTTGAAGAAAAGGACGAGGAGCTGCCACTCGCTTGAACTGGTAAATCTCTACGGGTTCGACCCGCCCTATTACGTGTCAATGTGTTACTATTCTGATCGGACCAACGAGGGCAATCGAAAACCCAAAAATGTTTGTTCCGCACCGTATTCGGGGACATGGCGTCTCGGTACACACCAGGTAACCCAACAATTTTATATCCCGTAAAAGCCTAATATCGGTTGTTATTTATTTAAATTTCTTCGGATGCTTTTGTGTTGTATTGTATTTTCGACAGGTATTGATGAACAATAACCACAAACGGGAATATTCGGACCTTGAGAGAATTGGGAAGCCGTTAATCCAAATATTGGCCCAAAAGAAAATATGATTTGGACCAAAGAATTAAATTGCAGCCCACGTAGTTAGAGTTATACCAATTTAATCATTGTCTATCTATGATAGAAGCCCACATCACAAGAGACAAGCACACAAATGGAGAAAGCACCGAGAGAGGCGAAGACGACGATCAGATCATCATCGTGCACACGGCTCCAGGAAGGAAAAAGAACAAGATCAGCTGCACCGTATCTGAAAGAGGGAGATTCGCAAGATGTTGATTTCACTAGTTGGCTCTTTGTTGAAGTTGCCATCATCTATAAAAGGAGACACACCAGACGTGATCGAACGGAACCATGAAGCATCCTTCTCTCCACTCAAACACACAACGTGCACACCCCAGCCTCTCAAGCACCCTTCTCAGGGTAGGCAGCTGTAACTAGGAACCGAACCACACATTCAAGGAAGCCATCGAGCACATCCTTACTACGCTGCCATCGACGCAAACACCAAACACCCACCTCACCTCAAGCACACACCTCACGCCAAGACTGGAACCAGCTCGCACTTCAACCCAGAAATCGCATAGCAGAACCTCAATCAGCTGCTGGAAATTCTATTTGAAGCACGCAGCTGAAACCGGTGCACTTCCCTCAGCCGCTCACCAATTGTTCGATGAAATCACCCAACGACGCACGCGTTAGCGCAGCGAGCAACTGAAGCTCACATATCGCACACAAGGGAGGGCAGTACACGGATCGGCTGAGACGTGACATGAGACAGAACCGAATCGAGATTGGGAAACTTGGAGGGGACACAACGTTATCGGAGCCAAATATCTAGGAAGAAACTATGTCTATCTTTCATATTTGCATATTCTCTTGTTTCCATCGTGAATATGAGTAGCTAATTTTATCGTGTGCTTGGGGTGTAATGAACGGTAGGTAGAGCTATTGGACGTAAAATACTCGAGAACATGCAATATTGGCTATTTATCATTTGTGATATTATTTTTCAAATTAATATGTCTATGTGTTGATTTGAATATCACTTCGATATGTCTATGTATTGATGCGATTTTGTGGTAATACCGTTTTAGGGCGACAACTAGAAAAACGATTAGGCCTTTCATAAAATGATAGGAGTTCAATTATAGGGCGACAACAAATAATCGATCCTCGATGTAGGTAAATTAATATATATATATATATATATTCTCACAACCGTCTAGGGCGACAGCAAATTCAGACGTGAGTAGGAATTACTGCGACTTAGTCATTATTGTTTTGTGTTAACGATAATTTACGGCCTCGTCAATGATACCTAGCGGGATTCGAAATTCCGAGCACATTTGTTTTATATAAAAGTTATTTTTAAATATTTAAGTTGTGTTCAAGCTTTTGGTTTTGTTAGGATTTATTTTATAAATCAAGATACAACTTAAAAATATTTATTTAGGCTAAATATAAAATTGATAGGCTATTACTAGTACTCAAGTTATTACTCGTGTTCGATATTCGGATACTTGCTATATCTATTCTACAAACGACACGTACACTGCCTCGCGCGTGGTGCTAGTTATACATATTCGTTTTAATTATTACTTGACCTACTCGCACGGATCTTTATTTAATATATTAAAGTACACGCTTGCGATCAGTGTGTAGCCATACTTTTCAAAAGAATCTGTGACCTTCGTGTTCCATTGGCGTCACTAGGGATTTCTCAAGCTTACAAGCATTGGTTGACATTAATAATGGATTGTCCATGTGAATATCCCCATGAAGATCACTTCTGAAAAGCATCGGTAAGATCGAGTTGAAAGGGTGCCTAATCAAGAGAGTCAGCCAATGCAGTGAGTAAGCGCACATTATTATTTTCACATGATAAAAATTTCATAATAGTCCAACACCCATTGAAGCGATCAGTGCTTGCATCACATTAAAGCTTCACTTTATGCACCCATCACACAATTGGGCTTTCTATACGGGCGAAAATCAACAATCTTGCATGTATGATTTACTCTTATGCTTTACTTGAAAGATGATTATATGAGATAAAGAATAAAGAGAAGATGAAGAGTTAAGACTTAAGCAGTGACAGAACCAACTTTCAAGGGTCAAAGTTAAATATGCCCAAACTGGGGGTCAAAGTATAAAAAACAGACTTCAGAAAAAACAAGAAAAAAGACACTTTGGGTATTCGAACCCACGTAAATGGTGGGACCGACTTTCACGACATTGATTATTTCAACTAGACTAAGCACCATTCTTGGTTTTAAGTATATACGAACAGCTTATAGACAATTTTCTCGGGGGGTCATGCCCCCAAGCTCCAAAGTAGGTCCGTCCCTGCTTAAGAGAGGCAACATAGTCTTGAGACCATGCTTGTTTTGGAGTCGTCATGAGAATTGATCATAAAACATGAACATATGTGTGCCTAGGATGTTACATGAGGAGAAGTAGAAGGAGATGAAGTAACCAGGCAATATAGAATGAGGTGACGTATAATGATCATGGGGAATGTGTGGTCTGATTAAGTCAGTCATAAAATCCAGCTCGTTTGGAGATGATTTTGTTGGAATTAATTCTCATTTCACATGCATTGGTGAAACGTACTGATAAACGTATCATAGTACGTTTATCGTAGTATTTAATTGGCTCATAATAGAGTTTTTGTAGACATCTCATGCACTTATTCACCATATTCTACTTATTTTGGTGTTATAAGACCTTGGGACGAGTTTCGGGCGAAAAGAAGCGAAAACGAGGCAAAACGGCTCGAAGACGAGGAAAACTGGTGTATGTCACGGCCGTGACACCCAGTGCACGTGGCCGTGACAAGGGGCAGAGGCCAACCAACGAGTACGTCACGGCCGTGACACCTATTGCACGTGGCCGTAACATCGAGCAGAGAGCGAAGAAGTTACAATACAAGCTCGTCACGGCCGTGACACCCAATGCACTTGGCCGTGACACTTGGCAGAGAGTCGAAGCTCAGAATGTGACGGCCGTGACGTCCCATGCACTTGGACGTGACACATCGCAGTGAGCGTAGCGAGTTGAGTCGGTGATGGTCACGGCCGTGACGGCCCATGTCCCAGGCCGTGACCGTTACGAAAAATCTTATAAAAGCCCCAATTCGACTCAAAAAAAGGGGACACTTACCAGAATATCAACCCTAATCAATTAAGGGACGAAAAAGAGCCTTGAAGAACAAGGAATTACATCCCGGAGCACGAGAGACGGATCAGCGCCACACCCAATTGAACGAAGAACGAAGATTCATCCACGCTACCATCCCTAATTGGCCAGTATTCAAGATCATGAGTCTTCCTTCTCTGTTCTCTATTTTTTTGCTGTTTTCTCGTCTATTATGAGTAGCTAAATTCCCTATGTGTTTGGGATTAGATGAACGCTAGGTTATTTCGTATATAAGACATATGTTTATCGTGACTTGTGTATTCTGACTATTTGTCGTTCTATGAATGTTTTCTTCGCTTTAATATGTCTATGTGTTAAAGTGAATGCAAGGAAAATGTTTAGGGCGACAGCTAAACAATGATTAGGCCGTTCGTAGATGTAGGATTCGAGTATATGGCGAAAGCAAATACTCGATCCTGCTGTTAGTAGTTACTGAATTTTAGATCCCCGCGAGCGTTTAGGGCGACAGTAAACTCGCGAGCGGTAGGAAATTACTGGATCTAGTCAAGAATCACGTAGGCACGATATTTCACTGTCTTAGGTGATAATACCTAGCGGGATTCGATTCCCGAGCACATCCTTATTATCTGAAAGCTCTCTACCAGTTTAGGCGTGTTCTTTGAGTCTCTAGTTGATTTAGGAGTAATCTGTTAGGATAGTTCGTAAAACCATCTGCGTATTTTATTTATGCTGAATATCGAGTCGATAGGTCACTACTAGTACTTAGTTTATTCCTCGTGTTCGATACTCGTTTGCTCACTTTACTGCCCTACAAACGATAGGTCCACTGCCTATCGCACGTTGGTGATAGTAATTAGGTATTCGTTTTATTTTATCAGTTGTCGCACTTGCAAATTATATTAGCACACCACGTGTCGTTCAAGTTTCGGGGAATAAATTGATATTAGGAACACCGTAGTTCGATACTTAGCCACTTTTATTTGACGTTTTCTTTGCCTTTTACTGTTTGCGTTACTTGTGTTATTTGCGTTATTTGTTTTCATACATCACTATTAGTCTCGTAATCTGTTCGACGTATTTATTTATTTCCTTGCTATTTTGTTTTCACTTAGTGAAGGTAGGATTCAGTAGTGAATGACCCGAAGCCATCCATCGGTTCCATTGTTGAAGCAGACCCAGATTTCGAGCGCAAGTTACAAAGGAAACTCAAGTATGACACCGAAGGAGCTTCCACTAGCTCTCAGGACCATATAGTTAGCTATTTAGAGGATAGTTCGCAGGAGTCGATCCAAAACTCTCATGTAGAGGCATCCGTGGATAGCCCAAACACGGAAGTAACGATGGGGACCACCAAGTGCCCATCCGTCACATTCCAGAGGAGGAGCCATCACTACAAGATCTCCTCAAGAAGCCGCGCTAGGCGGTACTGAGTTGGCGATTGTCATCCCGCCGATCGAGAACAACAATTTCGAGCTGAAGCACTCCTGGCTTCAGATGATCTTCCAGACGGCCCAGTTTGAGGGCAATCCAGACGACGATCCCTATTCCCATCTGAAGGCGTTCTTGACGGTGACTGACACCATCAAGATCAACGGGGTCTCGGGCGATGCGATCAAGCTAATGTTATTCCCGTTCTCGTTGAAGTTCAGAGCGAAGGACTGGTTGGAGATGTTGCCGCCCAGATCGATCACCACGTGGGAGGAGATGCGAGCCGCTTTCATTGGCCACTACTTCCCACTATCAAAGGTTCAAAGGCTGAAGACGGAGATCTCACTTTTCCACCAGAAAGACTCAGAAAACCTCTACGATGTATGGGAGCGCTACAAGGCGTTACTGAAGAGGTGCCCACAGCACGGGATGTCAAAGGCAGCCCAAATCAACCGATTCCACGAGGGCTCAATGACCAGACTGTCCATATGTTAGACGGAGCCGCAGGAGGAGGACTCGTGAAGCTCAACGCAACAGACGCTTGGAACCTAATTGAGGACTACTCGAGGAACAGCTTCATGAGGGGCAATACAAGGATGAAGACACCCGGCGTATTCGGAGTTAGCGAGGAGACGGCCACGAATGCTAAATTCGAGGCGCTTCAGCAACAAATCGCTGCGACGATCTCAGTTGCAGACAGTCATCGGCGCACTACTCTCGAAATTTGGGCAGACTCAGCCTGTTAATGCCGTGATGACCACTGTACCGACACAACACACGCCATACGTGCCATTATGCGGAATTTGTGGTGCAGCCCACGAGACCTCAGAATGCTAACTTGGGCAGCCGCTAGAGCACGTAGACTATATGGGCAATTACCAAGGTGGCCAGCGACGCTTCCAACCCCGAGCGCACCCCAATCTGGCGTACGGGAATCAGAACCACCAGTGGCAAGGATCGCCTGGATTTCAGCTTAGGCCGTCCGGTTTCCAAAATGGGGCGCCACGCCAGTACATGAACGCACCCGTAGGAGGATCCGACGACATGAGGGAGATGAAGGACATGATGAAGGCGCTCCTCACGAACTTCAGCAGCACCACCGCAGCCCACGAGAGCCGAATGACGAAGATAGAGGAGTACATGGAGGCGAACGACGTGCGTGTCCAGAACACGGACGCCTCACTGAAGAAGTTGGAGCAACAGGTGGGCCAGATAGTGAAGCAGTTGGCGGGGCGTACTCAGGGCTCACTCCCAAGCTCACCGAGCCGAATCCAAAGGAGTATTGCAAGGCGGTGACGCTAAGGAATGGACAAGAACTGCAGAAGTGCCCGCCAAGAAGAAGGCAAAGGAGAATGCCAACTTCGAGAGCCACGACGGGCCCGAAGTTGAGGAGATCAGAGTCGACGATGTCGAGAAGGCCGACGCTAAGAAGGAGAAGGTCGAGCCCGAAAAGGAAAAGGCAAAGGAGATCCAGCGGCCACCGGTGAAGCCATACCAGCCGAAGATCCCGTACCCGGCTCGACTGAAGAAGGACAAGGACGAGGCACAGTTTGGTAAATTTATGGGTATGTGTAAGGAATTGATATTAACTTACCTTTTGTTGAAGCTATTGCGCAGATGCCCAGCTTCGCCAAGTTCTTAAAGGACCTGCTGACGAACAGAAGGAAGCTCGAACACGTCTCCACTGTATGCCTACGAGGGCAGTGCTCGGCAATTCTCCAAAGCAAGATCCCTAAGAAGCTTAAGGACCCAGGGTGTTTTACTATTCCCTGTCTTATAGGAGATTTAGTGATTGAGAGTGCGTTAGCTGACTTAGGCTAGTATTAGTCTCATGCCATATTCTATGTGTAAGCGTTTAGGCCTAGGTGAACCACGACCCACTAGGATGAGCCTCCAATTAGCTGATAGGTCGTTAAAGTACCCTCGAGGTGTTATCGAGGATGTCCTAGTCAAGGTTGATAAATTTGTGATCCCTGCTGATTTTGTTATTTTAGATATGGAGGAAGACGAAAATGTTCCCTTGATCTTAGGTAGACCGTTCTTAGCGACGGGAGAGACCATGATAGATGTTAGAAATGGGACATTTGACCTTGACAGTAGACGGCGAAAAAGTTACTTTTAATATGGCCGACTCGATGAAAAAGAGTGACGAGCAAGATGATACATGTTATTTCTTAGACGTCTTTGAGCACTTTCTCTTTTCCGTGCAAGGTCTGTCGCAGGTCGGCGAGCAGGACATGCATACGATTATGGCATTCGATGAGTGTGGGGAGGAAGTCGACGAGCCCATCATAGCCATCGATGAGAGCAGCGAAGAGGACAAGGAAAGAAGCTCGGTCGAGGAGCCACCAGTCCTAGAGTTAAAGCCGCTGCCCGACCACTTTGAGTACGCATTTCTTGGTAGCAACGGAGGGCTGCCAGTCATCATCTCGTCGAGCCTCGACGACGGACAGAAGGGCCAGCTCTTAGACGTGTTGAAAGCGCACAAAAGGGCTTTGGCGTGGAAGATATCCAACATAAGGGGTATCAACCCGAGCTACTGCATGCACAAGATCCTCATGGAGGACAATTTCAAGCCGGTCGTTCAACGTCAAAGGCGACTAAATCCCAACATGAAGGACATTGTAAAGAAGGAGGTGATCAAGTTGCTAGACGCGGGGATAATCTATCCCATTTCAGACATCGCGTGGGTCAGCCCGGTCAAAGTGGTCCCAAAGAAGGGAGGCATGATGGTCGTCACCAACGACAAGAACGATCTGATCCCGACGAGGATCATGACCGGATGGCGCGTCTGCATCGACTACAGGAAGAGAACGATGCGACGAGAAATGATCACTTTCCTTTACCATTTATTGATCAGATGTTAGAAAAGTTAGCGGGTCACTCATTTATTGTTTTCTCGATGGTTTCTCAGGTTATCTGCAGATCCCCATAGCACCCGAGGACCAGGAGAAGACCACATTCACGTGCCCGTTCGATGTTCGCGTACCGAAAGATGCCATTCGGTCTCTGCAATGCCCCAGCCACCTTCCAGCGATGCATGATGGCCATATTCGACGAACTGGTAGGTGAGGTAATGGAGGAATTTATGGACGATTTTTCTGTGTTTGGTTCGTCATTCGATATGTTTGTCTAATTTGAAGCTCGTAATCGCACGATGCGAGGAAACGAACTTGGCACTTAATTGGAAAAAGTGCCACTTCATGGTTCGAGAGGGTATAGTTCTCGGTCACAAGATCTCCTCTAAGGGAATCGAAGTGGACCGAGCTAAGTTGGAAACGATAGAAAAATTGCATGTCCCTCGAACGTGAAGTCGATTAGAAGCTTTCTAGGACATGCTGGATTCTATCGTAGGTTTATTAAAGATTTTTCTAAGATCGCGAGACCCATGTCTAGGTTGCTAGAAAAAGATGCCCCGTTTGAATTTAATGACGAGTGTCTGCATGCTGTTAATTTGATTAAGGAGCGACTTATCGCAGCACCTATTATGGTAGCCCTGACTGGGGGCTGCCCTTTGAACTAATTGCGATGCTAGTGATTATGCAGTTGGGGCGTGCTAGGGCAGCGCAAGGATAACCATTTCAGGCCGATCTACTACGCGAGTAAGACGTTAGACGCAGCCCAAACCAATTACACGACCACCGAAAAGGAGCTGTTGCCGGTCGTGTTTGCTTTCGACAAGTTCTGGTCATATCTTATCCTATCCAAAGTTATTGGTTTTACTGACCATTCTGCTCTTAAGCACTTGTTAGCAAAGCCCGATGCCAAGCCACGGCTAATCAGATGGATCCTACTACTACAAGAGTTCGATATAGAGATCCGGGACAAGAAGGGTGCGGAGAACCTAAGCGGCGGATCACCTCTCTCGACTGGAGGAGTCCAAAATATACCACAAGGACGGAAGGCCTATATAAGATAGGTTCCCAGACGAGCATCTTTACTCGGTACAGGTGGTAAGTGACGACACTCATTGGTTTGCAGATTACGCTAACTATCTTGTTGCGAGGGTCCTACCAAAGGAGTACACCAGTCAACAAAAGAAGAAATTCTTTTCTGATTTGAGGTACTACTTTTGGGAAGACCCATATCTTTTCAGGCGATGTGCAGACCAGGTGATACGACGATGCGTGGCTGCTCCAGAGACGACGCAGATCCTTAGGCACTGCCACAACGGACCGATCGGAGGGCACTACGCAGCCAACAGAACCGCTCAGAAGGTGTTAGAAAGCGGATTCTACTGGCACACTATCTTCAAGGAGGCCCAAAGGTACGTTGACACTTGTGATCAGTGTCAGCGCGCAGGTAATCTCTCGAAACGCAACGAAATGCCCCAGAACTTCATCTTAGTTTGTGAAATTTTTATGTATGGGGTATATATTTTATGGGTCTGTTTCCTAGCTCTTACAATAATAAGTACATTCTAGTTGCTATCGATTACATGTCCAAGTGGGCCGAGGCGCAAGCCTTACCCACGAACGACGCTAGGGTAGTCGTTAGATTTCTACGAGCATTATTTTCACGTTTTGGGGCGCCTAGGTGCATTATTAGCTATAGGGGTACACATTTCTGTAACACCCAGTTTGCACACACGTTAGAACGTTACGGTGTTAAACACAGCCTATCCACCCATACCACCCCCAAGCTAGCGGTCAGGTCGAAGTAGTGAATCGTGAGCTGAAACGTATTTTAGAAAAGACCATAGAAGGGAACTGTAGGGAGTGGGCGAATAAGTTGAACGATGCACTTTGGGCATATAGGATTGATATAAGACACCTATAGGCACTACACGTATAGATTAGTCTATGGGAAGGCGTGCTACCTCCCCGTAGAAATAGAGCATAAAGCCTATTGGGCGATTAAGTCGCTGAATTTTGATTTGGGGGACGCCGGCGGAAAGCGGCAACTCCGAATTAACTAGTTAGATGAGTGGCATTTATCGGCTTACGATAATGCTCGCATGTATAAGGAACGTTCAAAAGCTTACTATGATAAGAAAATTAGGCAAAGACGAGAGTTCCAGGAAGGGGACCAAGTCCTCCTCTTCAACTCTCGGCTTAGGCTCTTTCTCGGCAAACTTAGATCACGTTGGTCGGGCACCGTTACTCGTGTTTTTCCTTATGGTACTGTTGAGATTTCAGGTATGGAGCAAGGTACTTTCAAGGTGAACGGCCACATGTTGAAGCACTATCACGCAGGCGAGAAGACGTGAGCGAAAAGGAAGTGCTGTACCTGGACTTCCAGACTTGAGCGAACGAAAGAGGTCCGGATAAAGACGGTAAAGTAAGCGCTTCTTGGGAGGCAACCCAGATATTCTTGTTTATGTTTTAGCCATTAGTATAGTAAAAAAAAAGTGGGTCAAGGCCAAGGCTTAAGACGTCACGGCCGTGACAGACTATAGATACGTCACGGCACGGCCTAAGGACTAAGACGTCAGGCGAGAGAGCACGAGAAAACATCACGGCCGACGGCCAGGCAGGCTCATGCTTCAGAGCACGCTTCGCTTCGACGGCCGTGACGAGGTCCAGAGGCACTCTCTGCCTTATGTCACACTTCCGACCGTGACCGTCGACTAATAAAAAAATCATAATAATAAAATAAAATAAAAATTAAAGAAAATAATGATAAATAAAAAAAATTCGACGAGGCCACGGCCCATGACGTCGACGTCACGGTCGTGACGACCGACAGAGGCAAGCACTGCATCGCGCAACGGCCACGTGACTCATACGTCACGGCCGTGACATGTGTGGATTTAAAGGCAAAAATGCCTTTTTTCTTCCCTTATTCTCTCTCTTTCACCCTTCTCTCTCTCGCGCGATTTTCTCTCCCCCTACCACCTTCAATCACCACCACCAACGCCATAACCGCGCCACCCCGCATCTCGAATTCCGATAAATCCCCCCAAAAGTAATTAAGCTCACAAGGTATGACTTCTCTCCCCTCTAATTAGGGTAAATTTGGGGGATTTCTCGAAGTGGGCGAATTTTAGGACAAATTGTGCTTTTTCTACGTTCATTGCATGCTATAATCTATGGGTATGCCTACTCCATTGCTATCATCCGTGAATTCTGATTTCTATGACGAGAACCCTAATTTTCGAATTTGGGATTTTCGAATTTGGGTCTAATTTGATGTTGATCTTGCTCTTTTATGGTGATATACATGCTAATAACACCTTGAGTATGCTTAATTTCATGACTTTATTCATTAATGTCGGACTCTAGGATGAAGAACCCTAATTTTGAATTTTGGGGATGTTTGGGAGTGTTTGGTGAAATTACTGCTTTCTATCGTTGTTCCGCTTTGATATTACCCTATGAAGTCTAAGGCATGCGTTTTATCAGTCGATTATCTAGCCTAAATTGCAAATTCGAGTTTGCACGTTACATGTTCGACAAAACGCCACATTGAGCTTCTCGTCTGTTCTTGAGTATTATGTGTCCTTTGTCGCTATTTTGGTCGAGTCGAACTGCTTGCATTTAATTGTTATTTCTTCGAGCTCACATTTTTCTTCCAGGTACTATGGGTAAAAGCCGCTCCTCAGCTCAGCGTGACCCGCCTCGCGCTCGCCCGCTCGTCAAAGGCGACGTGGGCCCCCGCTGACACTGCTAGAAGCCATGGGTCAGTTCACTGACGAGGCTCAGACTGCATGCTACAACAGGCTGAAGGAATGAAGTTCATCCTCATGGACCAGATCGACTACGATACGCTGGCGAAGCACCACATCGACCAGCAAGTCGCCCAGTACCTCTCACTCAGTGGACCACCTTCGTGAGCATTGACGAACCGGCGTACAAGGAGCTCACCCTGGAATTCTTGTCCACGTTCTCCTACGATGAATACGGTGACCGCACAATCAAATTTCGGGCATTCAACGAAGAGCACATAGTGACGGTCGACAACCTATGCCATGCACTTGGAGTACCAGTGCCATTCCCGCACCGGTCCTATGCGACCTACTTTGATCAACCGGGAGGTCGACAGGGTTGCTGGGCTGACATTTCTCGACCAGGCGAGCCAGAATTTAGCCCGAAGACTTCGAAGGCGTCTGCGCTGAGGAGCCCAGGACTCTACATCCACCGCCTCCTCATGACCTCGCTCACACCAAGGGACGAGTCGCACGGAGCAATCACCCTCCGTGACCTCTTCTACCTAACTAAGTTGCAGCAAGGCAGGAGTCCATTTGGGAATGGTGCTGGCCACGCTTTCAGTGCTCAGGCAGAACAAGAAGCCATGACAAGATCGCCGTGGGAGCACTCATCACCAAGATCGTCCGGGGACTACGCCTGTGGCCAGCGAACGCACCCGAGATGGAGATAGTCGGCGGGCGCAACCCCTTGAACGACGAGATGCTCGTGAAGATGAAGATGCTCGTGAAGGCACCCACCTGGACCCGCACGAACAAGGTGTACGTCTGGCACGAGATGTATCGTGGCCAGACGGACCACGTCGACGTCCCCGCCGACCAGCTATACCCTAGGGCCCTTAAGAAAATGTAAAATATATCAGTTTCTTTGCAACTATACTAAATTATATTTGTAAAGAGGTTAAAAACACATAATAAGTTTATATCACGATCACATATGTATATTATAAAATTTTCTTTATATTACATATATTTCAAAATTTTCTATATTATATTACATATTCATATAAGTCATTAAGAAAATGAAAATAATGCAAGTCCAACATCAATGAGTATGTTCAAACGCGTATATTCAACAAGGTTAAACAATGTACGAAATTTAAATAATAGAACTATAAGACTATCATAATATCTAGACTAATAATAAACTATTTAACGAGATAAATAAACTTTCAAGCTATTCCTCTTTTTTTAAACTTCATTTACATTGCTTATTGTATTTGAATAATATATGTTATTTTCTATATTCTAACTAACAAGGCTTGTTAAAAACTGGGCCAAACATTTGAGAAGCCCAAGAACCATAAAATAGAATACCAGAAATGCCCTAATTAGTTAATTTCAGAAGTTATGGATGAGATATATCCAACCGCGACGATATATATACATATATGTATGATACATTTTTTTGGGCCCCTTCGAAAGCTGGGCCGAGGCGACCGCCTCACTGGCCTTATGGACGCTACGGCCCTGATCCCATGGATTGAAAAAGATACCTTGCCAACATGCCTTTTAGAATTATTGTACTATTTTCAAGTGTACCTCCTCGTATGATCTTTGTATTAATCTTCCATTCACACTGTAACAATAAGGAACTTGGCACGCTGTTCTAATCAGTTTCTGTATACCACATTTAAACATTGCCTACTTTTTCAGCTGATGTTGGAAGGTTTTGTAGCTTTGTGTTTGTGATCTTTATTACAGGCGAAATAGGTAATTAGTATCCTCGAGTAATCCAATAAGTGTCGTGCCTAAACCGAGAAGAGAAGCAAAACAAAAAGAAAAGCTATGTACGGAGATGTCCTTAACATCGCAAGCCGAACTATGCTAGAAAGAATCACAAATCCCGAGTTTCTATCTACAGATTAACCCTGCAAAAATTTAAGTATTCATATGAAAAAACGAGGTCACACCCTTTAACAGGCCGCTGAAAAAAAAAAAAACTTAGCGAAAAAATCAGGCTTTGTCTCTCTTACCAATTGTTGCAAAAATAGGCCTAGGCGGCGCCTAGGCGCTACTCGGGCATGGACCGTGGCGAAAACCCCCTAATCGGTGGCTCTAGGCGCCGGGGCAGAGTAATCGGCGTATAAGCCGATTAATCACCGCCTAGGCCATGCGACTATATTGTTTAAAAGAAATTAAATAAAATTCTACTAGTTAAGTAAGTGAGGCCCATTTCAATGAAGTGAGGGCTCGCACTACTAATTCTGAAGAAGCTGTATGTATGTGTTTATATAGAATTGCTTCCCAGACTTTTGCATTGAATATTCGGTGTGGGACAACAAACTCAATAATCAATACCGCATAGAATTCCCTCGGCTTACGGGACTAGTAAAGAATGTTAAAATAATTACCAAAACAATGTTTGGCCTAGAGGTTGTAATAGAAAAGGAAAGTTTGACCTTACCTTGAGGTGGTGGGTTCGAATACCACATAGACCATTTTTTTTTAAAACTTAGGATAATTTTAACAACCTTGATATTAATAAACATAGGCTTAAATATTTTTTTCGTCCCATAACTAGCATGATAGTTATAGGAGTATTTACTTTAGTAGAATATTAGCATATATTTGATATATTGAATAATAATACAAAAAATACGTATGCCGCCTAATATCCGCCTAGAAACCACCTAGGCCCCGCCTAGGCTGACTAGGCGCTAGGCCCCGCCTAGGCCGACTAGGCGCTAGGCCCCGTCCGGCCGCCCGACTAGCGCCTAGCGAGTTTTACAACATTGCTCTTACCAGCCAGCTCCTTTACCCCAGATTTAGTGAGACGTAGGTTCGAATCTAGTTCCATGTGAAAGGTGCTTGCATATTCACATACGCTTCTCTCAGCGCCACCGTTCGAATCCCACATTTCAAATACATGCAGAAATTCCACCTTTCCCTCGCCAGAATTTTTTTTTTATTTCATAGTCTGTGATGGAAATTCTGTTTTGGTGCTAATTTTTTGTTTTTTCGGATGGTGGGTGAATACAATGGTGTGTTTCCAGGCATCACTCGACCTGCCCAATGATCATAGTGGAAAGCTTGCTTCGGTGGTCTGAAAGACACGCGGTTATTGCCATTTATTTGAGGCATTTTCAGTGTACCTTGTCTGATTGGTTTCGTACTTCCCTATTTACCGGGTCTATTGATATCATCTGAGATTCTTGCTTGTCCTTTGACGTCTCTCTACCTATCAAATGGTGTCAAAGTCGTCGGTTTGGTTTGCCAAATTGCTTGCTTGAATGATCCACAAAATTGAAATTACACTGACGACGTTGCTGAGTGGCACCAATTATTATACCTGAAAGTGCAAGCTGAAAGAAATTCCTAGTTGCGTATAGTAATGCATTAACCCGTGTGTTTGCATGTGAGAAGCCGTAATCTAAAGAGTAAAGAACGAAATTCGAACTATTACTACGAAGTCAAAAAATGGTTTGGTTGCAAGATTATTATTATCATTATTATTAATTTTTTATTTGTTGTCCCGATGTATCCCATTAGACCTAGCTAGCACCCAACTATCGGGAACTTTTTTTTGTTGTCCCCAAGTATCCCCACTCGAGCTGGCTTTGGGCTACCTCTAAATACTGGAGTGGGCTTGCGCTACTCAGATCTATCATAGGCTTAATTACGCCACACGCTAGTGGTGGACAAATTCCCGAGGCCAAATAGTATGGGATAATGTCATGGGAACTACTCAAGAAATTGTGAGGGGGAATGCGATACGATGCCACGACCTAACTTACAAGTTTTTAAGGCCTCCAACTTGACTATCAGGCCAGGGCCTCATTCATTGGCAACTTTGATAGATTAATAAAACTTGCATGTTTACGACACAACAACCTGTGCTTGATGATCAAACCTGCAATAGAAAACTATCGCAATGCGATCTAATAATAATGCTTAGTTATAGTGGATTATTATATATCCATACTATAATAATACTGAATTTGTGGGTATTTGGTCTTTCCTAACTTTGTTTCAATTAAAATAGAAGACCGAGTTGGAGAGTATAGGATACGAATGTGTTGTATTATCACAGTTGAGTATATTGGCTCATTATAGCCATCGATACATGTACATACAAGGTAGCTTAAATCATGCCTTCCACCAAGTCTAAATATAGAGGTAATTGATATCAAAATATAATGGTAATTGATGTCAATGATTGCTTGAAGCATGACTGTCATTAGGGTGTAGACATATTGCTAATACACCCCGCAAGATGGAGGATCCGTCAGATACTCCAATTGTGGATCAAAATTGAAGAACAGAGCACCGAGGAAGAAACTTTGTGAGGACATCTACAATCTGATTTTGCGTATTGATGTGAAGAATATGTAATGAGCCGTCCGAGACATAATTCGCAAACAAAATGATAGTCTAATGCAGATGTTTCACGCGAGAGTGCTACACTGGGTTAGCACATGTATATGTGGCACCAGTGTTGTCACAATAACTACGAGGTGAAGATGGGACCTTAACACCGAGTTCATAAAGCGGGTTCTTAATGCAAAGTATCTCTGCCGCGGAATTTGCCAAAGCCTTGAATTCGGCTTCCGTCGAAGACATGGAGACGGATTTTGCCGAGAAGAGCGTCAAGAAATAATATTAGACCCAAGATATAAAATATAAGCAGTAGTAGAGCGATCACCATACTGAACACCTCCCCAGTCAGAATCAAAGAAAGCCGTCAGCTGGAGGGACGAATCACGAGAGAGAAACAAGCCATGATAAATGAATCCCTTGCAGATAACGAAGGACACTTTTGAGAGCCTGCCAATGATTGTTTGTGGGAGCAACCGTGATAGCTTATTGACGGCATATGATATATCTAGACGGTAAAAGCTAGGTACTGTAGGGAGCCCACAATGGTCCGATATAGAGTAGGATCCACAACAACTGAATGATCATCGACACACATAGAGTCGAGAGAAAGAAGTATGTAGTGACCTCCTTCGTGCCATCCATTCGAGAAAGCTGTAGGAAATCATGATATGACGAGTTGAGATAGAAACAGACAACGAGACGTGGAAATAACTTCAATTCAAAAAATGGTGAAGTAGACCAAGATCCTTGCTGGAAAACCGTGCAGCGAGTTTACAGATGAAATGATCAAGAAAGATAGAGTTGCTCCCAGTGAGGACAATGTCATCCACATACACCATGAAGTAGGCTTGCGTTCCTGCTTTGTTGTACATGAACAAAGAATGATCAGCGAGACCGTTTGAAGCCTCGTTCAGAACTGGGTAAGCTCCATGTACCAAGCACGAGGTGCCTATTATAGACCATAGAGAGCTCTAAAGTTTACATATATGATTCGGAAACCGCGGATTGATATACCCTGGAGGTTGAATCATGTAAACATCTTCATGCAAGGTACCATGCAATAAGGCGTTATTGACGTCGAGTTGACGAAGAGGCCAATTATGAAGAATAATGAGTCGGGCTAGTAGAATTGTGGTGGACTTCATCACTGGACTGAAGGTGTCAGATGATCTTTCTCAGTTTGTTGTAGAAATCATTTCGTCACAACGCGAGCTTTTTATTTATCAATAGTACCATATGATTTCCATTTGATGCGAAAAATCCATTTGTAGCTGATGGGAACATGATTTGATCGAGAAAAAGCTCCCAAGCACTATCCCATTAAATGGCATTGAATTCGGCATTCATTGCTTGCTGGCAAATAGGATCTTTGGCTACAATTGATGGTTCAAGGGCCAACAGTACTGTAGAGGAGAGCCGGTGACGACCGTTGGGCAGAGAAAACCAGGGAACCGTTGGGTGTTGGCGGTAATAACGGACGGAACAATTTCTTGTTCCTTTAGTGATCGTTCAAATAACAAATGTCGAGAATAACTCATTGTAGGATATGGGGTTTCACGAACCTTTTTTGCCGCAACTATAGTGTTGAATTCGTCGCCAAGTTGACTCAAGATGTGAGATCCTCCTCTTAAATCAACTTCGAACAAGAGCCAAATTCATTAGGAATCTGTCACATCTCAAGGAGTAAATCGGCAACTGGGCGTGAACCTTTGGGGACTTGGCGAGTCTTGATGTTAGATCAATAATCCGAGCTCGACAAGATCCGACATAACTTGTCAGAATGGACTCCCAATCTTGTTGTGATGTGGATGTCGAGGCCACGATCAGTTGGATAGTCTCAGTCGGTAGAGGATGAGAGCCGTCAATGAATTTGCGAAGATAAAACTCAATCAGAGTCGATTGAAGTTGTTTGCGCCAAACGGGAAATTCATCAGTATTAGTTTGATTGGAAGATGAGTTGGAGCGTTCAGCTGATGAGAAGAGATTCATTGGAGGATGAGGCCATGTCATCAAGTGCGAACGGGAACTGTCGTTCCGATGTGATCGGCGGATATTTTCCGTGAATTAGGATCGATTTAGAACTCTTGGAGTAAGATATGCTCTGATATCATATAGGATATGAATGTGATGTATTCACATTGAGTTGGCTCAATATATAGCCATCGATACATGTACACATAAGATAGCTTAAATCATGCATTAGACTAAGCCTAAAAAATTATAGAAGTAATTGATATCAAAGTATGATGGTAATTGATGTCAATGATTGCTTAAATCATAGCCGTAATTATGGCGTAGATATATTGCTAATAAAGATGACTGGCTCGCTCAAGTTGGATTTGATTATTCTAACGTTTGCAAATGATTTCAAATTCACGTATTATCTGTGTAATCCAAGGTTTTGAAATCGAGTTTTCGAACCGTACCGAAAATTTTATCGGTTGAAGATTTAGTGGTTAACGGGTATAAAACCGGAATCAAACCAGAGTAAAACCAATATCCTTAAATACAATAAATATATAATTTTTTAGTGAATCAATCAAATAAAAAATGTTAGATATCTACAATTAAAAAATGAGATCAAAATTAGACCTGTCAAAAGGACCGGCCGGGCGGGCTAGCACGCCATTCGGCTGGCCTTAGAGGTGGCTGCCCCGTCCAACGATGGTCCGCGGCTGCCTGGCGGGCTTAGCCCGCTCTAATTAAAAAATAATAACATATGAATAAAATTAAAAAATCATAGATCAATACAAATATTTTTTTTTAAATCATTCAACTTTTAATATTAATTAATTCTATTTTTATCTTTATTAAACTACATATGCTACATCAAAAATAAAAAGAATTTTATAATATATATTTATTAGTATATATATATATTAATATTGGCGGGTCAGACCGCGAGCCAATTTGACTGCTCTAATCATAAAGAGGTATTCAATAATTTAAAATAAAATTTCTTAGTGAAGAATTGAACCCAAAACCTCAAGGTTGTGAATCTCGTGAGATAACCTTGGGCCACAACTAGTTAGTAGATTAACTTATATATTTACCTATAATATTACATGTTCGATTTTTATTTTTACTTTTGTAACTTGAAGTCTGAATCGGACCGGATTTGGCCGATTCGCTGGTTTCCCGCTTGAACGGCTGATCCAATCCGGTTTCAAAAACCATGGGTGATACGGACAGAAATTAGGCAGGCGAAATAACGAAATTAAGGAAATAGTTTAGATTAAGGTGATAATTAGAATGACTTGATAGATATTAGAGTTTGGAGAAATAGGGAGACAAAAACATAAAATAAGGCTTTTAGGGACCTCCGAAAGACTTTAAGGACCTCCAAAAGACTTCAGGGAACTCTCTCCCACATTAGAAAGTGTTTTGGGAAACTATCATGCTAAGAAGGTCCTGTCGTCCCGGGGAAGCGTCATAAGGAAGCCTCACTGAAGCCTGAAGAGACATCTGACAAAACTGAAAAGCTGTCTGACAGTAGTTGTGCTAGCCGTCTGCTTTCCCTGACAGAACAGGATCAGTCCCATCTCCAGCTGCCTACTGTTCCTAACAAGTACAGAGCTAGTCCCGTATCTCCAGACAGACAGCCTATACTGCATATTGCGTCGTCCCAGAAGGTCCCATCTCCAGGAATTCTGGGATGTAAGCCAGCCCAGACTGCCTGATGTCCCTGGCAGCACAGAGTTACGTCCTATCTAGAAAATCAGAGATGCCATTGGATTGCTTGATGAAAAACCACTATAAATAGAAGGCTTCGCCCCTTTTATCACAAGCTAACATGCCTCAAGGAAAACCACACACTCTCACCACTAAAAATACTTAGAAATACGTCCCAAGGTCCCAATACGTACATCTCAAGCACGTCCCAAACACGTCCCAACACGTCCCAGCATGTCCCAACACATCCCAAAGACGCCCCTTTCAGTTTCCTTATAATAAGCACCTTACGCACGCCCCAAAACTTTGTAAGCGTAATCTACCGCTATATAAATTTTGCCGAACATATAATTTCGCTGATTCGGATAGCCCCATATAAAATGGCGCCGTCTGTGGGAAGCTTCAGAGTCTAAGACGTGAGTAAATTCGCCTATGTTTTGCGAAGCTATGCTTAACGTTTTCTATTTCTCTTTTCATCTCCTTATTTGTACTGGGACGTGACAAAAAATGCAAAAAACTGAGGGAAGAAGACTCTATCTGCCGAAGAGTTTGGACTTATAACCCACAGGAGCTGCCGAAGTGCAACTGAAGCTCCTGAGACATAATGCCATGCGCACCATCTTGACCGAGAGGAGGAAAGGATGAAGACCCGAAGCTCCCCCTTTGGGACCTAAATGCCCAGCTCTGTGCTGGCAAGAAGACCCGAAGCTCCCTATCGGGACCTAAAAGCCAGCTCCGCGCTGCCAAAAAGAACCGAAGCTCCCCCTTCGGGACCTGAAAGCCCAGCTCCGTTCTGGCCAGAAGACCCGAAGCTCCCCCTTTGGTGTGACGCCGGGGCCGATGAGGGCGGGGAGTCATCGCCGGTGCCAGAGGTGTGCACGGACAATGAACGGCTCCTGGCAGGCTTGTAGGCGAAGCACATGAACGAACCGATCCGACACCCGAATGAGAGTGGATCTTGAGACTGGCAACGTATGGGCGTGTCAGACTAAGAATCGTATAAGAGAATTGATAGTACTACTCATATCACCATGGTCGACCTACCTTTTCGGAAGTCCATCTATAGAAACTCCGAAGTTAAGCGTGCTTGACTTGGGGCAATCTAGGGATGGTTGACCCCCTGGGAAGTTTGCCCAGGGTGCGTGTGAGTGAGGACAAAGCACGCTGGAAGGTTCAGTGGTGATATAGTGGGGCCAGACTATCAGTCGGAGAGTGTGGGCCAGACTATCAGTCGAATATTGGTGGGCCAGACTATCAGTCGGAGTGTGGTGATCCCAACCCCACTGGTCCCGGTAGGGACCGATGCTACAGTGACGTCCAGTATATGACGGGATGTTACAGGTGAGACCTAAAAGCCCAGGTCCATGCTGGCGAGAAGACCCGAAACTCCCCTACGGGACCTAAAAGCCGGCTCCATGCTGGCGAGAAGACCCGAAGCTCCCTTCGAAACCTGAAACCCCAGGTCCGCGCTGGCAAGAAGACCCAAAGCTCCCCTTCGGGAACTGAAAGCCCAGCTCCGCGCTGGTGAGAAGACCCGAAGCTCCCTTTTCGGGGCCTAAAAGCCCAGCTTTGTGCTGGCAAGAAGACCCGGAGCTCCCCCTTCGGGACCTAAAAGCCCAGCTCTGCACTGGCAATAAGACCCGATGCTCCTTCTTTGGGACCTAAAAGCCAGCTCCGTGCTGACAAGAAGACCCGAAGCTCCCCCTTCGAGACCTGAAAGCGCAGCTCCGCGCTGGCAAGACGACCCGAAGCTCCCTCTTCAGGACCTAAAAGCCCAGCTTCCCGCTGGAAGGAAGACCCGAAGCTCCCCCTACGGGACCTAAAAGCCCAGCTCCACGCTGGCTAGAAGACTTGAATTTCCACATTCGGGACCTCCCAGCTCCGCGCTGACACGAAGACCTGAAGCTCCGTATTCGGGACCTCCCAGCTCCACACTAGCATGAAGACCCGAGTTTCTATATTCGGGAGCATAGGAGTCAGCTCCGCGCCGGAGACGAATACTTGATTCATACGTATGAGATCTCCAAACCAGCTGAAACCCAGCTCCGTGCTGGCATGAAAGCACGCAAAGGTCCGTGGAACCTATAGCTCCTCGCCGATGTCCGAAGATCCACAGGGGAGACAACCCCAGCTCAGCGCCTGAGGATCTGTGGCAGATAAACATGAAGATCCACGGGAGACATCTCGTGATGAGAAGGCTCTTAGCCGGGCTTCAGGGCCCTCTAAATTTCATTCTCTATTATATTATTGCTATCATAATGAGTATGTGTACCACACTAACAATTGTTATTACTTGAAGGATACGATCAAGATGTTTATCCTAGGATACCTGAAAAAGGTGTTAGCCGCACAGCAAACATGATTCGAAGGTGATCGATACATTCCCGATTAATAAAGAGATTGGGTTGGGAGATTATCCCGTAAATTCTGTGTGTCCTTATTCCGCAAGCCCGGTGTGAGTTTAGGCTTATCGGCAAGGTTTGCCCATACCTTTGCCGGCCGGTCAAGTCCCTCTTGTTAGCAAAAAAATTCTAAGTAAAGTAGGGTCGTATAAGGAGTCCTAGGGACCTATGTCGCATAAAGGACTTAAAGGCTAGCTCCGTGCTGGCGTATGAAGGTCCGCGGGACCTCAAAGCTCAGCTCCACGCTGGTATACGAAGATCCTCAGGAGATCCAACCCAACCCCGTGCTGGCACGCGAAGGTCCCCAGGATCGAAAGTCCAGCTCCGCACTGGCATGAACACCCATGTTTCTACATTCAGAACCTAGAAGTCAAGCTTTATGCTGGCATAAGAAGGCACGCTTTACATGTTCGGAATTCAAAAGTCAGCTCCGTACTGACATGCGAAAGCTCGATTTCTCCGTTCGTAGTCCATAAGCCCAAATCCTCGCTGGCTTGAGAAGACACAATCATCCAATGGTGATCTTCAGAGACCAGCTCCGCTGGTCAGGACCTATGACCATAGCTCTTCACTGACATAAGAAAACCACCAAAGGGGATTTATGAAGACCAGCTGCGTTGGAAACAAAGACACGACTTATGAGTCCGGGATCTCCATGTCCCGTGCCTCGGTTGTATACGAAGGTTCGCTTTGGGGGACCTTCGAACCAGCTCCGTCCAAGCACAGGAAGGCCCAGCGGATCTATGAGCTCCATGCTGGTATGAGAGATCCGAGATGCTAAGGACCGGCGAGTCCTATGTGAAAATCTTTTTCATCCACAAGGAGGATGAGGACCTCCACCCATACATCAGCAGATCCAATATTGCAGCCCTGGGAGCACCCACCGCCATTTTCTCCATCAAAGATAAGTACTCCGAGCAATGGTCTCCACAACAAGGATTTCGTCATGGAGCTCCTCTAGACCTCCATGAAGCTATTATGATAGGAGGACAACTACCTTAACTCGAACGAAAGTAAAATCACCAACGCCCAAGAAGAGAAGAAAGCCACCGCAACTGAATAGGAAGGGACGAGCAAGAAACTGACCACGGAAAACCATTTGCGCCTTGACCTCACGACAAGGAGATATTGGGATTTTTTCTTAAGGTCCTACGGAACCTCGTATCGTTACGCAACAACGTGGAAGAGATTCTGACCAGTCGGGAGACACCCCGTGACGAAAAGGCTCTTAGCTGGAGCTCCAAGGCCCTCTAAACCTCATTTCATTTACATTCTCAACACCATATTAAATACATGTATCATACTACATTACTATCATATGAAGAATGAAATCGAAGGGTCCATCCTAACGGAACATCTGAGGGAGTTCGTAGACCATGGCCTCGACCAAGGTCCAAAGGTAGCCGAGAAAGGTAGGGGGATCTGTGCCTAACAAAGGCAAACAACCCCACTTCCCCCAAACAAGGTCACATTCGTTCGCTTCAGTGCCTTTATCCTCATCGCTGAAGGAAAACTAAATGAAGAAGATCCCAACAAAAGCATGAGAGTCTTAAGCTTATGAGATGAGAGATCCAAACTCCAGGGGATCGATGGAACATATGCATATGATATCTCAAAAGTTCAACTTGTACCAGAAGATGGATCTTGAAGCCAAAATAAGTCATGTCTCAATAGGCTTATGTGGGTTTGAAGCTCCTGGAGTGCAACCAATAGAAGAAGTCACGTCGCCTGAGAATTTAAAGAAAGAGCCCACTCGAATGGAGGAGGAAACCAACACCCTGGGATGTATATCGCCTTTTCTTACGATGCCATTTTCAACAGGGCCCCATCAACAACTTTTCTATAGTGGAATAAGCTGGGAAATCTTAAGGGATCAACAAAGCTCCTAGCGATGTGACGCAAGTGAAGTTAGGGCAGCAGCAAAAGGAAGCCACGAAGGCGCTCGTAGGATGTCTCCAGAAAAATGCGGGCCTATTCACATTTTCTCCAAAAGACACGACTGGAAATCGCCGGGATATCGCCACCAAGGAGTCGCCCATCAAACAGGAGCTCCGATCATGTGGAACAGAGCCCAGATCCTAAAAGAGGGGTAGACAAGCTCTTCAAGCGGACCCTATCCAAGAACTCCAGTTCCCTACATAGTTGACTGACGCCGTCCTTGTATAAAAGGGAAATGAAAAGTAGAGAATGTGCATTGACTCCTGGGACCTCATGAAGGCGTGTCCTGGGGATCATTATCCGTTACCTCGGATGGATCAGCTGGTGGATTCCATCTCCGGATGTGAGGTCCTCAGCATGAGGGACGTCTACCAGGGGATTAAAGAGGTGCAAAGGCCAGTAGGGAGGTTAGTGGCTCTCAGCCGATTAATCTCCCCACTTGGCAAAAAAGTCTTCCATTCTTCAAAGTGCTACGAACAGACTCTGAAGAACTGAAGGAATACCTCCACGATACACCTTTCTCAACAAAAACCTCTAACAGGGGACGAGCTGCTGTTGTATTTCTCTGTAGAAGTGTTAGCTCCGTCTTATTAAAGGAAAATGGGACCTCCCAGAAACCCATCTATTTTGTGAGCAAGGTGTTGCTAGAAGCCGAGACCAAATACTCCAAAATCGGGAAGGCCACGGAAGCAGCGATGGGGAGTACAATGTAAAATTCAAACGACGAACGACCTTCAAACCACAACCCTCTCCGACCTTGTTCCCAAGGATCACAGAAGCAGCGATGGGAGGTGTGCGTAGGCGGATCGCGGCTTCTCAAAGATCTAGAGCAGAGCTCCTTATGATTAGCCCGAGAGGTGAGGAGCTCCGTTTGCCGTTCAAAGTCCATGCCTCCAACAATGAAAGGGAATTGTGAAATGAAGGACGAGAACACGATGGAACATGGGAAAAAGGTAGATGAGCTAACAATGAGTTCTGATTGATGTGAAATCGTGCAGGTCCCGAGAAAAGGAAACCACAAGGCCAATTACTTGGTTAAAATGATGAAGCTCGAATCTAACCACCGGAGATGATGATGTCACTTGTCTCTCCATGGAAGAGTAGGAAGGGGGAGCCCATGTGAAGCGAAGGGAACAAAGATTGCAAGACCTCTGTCTGGAGGTCCCGAATTCCATAGAGCCGGAGGGACATCGCCATAGGTTCGGCCCGATTGATGGCCACATGTTCAGTAAATCCTTTATGCATGCAAACGCACAATGTATCTCCAAGAATGAAGGGGAGAAAATATGGGAAGGGATCCATGAGAGATGTGCCAGAGATCATGTGTAATATAAGTCTCCGACGTGAAGAGTGATAAGGGCTGGATATCTCTCGCCTACCTTAATCAGGGGCGTCAGGGAGATGTGCCAACTACCAGAAAGATGGACCTCGGATACATCCCAACGGAAGTTTTGGAAGTATGCACTCGCCTTGGGGGTTTGATATGATAGACCATTCTCATCCAACAAAAATCAATGGTGAACCACGGAAGAAATCAAAGAGGTCACAGCTCCACATGGCGGAAGGAGCTCCACTAACATCCGGGACGTGACCCGCCATGAAGCTGCGTATGATACATAAGGATCCTGCCTCATGGCATCTGTTAGCAGTGCCGCACACAGACACGAGGACTCAAGAGCAATAAGCCTAGATCCATGTTGGCATTCAAGGGCCCAACCTACCTGTTAGAGACCTCTAAGTGCAGATCTGATACTCGAATGCCCTTTCTTATTCAGGACCTGCAAACATAGCTTCGTGCTGGTGTGAAGGTCCCTTGATCCTAATGACCTCCGGGTCGGCAGCTTGAACGACACCAATGACCTCCGGGTCTGCGGCAATATGTGACATCAACGACCTACGAGTGTGCGACATGATATGAGATCGAGGATCGATATTAATATTTTATTATATAAAATAACTGTCACCGAATAATATAATTTATGCCAAAGGTCGACGGACCCGTGGTGTACAAGACGCCAAAGATGATATATCTGCGGTGTGTGACATGATGTCAAGGGTCTACGGACCTACGGTGTACAGGACGTAAAAGATATACATCTGCGATGTGATATGATGCCAAAGGTCGACGGACCCAAGGTGTACCCGACATCAAAGACCGATAGTCTGCGACGTGTGATGATACCAAAGGCCGATGGGCCGGCGGCATACCCGACATCATAGATAATAAATCTGGGACGTGATGATGCCCATAAGGGTGTACAATACCGCCGCTGACGGGCTGCGGTGTACAGGACATCAAAGGCTCTCAGTAAGCCTGCGACGTGAATGGGGATCCCCGGGGTTTCTAGCCTAAGTGTCCACACAAATACTGAATTTGCTAAGGACAAAGAGAGCCTAGCACAAAAATGACACCTGAGGACAATGACGACGGTCATTGCAACCGATGGCGTGAATTCGTACTTGGCTTACGAATTACTAAGCGAGCTGGCACTAACGCATCTGAGCAAGCTGGAGCTGTAACAATTCCACGATAATGATGTTCCAAAAACATCCATCATGTCCCGCAATGAAGAAAGAAAATATAATCTAGGGGAAAGGGAACTCCGATGAAACGTGCGAACATGAGGAGTTAAGCTCCCCACACCATTATGTCGCGAAAGGAATGTCAAAGTATTTTTTACAGGCTATCACCATGATGAAAAAAGGAGAGGTCTATACAAATAGGATGTCCCAGGGAGCTAGGAGCAACGTGCAGCAGGACCTGGGATCTCCCCCAAAGTGCAAGGCTTGAAGAGGAGCTCCGCCATCAAGTCCTCGACAGGTCCTAAGATGTCCGAAAATGAAGAAAACAGAAATATACAAAGTTCATTACAGCACCCGAAAAACACTTGAGAAATATCTGGAAGCAGAGTTCTCTAAGGAGTTGGGGATGACGAAATAGCAGTGTGGGCCAGGACCTCTACGCGCTTCTCGGCAGCAGGAATCCAGAAGTGAGGATTCTTGGCGAACTGGGGATCTCTCTGAAAGCAGTTGGAAAAGGTTAGTAGCCTCAGATCCTGCCACACACGCATTTTTGGCCATCCATGAAGCAGAATCACATCAAAAGCACGAAGTCCCTCAAGGAAAGACGATCTTTCAAGTACGCTAGCGCCAATATTCGATCAGGTCCCTTGGGAACTTCCTCCCAGCAGCTGTGGACCGAAGGCGCTGCTGGCAAAGGGACGAACTTTTAGCCTTCACGTCCTCCAAATGGAAAGCTACGTCCGCCTTCACCATACCGTCAAAAACGGCATCTCATTCCTCCGTTTCCTTGGCAAAGGAGCTCTGTAGCTCCTTTTCACGATGCTGCATGAGTGTGGCGCTCTCCAGCTTTTTTTCTCAATGAAGCTCCACAGCTCGTCTCCATGATGCTCCAGGACCTCCACGTCATCAACCAGGAATCAAGGATCATCGAGGGCTTGAGAACCTCATTCAAAACAAGTGAACATGATAGCTCTTGAAGATAAGTCGCTTCATTAGCGCCCGCTACGCCGAGTCAATATCTGCCCAAATAGTAGAATTACATCAGCAATGCGAAGTCCTTCAAAGAAAGGAGACCACTCGGAAAGACCTTCCACCGTTCTCCCGTCAAGTTACGAAGGAACTCGACCCCGACCATCATATTAGAAGACGCTATCTCGTGTCCCAACTGAACCTTCACCTCCGGTTCTACTCTCAAAGAAGAGGAGCTATCTCAGTCCTGTTTCACCTCCTCCACTGAGCTCCTCAGTCTTGCGCTTGTTGAATACTGTGTTTTGCTGCTGCAACCTCGATCTCAGCTCTTAAGTCTCTTCGGCATCTCCTATTCTCGGTCGTGAAACTTGTCTTAACAGGCTCTTCAAGGAGGATGATCCAGAAGATAGGGAGCTCGATGGGCTAAAAGGGCCCTGGAGGAAGTGCTCCCAAATGATCCATGAAGGAAGGGAGGTTCCCCACCAAAGCTCTTTTCCCGATCAAGACCGTGATCGCGTCCTCTATATTTCATCCCACGTATAAAGAGACAACTTCTTCTTCCCGTGATCCTTTGGATGGAGCAAACTCCCTCATGATTACTGTAGAAATTTAAAATAAATTGCCTATTATATTATTGGGATTCCATAAGTCCAAAATATAAAACCTGAGTAGCAGCTAAGCACTTAACATTTTGGTTAGTGATATCATCGAGTGTGATACAATATATATTCCCTACCTAGATGCACTAAATATTACTTGATCATCTTTCCTAACTATGCACTTATCATTTTCAAAATTCACGGAATGACCCTTATGACATAGTTGACTTATACTGATTAAGTTATGCTCAAGATCCTTCACTAGCCAAACATCATCTATAGTTGTATTGAGAGTGTTACCTATTGTTCCAATACCAATTATCTTAGCCTTTGTGTTATCAGTGTATGATACAAACCCACCGTCGCATGCTTTCAGGGAGACAAAATTACTGATATCACCTGTCATATGTCGAGAGCATCTTGTGTCAAGATACCACCTCTTTTTCTTGTTGGTGCTCTTTCTCTGTACCTGCAAACATTTGCATTTTTCTGAGGTACCCAATTTCTGTTGGGTCCTAACACATTAGCAGCAAAATAATTCATGTTCACATGTGACAAGCTATCATTTTCAACAGATGATCCCACTACACAAGCATGCATGGGTGCAGTCACAGTGGTACGTTTAGGTTTCCAAACATATTTAGACCTAAACATGTTTCAGAAAGCAATTATAAGAATGATGACCATTTCTACCACAAGTAAAGCACTTAGTTTTTTAAACCTCTGGTACTACTTGTTTATGTCTACAGTGGTATATCCTATCCCTGATCTTTCAGTGTACCTAGGAATATTTAGTAGGGGATCTGGATTTTGCATGCCTTGAAGTATCTCAAAAGTACGCTCTTTCTCACTTAGGGATAATCTAAGTGCAGTGATATCACTGGTTAATTCCTTATTCGATTTTTCTAGTACATCACATTTACATGCTCTCTTTTCTTCCTTCAGAGTTTCTACTTCACTCTTTAGACTCGTTATCTCTAGGTCCGCTTGATGTTTCTCCTGGCTAAGGTTATCTCTTTGCTACATAATTTCTTTCACTAAAGCATTAAGTGACTTTGTCTTTCCATAGGCATTTTGAATCAATTCGCATAACTCTTCGTTGCTCTCATCTACATCAAACACTGAGGATGCACTTTCATCGGGATCGTTAGCATAGATGTTATTTAAAAATTAATTTTCTCAACCTTGACGAATATGATACCTGATCATCGCCGGCCATGTATGCATGATTTTCGTCGTATGACTGTTCGTTCTCACAATCATCCCATGCTCACCATGGCCTTTTCCTTTCTTTTGTTTCTTGTCATCACTCGCTTGAGGGCAGTCTGAGCAAAGTGATCGGGCTTATTGCAGTTGAAGCACCGAGAAGTGTTGCGCTTAGAAGTATTGGTTCCCTTCGGTTGAAGCTTGTTGAAGTTGCCTTTGAACTTCTTTCGATGAAATTTTTCGAACCTTTTAGTGAGCATTGCGAGTTGTTGCATCATGCTTTCCTCACTTTCTTCTCCTTCATCAGATTCTTCTTCAGGTTGTTCAGCATTGAAGGCGATGGACTCCTGATTTCGAGGCTGTGTTATCTCGTTGAGGGACGTCTGAGTCATCTCGTAAGACGTAAGAGATCATATCAGTTCTGGAAACGTCAGTTTCTGCAAGTCTTTGGCCTCATAGATAGCAGTCACTTTGGCGTTCCAGTCTCTGGGAAGTGATCTCAGTATCTTTCGAACTTTTTCACTTTCTGGTATCTTTTTCCCAAGAGAGAACATCTGGTTGATGATACCCATGAATCTAGCGTACATTTGGCTGATCTTCTCAGTGGGTTCCATAGAGAACAACTCGTACTGGTGGGTGAAAAGAGCTGTTCATTGATGTACGACTCTGGTAGTGCCTTCATGAGTTACTTGTAGCATGTCCCACATATCTTTTGCAGTCTCACAGGAGTTGATGCGGTTGTATTTCTTCTTTCGTTAGTGCACATGCGATTAAGTTCTTTGCTTTGGCATTTCGAGAAAGCCCTTGTTTTTCAGCAGCAGTGTATTCAGTAGGAATCTTGCTGGTTCCAACAGTTTTTGTCGTGGGACTGTAGGGTCCAGTCATGACGATCTCCCAGATGGCGTAGTCAACAGCGATTAAGAACTGTTTCATCCTGTTCTTCCAGATAGCGTAGTTGGTAATATTGAACAGTGGAGGCCTGGTATGAGACTGACTTTCTGCAAACACATCAAAACTCAAAGAAGCCATTAGATCTTTTACTCGGGCTGTTAGGCCCGTCATATGAGTGACCTTGCTCTGATACAAATTGAAGTAAGATATGTGCCTAAGAGGGGTGTGAACTAGGCTACTAAAACCTTTTGCCTCTTTTATCAAATGTATCTTTAAATTGAGAACAACGGAATTAAGATGGTTTGATGGTTATTCCCTTATCTGTTGGTCGAGTGGATCGTAGTTGGTTACAGAAGTGACCGATCGCCCCCAAACACAACCAAGACCAAGATGAACACTAGATCGTGGCTAGGGTGCCTAACGCCGAGTTTCGTTTCACGTCGTTCCCTGAGAATCCCTATTCTCCGACTGGAAACAGCTCGCTCCCGAAGGTCAGCTGGATTTCAAATCCTCCCTTCACGAAAGGCACGCTTCACTCTTGTCTTCTTGTGAGGTTCACACACGCTCAAATCGGGATGGTAGTTTTTCTAACTTAGGGTGCACTCAACTATCGCAAATAAAAGTTACAAACAGAGAATAATAATTCGCAAATCAAATGCTCTAAATCCGATATTTCTTCTTGCTATCTCGTGTGTATGTTCGTTCGTTGTCTGCACCCGATGTTGAAGTGTGGACTTATATAATCCTGTTAGTATCACACAGTTCATATGGAAGGTCAATCGCAATCACCAGTTCAGCACATCATTCCATCATAATTATCATGCCAAATTAAGCTCCAAGTATCACAACGGTCATATTCATTAATTTGTATGAAATTTTACTCTAAATACATTTCCTTACCATATAGGCAGATCTTATCCATATTAGCACTGCTGTACTTACGAAGATACCATAAATAGTTCCACTCGGTAGCTTATCAATTATGCAGCACACTAATCACGAATTTCCATTCAAATAAATACCATATTCGCATAGGGAAAGAATTCGTTTGACTCTAACAATTAAGATGCAATTGCTAATGATATCTACATGATTTCTTCCAAAATATGGACAAGTTCCAGTGGATGACGTGTCTTCCATGTATAGCACATGTTCTTTCCATGTATAGCACAAGTGCAATACTTAAACAGATAAACATGAATTAAATGCATCCTATCATATCATTCCTATTTCAGCATATCTTAAAAACGAATAAGGATTCATGCAAATATATCATTAGCATATAATATTCATATTTAGCACATTCAAGGAAATAAAAGATCTCATTCCATATATAGGCAGATTCCAGCAGTAATATTTTTACCATGTATATCATAATGATCCTTTCTCAAATTAACACATAATCCTTACTCAAATTAACATAGCGCAGCACATTAAGGATTAATGACGTCATTTTACACAAATAGCTTCAAGATCATAGTCACTTATCATTCGAATTATGCATACTTTCCAAATTCACGTAACAATGATATCATCGCGGTGGAATCAATGATCACAGTGGTATCACATAAGTCACGTTGCAATGGAATCACAGTGTAAAGATGCAATTCACTCAAATATAAGTACATGATACATACGTATTTCGAATTGCTAAAATTGTAGTGCCTATCTCATCTTAAGTACATAGAATCCTCAAAACTCAAATACAGTGCACGACCAAAAAGGTAAACTTAAGTATCTTTAAATATGGTATTAAAATTCAAAATTTAATCCTAGATTAATTTCGAAATTTCCAACTTAGAATAAATAATATTCCAAACATATTGTTTCCATATTTATATTTAATTTTCGAAATTATTTCCCAAGGTATCGAAAATCAGCTTAGGGTTACATTCCAAATTTACCTTCAAGCCTTTTAAGCAATTGGCCAAGCCCAAGTCTTTTAGTTTCATACGAAGTTCGACTTCGGTCCATTAAATGGTCTGAGCCCACTCGCGGCCCAACGGCCCAAGGCCCGTCAAGGCCCAAAACACTTTCTATCCTTATCAGTACACGTTGATGATCCTTTTGAAGCCCGACTCTCTAGGTTCGTTTCAATCGGCAAGGGAGGAATCGAAGAGTCCGGTAGTTACCTAGCCAATTCCGCAGTACCGGACCGTAACCCAATTCGAGTGCGAATTGCGATCCAGTCTTTATCCAGAACCTCACTGTAGATTATAGTATTACGTATAAACCCTTCAGTTGTGTTCCAACCGTATGAGAGCCATGGTCTATGTCAAACTCACTAAACTCGATTCTATGATAAAACGGAGATGAGGCAAATTACCAAACTACCCTCCATGTCTCACATGAGTTAGTTCAATACCTTGGCCAAGGATTTCATAATTTTCTGTCGCCGTCCACATAGGACACTTGTCTCGATTACTTACGAGACTGTGAATTCGTAATTGGCGGTCTGAGTCCGGCAATCACAAATCGTCATCAAGACCGCATTGGCCTGCTGACCATGCAACAGCAAAACCGGGTCGAGGGGAACCAATGACAGTCCAGACTTCGAAGTCAACTCCGTCAAAGCCCCTTTCGGCCTAAGGTTCACGCAGACTACTATAATGTTGTCGTCGGTCATTGAAACTCCTTGAGTAATAAGCCATGTTGGACCTTACGACCTATGAGTCAGTGTCCATGAAACGATTCAATCCCATGATTCGACTCGTTATCACAAGTCATGACCTCCGCTTCCAAGCGGGACATCGGCACACGATAGGTCATCGATGAATAAGCCGTTATCGATTATCCAGCACCCAACTGGAGCCTCAAGCTTACGGATTTTTAATGTTCGAGGTTAAGAGTCCACTGGCACCTTCCTCTCTCATGCCCATCGAGAGCAGTGACTCAACTCGACACATTTGGATTTGTTCATTTATTGCTTTACCAGATGCTAAGTAAAGAACTCTTATATCCAATCAATGAACAATGCCTTTCACACGAAAATATCTTATTACACAAAAGGCCGAATGATAAATAAGCTAATGCCCTATACAATCTAATCCTCGTATAGCATTCGATGGCATATGCCTAACAAAATTTATCACACACAATCACAGAATGATTATCCACTGAATTGGATTTCGAGGGATCTTTCTTAACCAATTTAAGAGTATAAATCCTCTTATATTTATAATTGATTGAAGAGCTTGGATTATCTTATGTGGGACAAAGCCCAATTAGAATCTCAACACACTGTTTGTAAACGGGCCGATCCAAGATTCTGGTCTTATTGATATGCATCAATGATTATATCCGTTACAAGGGATTTCTTGGAAATTCTAGTGTCTTACATTACAATGCCGCTGGTGTGTCTTAACCAACGTAAATATGTTCGTAACCTCTTGTATGAAACTGGGATGTCTGGTTGAAACGTTCTACAATATAACACAATCATATGAAAAACAGTTCATCATGTAAAGAATTCATTCTATGGACTTGAGGATCCTGAAGTATTTCATGTTTTTGCAGACTATAATGCAGACTTCGAATTATATTTGCAGACTTGTTTTTACATCATATGGACTTGAGGATCTTGAAGTATTTCTTGGAAATTCTAGTGTCTTACATTACAATGCCGCTGGTGTGTCTTAACCAACGTAAATATGTTCGTAACCTCTTGTATGAAACTGGGATGTTTGGATGAAACGTTCTACTATAATGTAAAGAGAACTCATTCTATAAAAGGTAAAGAGATTTCAACACACCAATATATAAAAATGAATTATTATGAATTTCAACATTAATAAGTTGATATTAAACATTAGTACAGTGATTGATCGAAGCAATTCGTGCCTTTGTGCAAGGAATTCCAAGTTTTCCACCCGAATGAAATTCGCTGCTAAATTTTATATAAGTTGGAGAAAAGCAAACAAATGTAAAACTTGTTTTGTTAGCCAGTGGTGAACATCTCAAACGCAACAATAAGCTGTCCCATCATCAATTGAGAATTAAGTAATTTTGTACTTAAACTGATAAGAACGAGCTTACAAGTTCCTTATTATAGTACTCGGAGTCGAACGTTTTCATTTTCGAATTCACGTTGAGTCTCAACAATATCTTCTGCCCAGACCACAGTAGAAGGTTATCGTTCATTCACCTCGATCATTTCGAGCGTCGAGATCTCCCCGAAGCTTGTGGGGAACTCCTCGAGGAAACTACAAACACCAATCTTCAGCTGCCAAAGTATTGGAAAGTTGGTGGAATCATCTTTCCAATGCATCACATCAGAATTATCCAGCTCGAGATATTGTAGTGCGCAGAATTCAACTTCTTCGTCAACCACCCAATCATGTTTATCATCCTCCTCGTCCGATTCAAATGTACAAATTCTCATCTTTATAGCACTTGAAGATGTTGAAGAGCACCAACAACGTCGTCCAGAAACCTAACAGATAGTGTGCATGAATAACCTCAAGGTCTTGAGTTTGTGCATGTGAGTGAGATCAATTATAGTATGTTGACACTCGGGATCAACGTGGATCCCCAACTTTCTTACGTTTGTTTGGTATGTTGTTGATGAGGTTGCTATCCAATAAATCACTTATGAATACATCGCAGATTGGTTGCGGGTTATACTCGTGGTTTTTGAAATCAATGCTAGGCAGCGACGGAACTACAGAGGAGTCAGAGGGGTCACCCGACCCGGCTGATGATTAATAGAACTTATGTAAGGAAAAATCTAACTCTATCCGTGACCTAGCGGTGTGAAGCAAATGGATAAGGTGGAAAGTCCATATTGAGGACGTGGTGGTAGACATGCTCAAAATAAACCGTAAGCGGCGGCTAACCGGACTAACCGCCGGTTACGGAACCGCCAATTTAACCGTAACCGGCAACCGTAAGTTGCCGGTTACGGGGCGGTTGGTCCATTCGACCAACCGCCAACCGCCGTTTGGGAACCGCCGGTTTAGATTATTGAAAAAAATTCAATATTTAAATTTTTGAAATGGGCCGTTGGAAAATGTAAAAATGGTTAACCACCGGTTAGTCCAGTTAATCGGCGGTTACAACGGCTCCAAAGCCCTTTTCCTATACCCCCAACCCAACTCTTTACTTACTTTATCTCTCTCTATCTCTCTCTGGTTCTCAATATCTCTCACTCTCTCTCTCTTAATCTCTCTCTCTAATAACACCACCACCACTAGAGCTATCAACCGGGCCGCCCCACCCCGCCCCGCCCCGCCCCGCCTCAACCCGCCATTAAACGGGCTACTAAACTACTAGCCCGCCCCGACTCGCCGCGGTTGGCGGGTTGGCGGGCCAGGGCGCTATATTTTTATTTTTTTATTTTTTTTAAATTTTGTGTTTTTTTGCAAATAATACTTAAATAAATAATATTTTTTGGAATAATAAACGAATAAATCATTATAAATTAAATTCTTAACTAAATTAATTATTATTAATCACTAATAAATATTATTTATTAATATTTTGCATTAAAAATGTTTATAATATATATACAGAATAAAAAAATAAAAATTATTGGCGGGCCAGCCCGCCCCGACCCGCCTCAACCCGCAACCCAAACGGTTGGCCCGTTTCGGGCCGCCTTTAAACGGGCCGGGAATTGATTGGCCCAACCCACCTATTTTCATGGTGGGGCAGGCAACCCGACGGGCTCGGCCCGTTTTGACACCTCTAACCACCACCACCACACCACCCCCCCCCCCCGCCAGCCCCCATGCCACCACCGCTCGTCGCCCCCACCGCCACACCCGACCGCCACCGCCGCCCCCACGCCCACCCACGCCCGCGGCCGCCAGCCCAATGCCACCACCGCCGCCCCCACGCCACCCACCGCCCATCAGTTCATTTTTCCGTTTTCGTTTTTTTTATCGAACGTTATTTTTCGTTCCCGTGTGTACTTTTAGATGGATCGTGGTGGTGGTCGACGTGGTTCTCGTGCATCGAGGGCCAGCAAAGAGAAGCAAGTCATTGGTAGTTCATCGCAAGATGACTACCAACAACGTGACTTGAACGAGATGTTGGATCTTACCGGCGTGCTCGGGATGACTTCAACAAGGACGCGTCCAGGTACGAAGCGTCGTCGGGAGATAGCTTGCAAACCATGCCTGCGCCGACGGAGACGGAGGCAGAAGCGAAAGTGCCTACGCAAACCGGCACCGGCCGGTGGCTACAGTCAGACCTCTTTGCGATACTCTTCAAGAAGGTACTGGTACCTGCTAGTATAGTTAACAAATTTAGAGCTATTTGTAACTATTGTGGTAAAGAATATCTGTTTAGAAAGGGGGCCGGATATGGGTCAATGAATTTCCATCTCCGTTCGAAACACCCAACTAGGTTAGGAATAGGACAAACCCAAACTCAAATGTTCGGCGGAACGGACTCGTCCGCTACGGGCCCCGCCTGCGAAAGCGGAAGCACAGCTACTTTGTTTCATTACAACGAAGATGTTGCGCACCGCGAGCTTGCGAAGTTCGTAGCCCGAAGCATCTTCTCTTTCGGTTTGCCGATGATCCGATCTACGAACATTGGATCAAAACGGCATATATAAGCCACAGGCGAAGAAAGTTCCGTGGTGTACACTTACGCGGGACACTAGGAAGACCGTACTCGTGCTTAAGCGCGACTTAGTAGGTATATTAGTTAATTTAGGAACTAATATGTCGATTTGCTCCGATATATGGAGCGATCATTGGCAACGTTCATCGTACATGGGTGTGACACGCCCTGGGTCGATACAAAAGCGCTTGATTGCATATAGGGAGTTCGATGAAGCGCACATTGCGCAAAACATTGCGATCAAGCTTAGGTCTATCTTATCGAAGTATAGGATACTCAACAATCAGTATCGTTCGACAATGCGAGCGCAAACAGCGCGAGCATAGAACGCTTGAAGGAGTATTGTCAACCCTCAGTTGGAAGACTGTTTTTCCACGTGCGTTGTGTTTTCTTCACTACTTACCTTTGTGTGAAAAAGGCGCTGGTTACTTTAAAGGAACAAGTGCAGCCTATACGCTACGCAATTAGTTACCTGATGCGGCACCCTTCTTTATGGAAGAAGTGGAAGCGTTTCTGCGCTAGAGAGGATGTTCCGGCTAAGAAGTTTAGTTTAGACGTACCCACCAGGTGGACTTCCACCTACAAGTTGTTGTGCGGCTCGATGGAATATCGACAGCATCTTTGTGACTTCTTTGCCAAAAATAGAGTGTTATCGTTCGATTTACTTCCAGATAGTGGACCCGTGCAACAGCTTATGTGAGATACTTCAAGTATTTCACAATGCCACCGAGGCGATGTCGTGTTCGTATTATCCGATGAATAATGAATTATATATTATATTTTATACCCCGTAAAAAGCATTTTATCGGTCGTTGTTTATATGATTTCCTCGAATATCATACTTAATACGTTTATATTTGATTTTTGACAGATATTAGCAAAAAGAACTACAACTGGGAACATTCGTGCTTGAAATAAATTTTAAAAAAGAACAATTTGGCCGAAGAATAAATATCAGCCCAAAAGTAAAAGCCCAAGCCCAAGCCCAAGTGATGAATTAAATATATATATATATATATATGTGTATATAGATGAATTTTATGGTGCTCACAACCTGTTGCTGTGACACCGATTCGTATCAGTTCAACATCTCACGACGACATGTAAGGTTATGTCGTCTTAATTAACACCTTCTAGGCGACATTAATCGACGTTTCGGATGCTGATGTGGCATATTGACACGACAAACCTTGCATGTCGATGTGGGATGATGAAATGGCACGAATCGGTGTCACATCAATAAGTGCCTACATAAGGTGAGCACCATATAATTCCTCTGTATATATATATATATATATATATATATATATATATATATATAAAGAAGGAAAAATAGTAGAGACAAATCTATTGTCGTTGGTGGCTACGTTGAAAAAGAAGATTTGAAGATCTTCGAATGTTACGCGCAAGACTGCTTGAGGTGGCTTCGTTGAAAAAGTACCTTCACTATCACATATATGTTTGGCATGCAGATCTATTTAAGAAGAGCTAAGGCAAAGAAAAGAAAGGAAGAAGTTGCTCACAGACTAAGGAAACGAGAGTTGAGGCCAAAGAGGAAAAAAAAAGTTAGTTCACTCACCTCACGAAAGAAAGAAGCCACGATACGTTGCCATCATCACTCACGCACTCGTCACCCATCTGACCATCAAGCATCCACCTCGAGGAGGTAGCTCATGACTGAAACGAATCACACAGCTTAAACCGGCGCACTTCCCTCAGCCACTCACCAACTATTCGACGAAAACACCCAATGACACACGTGTTAGCACAGCGAGCAACTGAAGCTCACATATCGCACATCCGTAGGGGAGGGTAGCGGTGCGCGGACCGGCTGAGACGTGACGTGAGATAGAACCGAATCGAGATTGGGAAACTTGGAGGGGACGCGACGTTATCGGAGCCTAATATCAAGGAAGAAACTATGTATTCATCTTTGATATTTACGTATTCTCTTGTTTCCATCGTGAATATGAGTAGCTAAGTTTATCGTGTGGTTGGGATGAGCTGAACGCTAGGTAGAGTTATTGGATGTAAAATACTCGTGAACATGCAATATTGGATATTTATCATTTATGATTTTGTTTTTCAAATTAATATGTCTATGTGTTGATTTGAATATCACTTCGATATGTCTATGTGTTGATGTGATTTCGTGGTAATATTTTTTTAGGGAGACAGCTAGAAAAACGATTAGGCCTTTCATAAAATGATAGGAATTCAATTATAGGGGCGACATCAAATAAACGATTCTAGCTGTAGGTAAATTAATATATATTCTCACGACCGTCTAGGGCGACAACAAATTCGGGCGTGAGTAGAAATTACCAGGACTTAGTCATTATTTTTGTGTTAACGATAATTTACGGCCTCGACAACGATACCAAGCGGGATTCGAAATCCCGAGCACGTTTGTTTTATACAAAAGTTATTTTTTTTATAATATTTAAGTTGTGTTCAAACTTTTGGTTTTGTTAGAATTTATTTTCTAAATCAAAATAGACAAAAAAAATATTTATTTAGGCTAAATATCAAATTGATAGGTTATTACTAGTACTTAATTTATTCCTCGTGTTCGATACTCAGATATTCGCTATAGATATTTTAGAAACGATAGGTACACTGCTATCGCGCGTGGTGCTAGTTATAACATATTCGTTTTAATTATTACTTGACGTACTCGCACAGACCTTTATTTAATATATTAACGTCCACGCTCACGATCACCCGACATCAATACTAGCGTTTGATCATTGCGTTAAATCGCAATCATCCTCGACGGGCTTCAGTTTGATCCAGTTGTCGGCGAGGCCGTTGGGAACATGACTACCAAGTGGCTCAAATATTTTTTTGAGTTACCGGATATCTTCCTTACAGCGAAGATATTGGATCTGAGAAGGCGTTTAGAGGGTACGGGTAGACTACTAAAATGCTACTATACGAAGATATCGTCGGGACGTACCGTCGATAGCATTTATTGGCAGAGGGTACTTAATCGAGCGTATGACTCTTTGAAGAATCTCTTTAAAGAGTATAAGCCCGATTCCGTCATGGCCCGTCTCGATCGGGCTCTGGGCGCGGTCAATCTAGTTCTTGTAGTAGTCGATCTTCACGATTAGCTAACTACTACGACATCCTCAACGCAAACAAGCGTCCAAGGTCCTCCCAAAACCCCTATATAGAACTCTATAACTTAATGAGCAGACTTTCGAGATCGAGGACGACGATAGCTTTAACGTCCTTAGATGGTGGTCGAGGGTGTAGCCAACATATCCAACGTTGGCGAGGATCGCTCCGGAAATCCTTGGTGTCCCGGTTTCGACCGTTGCAGTGGGGAGCATGCTTTTAGCATGGGCGGTTTGACTTTGAGCAAGAAGCGTTCGAACTTGGGTGTCGACAACCTCGAGTACCAATGTGTTCTCGATTATTGGACTCGAGCCGAGTATTGCACCCAAGATGAGCGTGCCAACGACTCGCCCGACGACCTTTTCGATGACACCACCGGCACGGAGACAAGCGGCGGCGATGATTATTAGAGGCATTCGGTGAGGCGTGGACTCCATATCAACAAACACGCCCGAAAAAAGATAAGTATCTTACTTTTATATTTTTTTTCGTACAAATATTGTTATGTTTATGGCTAACTAATGAATTGTTAATTTTAAATATGTGTATCGTTTATACTTATAACTACCAAATAAATACCTATTTTCAGGTAATTCGATATTTTGACAAGCCGATTACGAGCGGCGACGAAGACCGAAAAAAGATAAGTGAATATTAGATCTTTAGTTCATTTTTATTCTTCTTTAAACTTCTAATATAACTTATGTTTACGGATTTCTTTCAAAGCGAAGGAGATTTCGAAGAAGAGTTTTTTCAAAGGGAAAAAAATTTCGTAGAAGAGTGGCTTCAGCCGTTTGCGGCCTCAGTAAGTCCCCGCGGGCGCCATGCGCGTTAGCAATGCGTGAGCTATAGAGCCGACGAATCAAGTGAGTCCGGTACTTCAGCTTACGCGGCTGCCGCCTGGACTTGCTGAAGCCTCGAACGGGCGAAGTCCCTATCGGGTACTTCAAGATTTGCGGAGATCGAATTCGGACCGGACTGAACGGAGACTGAAAAGAAAACTACTCACCATATTTTGTTTTAATTTATGTATTGTATTGTAGTTGGTTCAGTTAAAATTTTGTACTATACTTTTTTGTAAAATGTTGTACATTTTTCGTAAGTGTCTTACAAATTATATATACATTTCGATTTATAATTCGACCAAATAATATACCAAACCAAACATTTATGATTTATTCAAACATGAAAATAAAAAAAAAGAACAAAAAGAACGGTGGTTGTAACTGCCGGTTAACCGTAACCGGCGGTTAGTCAACCACCGGTTTGTCTAACCGTCAACCGGGGGCGGCTAACCGGCAACTGCCCCCGGCCGGTTAGAGGGCGGTTAGTCCGGGCCAACCTCTGGTTACCAACCGCCGGTTATGTTTAACCGGCGGTTGGGCAAGTCTACGTGGTGGGTTCGATTCCTACTTGTAACATTATTTTAACTATTTCTTTATATGTTACCTTAACTCATAGGAATAAATTACGTTAATAATCTTAATTAAATTCAGCTAATGAGTATATGTATCGAGTATATGGTTTTTTGTTGAATATATTCCATGAAATGCATTCAAGTAAGGATTTGTCGATTATTTTTTTTTAATAGTTTTTCCCTTTTCCAAATGTTGAAAAATTCAATAAGTGTGATTATAATCTGAGAAGTGACTCATATATTTAAATTGCTCCTACATAATTACATTTGTGTTCTTAAGATATTAAAAATAATCTTTTGGGTAAAATATTTTTTTTACTATTTTTGTTAACTTTAGTTAGTATTGTCTAACAAATTCTAAGATAAAGGATGAACTAAAATTTTACAAAATAATTTTGTTACTCTTGGTTCACTACGTTAGGGATGTCATGATGGTTTGTGGGCTTAAAATTATTTATTACTTTACGTTCTACGAAGTAATTTTCGACCCCCAAATGCCAAAGGCTAGTTCTGTCACTGATGCTGGGGAATCTGGTCACAATGTGCTTCAAGCCATGAACCTCCCATGCTTCGTAGGATAATGTTAACCCTACGGAGTAGTAGCTCATCAAGGTTTTTCTTTTCTTTTTGTTTTGGAATTTGTTTCCCTTTTTTAATAGTAATTTATGATTTTTTAGTGGAAAAACCCAAAATGGTCCTTGATGCTTACCACATGGATCACCTTAGTATCCGATGTTTGGCATGGAACAATTTAGTACCCGATGTTGAATTTGAACCAAATGGTCCTGCCGTTAGATCTTCGCCAATTTAGATGGAAAATCTAACACGAGTCGATATACGATGGTCAGACTTAAAAATATATAAATTCACATTAAAAAGGAAAAACATTCCAAAAGAAAAAAGAAAAAATTCAAATAAAAACGAAAAAATTAAAAAAAGGAGGAAGATACTGATAAATTAAATAAATTAAAAATAAAGCAAGAATAAAAATAAAATTTAGATATAAGAAATGAAATAAAAAATTTTGAGAAGAAAAAATATATTAAAATAAAAAATTAAAATTAAAGTAAAAATTAAAGAGAAAATAAAAATAGGAAATGCATATATAAAAAGTATGTTTATTTATTAACAACTAAAAAACGAAAATAAAGATCGAAAACATTCTTTTTAACGAGGACACAATCATCGTCATAGGTCTCAGACTTTCATTTAACAAAAATATTGGGACAATTACGTCGTCGCTAACTTGGTAGGGACGGAGTCGGGGATTCTGGTAAACTTCCACTAGCGTTTTTATCCTTATTTTCATTTTCACTTGTTTTAGGTTTTAATAAGGGCGAACATCAATTTTAGTCCCCGATGTTTGGGGCACGGTCGTTTCTGGTCCCCCATGTTCTGATGAGACATTTTTAGTCCACAATGTTACCGATTTTGGAAGGTTTTGGTCCCTCAATTAATTTAATCCCTATTAAACAATTTAACACGTGAGACCCTATGATGTCCTTTACTCAACGTAAAACCTTATATCGCATCTTCTTCTTCGAGTAAACGCACGTGAGCATCATTACGTAAACTCGTTTTCAAGGTTGTCGATCCTTTCCTAAACGTGATGTATAATGATGTTCATGGCGTTTAAGTCGAAGAAGAAGATGTGTTATGAGGTTTTACGTCGAGTAAAAGGGGATCTTAGGCACTCACGTGTTAAATTTCGTCTTAATTAGCGATTAAATTAATACCAAAACCATCTAAAATCAGCAACATTGGGGACTAAAAGTATCACCTCGAAATATTGGGGACCAGAAACGCCCATGCCCCAAATATCGAGGACTAAAAATGTCGATCTCCCTTTTAACAAGTAAATATCTTTTTCCTTTTTCTTTTATTATTTATTATTTTTTTAATCTTTTCTCTGCCTTTTTTGTTAATTTTTTTGTTCATTTAATTTTTATTTATATTTTATTTTTTTATTTCTAATATATTTTACGAATTTAACTTATAAGATTTAATTTAATTTTTCATTCTTTCTTTATTTTTTATTTCAATTTATTATAATTTTTCATATTTTTTATTTTTTTTCATTTTGGGATTTGTTAATGAATTTATGAATTTTAAGTCTGGCCAATCGTATATCGACACGTGTCAGCTTTTCCATCTATAATGGCATGACCAATTTGGTTCAAAATCGATAACATCAGGGACTAAATTGGTACGTACGAAACGTCGTGGACTAACTTGGTCCACATGGTAAACGTCGGGGACCATTTTGGGTTTTCTCCTACGTAAGAAAAGGAAAGGCGCGATACGGTCAAAACGCACATGTTATCTGAATACGACGCTAATGTCGCCTACGTTTACTATTACATACAATAAGTTGATGGGAATACAAGCAAAGCAAGAAAATCGAAGTTCTCAAATATCAGACGAGACATCTATCGCCACCATATTAGATTGGATGGAATCAGAAATACGTAAGGTAACGCGATGGTGATTATTTTTCAATCCAATACTTAAAGCTTATTCAGTATAGCATGTAATAAAACATCACAAACAGAAAGCATCACACATGGACTGGAAAAAACGAGCAGTGTATTACCGAAACTGATTATAGCCCAAAGTTCCTTATTACCTCATTCGAAGTTCTACAGCGCCGTTCCCATATTCGTGTTGAGTCTCCAGAATCCCTTTTGCCCATGCCACTTGAGAGCGTTTGATTAAGTCCACCTCGATCATTTCAAGGGTCAGGATCTCTCCAAAGTTTTCTGGAAACTCCTCGAGGAAAGGACAAAAATGAATCTTGAGATGCCTAAGTGTTGGAAAGTTAGAGCAATCAGCTTTCCATTGCATCACTCGACAATTATCCAGCTCGAGATATTGTAATGAGCAAAACTCAACTTCTTCATCAACCACCCAATCGTCTTTCTTATGTTCTTCGGACTGGAACTTACATCCTATTATCTTAAGCACTTCAAGGTTTTGCAGAGCACCAGAAACATCGTTCAAGAGTGATATGAAGCGGGATGACCAAGAAGAGATGTTAGACAAAGGAAAGAGTCAACCGATTAGAGTTTACTTGTGGCACGAAAAGGGGGTGATGAAGACTTAGTATTAGGAAATATATTCTATAATTAGATATTATATGATATTTAAATTAGGTAGTTAAGTTATGAGATATTTTAGCTAGGGTTAGTGCTTATAAAAGGGGGAGACATACCCCTGTATTCATTATGAGTTATCATCAATAAAAGTTTATTAGTTAAGAAAGTCTGATCTTCGACAAGGAACCAGCCTTGCCGAGATCTTCGATAAGGAACCAGCCTTGTCGAGGTCTTTTTCTCTTTTATCCAATCTACCTTCTATCAAAGAGCCCAACAGGTATTGTGCATTTTTTCGAAAGCTAATTTTTTGAGACATTTGGGTAATTTCAGCGGAGGGAGGAGAGGACTTAAGAGGGTCGAGGAAAACTTTAACGTCTCGAGTCTGAGCATGTGAGTGAGGTCAACCGTAGCATATTTGTAGTAGAAGCTATCAGAGCGGATTCCCAACTTTCTTACATTTGGGATGCTGTAGATGAGGTTGCTATCCAAGAAATCACTTAAACTTACATAAGAGATTGTCTGAAGGTTTTCGTGAGCTCCTGTGATTTTGAAACCAATAAGGATCAACTTGGCCACGATGTGCCTTAAGCCTGGAACCTCCCATGCTTCGGTGGATAACCTTAATGATAACATAAAATCCTCGCGATGAGTAATCAAGGCTTGCAGATTCCTCAATGTCCATATTTCCGAAGGCAAGTCCATTGACAAGCAATGGATAGCCAAGAAACGCAAGTTGACTAGTTTCAGTATTTCTCTTGGGAACCGCATTAATAGTATCTCAGACAGATCCAATATCCTCAGCAATCTCAATGCGGAAAGTGTTGCAGATAAATCTATCTGTTGCGATTTGCGACTGATCATCAAGAGAAGAGTACGCGAATTGGCCGATGTCAAATGAGGCATGTGCTCGGAAATAGGATGAACAGCCACTCGTCGAAAGCTGCCGGCTTTCTCGTCCTTGACAATGCGGAAAAACTTCTCATCATCAGCTTTCCTCACGCAAATATCCCTCAAAAAGGTCGTGCATCCCGTAGCACTCTCTCTGGTCTTCCATCAGACTTTGTCCCTAAGACATGGAGGAGATTTCTGTCGACGAGAGCCTTCAGGTATTCCTCTCCCAATTCTTCCAAGCTTTTGAAGTTGTTCCCACTTGGCCTGCGTAGAAACCCCTCTGCCCATAGTTTTACGAGCTTTGAGCCCCGGACCTTGAAATCTTCCGGGAAAGCTGCCATGTAGAGGAAACACGGCTTCAACTGAAGAGGCAAGTTATCGTAACTCAGAGACAGTATCTTGGAGAAGTGCCCGTCTCCCTGCGACAAAACCGCGTGTACGTCTCCTGAAATTTGCTCCCATAAATCTTTTGAATATTTATCGACGGAGAGGAGCCCTCCGATCACGCTAATTGCTAGGGGTAGACCTCCGCAATCACTCACGATTTTTCGTCCGATTCCTTCGAGTAAAGGCGGACAAGATTCTACTTTCTCGGCATCAAACACCTTTTGGCGAAGTAAATCCCATCCTTGAGCTTCACTCAGAAGATGCATTTGATGCTCCTCGCAAGTCGAGTCGGGGTACTTAGCCACGTCAAGTTCCCTACTCGTTATCAAGATTCGGCTTCCACTGCTTTCAGTTGGAAGGTACCGTCTTATCTCATCCCACGCATCTTTACTCCATACGTCGTCCAAAACAACCAGATATCTTCTACCATACAATTCTTTGCGCAAGGTAACTCCCAACTTATCGTCGTCCTGTTGCTGCATGCCATCAGTAATTTTCTCTAATATGCAACTAAGAAGGCCCAATAGAATGGCCTTCACGTTATAATCTTGTGAAATGGTAGCCCAAGCACGGACGTCAAAGTGTTCAACAATGAGGGGATCGTCGTATAGGTGTCGAGCGAGAGTGGTCTTTCCTATTCCTCCCATTCCAACAATTGGGACGACCTCTCGCTCGCGTCTCTGACTACTAGTCAGTCTATACTTCAAATGCAGCGCGTCTGTATCAAATCCCACCATAGCAATATTACGCTTTGAGCCCGTCGGGTCTGCTGCAACAACAGATGAAGGAGGAGATGCGATCAAATCCATTATTGTCCCTTCTTCACGACTTCGATCATCCTCAGTAATAATCTTGATCAACTTATCATTTGCAGCATCAAACTTCTCCATCACTTTGAGCGTGGACTGCTCCTTTCGATCTACAACATGAGATTCCATGATGTCCTCTGCTTCATGAGCTGCGTCGCGGATCTCACTCTGCAAAGCTTCGATGACCTCTCGACCTCTTAAATGATGCTTTTTCAGGTAGTTTTCAACAAGGCTCATCAAAGAAGTAGCCTTTTCGCGGAGCGATTCGAGAAGTTCTTTCTTGCTTTGATCAGTAGGGTGAATAAGGATTCCATCAACAACTGTAATAAGGGATGTAAGATCGTGAGCCATGGCGAGGCGAGGAAGATGATAGCTTTTTTCTCGATATAAGATCGGTCAACGGTGAATTATTAGTGTTATGCACTCAGAACTATTTTTAAGTGTGGAGTTGCTCGTCAAGACAAATTTGCACATGCAACTTTCATTATTATACATTAATCTATCTAATTTCTCGACGTTAAGTTTTAAGTACGATGATGGGTTGTCATGACAATCGAAACATATATTATATAAATTGTGGAGTCATCAAGACAACTGTCCACAAGTAACTTCCATTATTATGTGACTCTACCTAACTTCTAAACGCTATTTTTAAGACGATCTGCATTTAATAAGCGCAACAAGTTTGAATAATCAACCCATTTAATAATATTTCCCTCGTTTTTCCCATTAACCTATGTTAAACTATAACACACGGCGCAGTGTATCTACCCTTAATCCTAACATTACTTTCGTCGGTTCACTTACTAACGTTCATAAAATAATCAAACCCATCTAATAATTTTGATTTTAAATTCCAACAACCCTTGTTAAATTGATGGTTCCATCCTAAAACCAATTGGTGATAGGATGAGAAAGCCTCTTATATATATAGCGGTTCTTAGAGCTTGAGTTAGTCGATGTGGGACGAAACTCACTTTTTTTATAGGAAAATTTGACAATAATAATCCAACCTATCAGTTCTCCGCTCAAAACAAACCCAACTATCAAATATTTCTGAATAATCCTAAGTATATAACGAGTCTTCTGAAATTGCACCAATGTCACCTAGAACTTGTTTAGCAGGTATTTCTTATATTAATTACTTATATATACATTTAAAACGAAATTCCAAATAGAATTAGTAAAATAATTTTTTCTTTTTATCTTTTTAAGGAGAACATCACGTTGATAATCTCAACAATTGATTTTGCCCGCCCGAAATAAACCCAACTACGAATCATTTCGAAATAAAATGTTAGTAATATAATTTTGCAGGTACATTTATGCATTTTTTATTATAATTACATATATATATATTTTAAAACTGATAATTTTAATTAAAATAAAATGTTACCATGTGAATTTTTGGTACGTATTTATTTTTCTTCAAATACTATGAATCAATTTAAATAATAAAACTTAGACTAATCGCCACTTTGGCTGCCATTAATTAATATGTAACAAAAACTCAAATGATATTTAAAAAATATAAATTTGATTTTACTAACTTTATTTTGAAAAATTATCGTCACTTGATACATGTTGCAGGTACATATGCATTTTTTACTATAATTACATATATATATATATTTATTTGAACCTGATAATTTTAATTAAAATAAAATGTTTTTAAATACCATGTGAATTTTTGGTACGTCTTTATTTTTCTTCAAATACGATAAATCAATGTAAATAATAAAACTTGGACTCATTGCCACTTTGGCGCCATTAATTAATATGTAACAAAAACTCAAATGATATTTAAAAAATAAAAATTTGATTTTACTAATTTTATTATGAAAAATTATCGTAAAGATATATAGGTAATAAAATCAAAAAATTACCTGCTAAACAAGTTTCAAGTGACATTGGTGCAATTTCGGAAGACTCACTATATAGTTAGGATTATTCTGAAATAATTGATAGTTGGGTTTATTTTGAGCGGAGAACTGATAGGTTGGATTATTATTGCCAAATTTTCCTTTTTTATAATCTCAACACGCCCCCTCACGTGTGGCATGACTGGCCTAACACGTGGGCATAAGAATCGGGTGGCGGCGAGCGGAAGAATTGCTATGATACCATGTTAAAAATCTAGGGGGTCCTTCCTAAAACCAATTGGTGGTAGGAGGAGAAAGCCTCTTATATATATATAGCGGCTCTTAGAGCTTGAATTAGTCGATGTGGGACGAAACCCACTTTTATAATCTCAACACGCCCCCTCACGTGGACATATGAATCGGGTGACGGTGAGCAGAATCGAACTTGCTCTGATACCATGTTAAGCTGATGGTTCCATCCTAAAACCAATTGATGATAAGAGGAAAAAGCCTCTTATATATATAGCGGTTCTTAGAGCTTGAATTAGTCGATGGGACGAAACCCACTTTTTTTTATGATCTCAACACCCTTAACTTTTCTTCGTCCTTGTTAGGGAAGAATGATGAGCTTTCCATCCGATTCACATGCTCGATGAGCCATTCGAGTGAAACTCGACTCGTACTAATGAAAATGGAGCTTGAGGTCATTATTGTCAAGTTCGAGCCCGACTACCTTTCAATATTTTTTTTCATTCTAAAGTTCATTTTTTTTATATCATTTTGCTCGGGCCCACCAAATAGCCGATCTGAAATCGTTTACAGCCCTAAAAAATTTTCCCATCGTACCGAATGGTTAATACAATAAAATAACAGGAACTTAGCTTTCTTATCAATATGATGGTCATTATTTTCTGTTCGCGGGCATGGCCTTTGATGCGTCCCAAAAAATTGACTCCCTGTTTCAGCCTTTTGCTCCACCCGTCGTATTGCTGCCATCGCAGTTGCCCGCGCCGGCGAGAAGATCGATCGCTCGTTCCAGTTGCCTCCGTAGAAGGCCTGAAATACTATAGAAAATGAGCTAGAAAGGCGCCGTTTCGGCGATGCCCCTCGACGCTCAAGTCAGATAATCATCTTCTTCCTTTAAAAGCGGGTAATTACAGGTGCTAGGCTCAAAATACAGTTTCAGTGTTCGTAAAGCATACTCCTGAAAATGACTCGGTCGTTACCTTTTAGACTAACCTCGTCTAACCTCGCCTTGACCCGGTCATCACCCATGGCCGCCTCTTTCGCGGACTCCTCGCGGCGACGTGGTCTTCCCCACGTTCTCCTTGCGAAGCACGATCAGCTCAACGTGCCCACTTCTCGTATTGGGATTGAACAGCTAGGTTCATGTTCGTCCACGCCGACATGCTCGACTCGTTCTTGCGAACCTGCTCGGCTCGCTCCTAATTTTCCCTTCTCGAGCTCTCTCGGGCCATCTTCCCGAGGCTATTTTATCCTTTGAGTCGGATTCTCCGCGGGCTACTTCCTGTTCTCGTGCTCGTCTTCGGTGTCGCTCGCTTCCTTCCCCGGTTACCTTTCTTCCTCTTCTTTATTTTATCGTGTATAGTTTTTTAATCGTTGGGATAGCCGTAGGAGAAGGAATAAAATGTACCCCTCCTCCTCCAACTTGTTCTCTCTCTCTCTCTCTCTCTCTCTCTCTCTCTCTCTATATATATATATATATATATATATATATATATATAAATATACAACCAAGTTCTCCACGACTTGGGTTAGTGGACGTTTTGTAACCGGCCATGTCCTCTCACTTGTGTAAGACTTGGTCTATTACCTCTGTTTGAATTGGTCTTCTCTGCTTATTCGTTAGTGGTGTGCTCGAGCAACTATTCATACCACTCAATATCCGATTGCCTCATTTAGCTCTTCCCTCGGGACCTCATCCTAGCATGTGTGATCTCAACCAATTGTTCCCGGGGCTCTCGGACGGTGCTCCCTCGGACCTTAATCACCTCGGGAGGTATTTTTCACGGGTTTGTCGTCGTGGGAGATCTTTTTCCCGAGGGGGATGTTTCCCCGCCTTTGGAGGATTTTTGCGGGTATGTTTCCCGCCCCGTGTCGGTTAACCTCGAATATTTGACCGGTTAAATCAGGGAATAACAATAATCCCCCCCCCCCCCCACAAATAGACCAAAAATAGTTTAGTGAGTTTTGGACGTAGTAGGTAAATATTCGAGTTTGAAGAAGAAGTGAATCTTGTCTTGCAAAGATCTTTGTCACACCGTGTTCGGGGGATATTCAACCTGTTACCATGGGTCATAGTTACTCGGGCAGAGCAACTTAACTCGTTCGTTCGGGGGTTTTTAATCGAGGTTGCCTTATTCGAGGACTTAAGAATTTTTACGCTAATTTATCGAGAAATTTAGGAATTTTTTCGTGCCTCATTCATCGAGGACTTCAGAATTTTCGTGCCTCACTTATCGAGGGCTTGGAGATTTTCGTGCCTCATTCATCGAGCGGAATTGGGAATTTTTCGTGCCTCATTCATCGAGGACTTTAGAACTTTCCTGCCTAATTCACCGAGGACATAATCAAATCGTTCTCCTTGTCTCATCCAAGGTCTTGTCGGGCCTCTCTCGAGGACTTGATTCAGATCGTTTTCCTTGTTTCATTCAAGGTCTTGTCCGGCCTCTCTCGAGGACTTGATTCAGATAGTTTTCCTTTTTTCACTCAAGGTCTTGTCGGGCCTCTCTCGAGGACGAATGGCGAAATTTATTGGCGAAACGGCAAAATTCTTTAACTCTGTTCCTTCCAAGGCCTTGTCCGGGGCTCTTTCTCGAGGGCTTAAATTATCCCCCTAGTTCAATTAGGGTCTTGTCCATCGTGCCTCATTCATCGAGGGCTTTATCATCCGTTTTCATCAGGATCTTCCCAATCGTGCTTCATTCATCGAGGGCTTTTATTATCCCTTCTCATCAGGGTCTTCTCAATCGCGCCTCATTCATCGAGGGCTTTTATCATCCCTTCTCATCAGGGTCTTCTCAATCGCGCCTCATTCATCGAGGACTTTTATCATCCCTTTTCATCATGGTCTTCTTAATCGCGCCTCAATCCGAGGACTTCGTATCCTTGATGGTGATTGCCACCTTGGATCTCAGTGGCGACAGACATCATCATGTGTGGGAGGCATCGCACTAAGTCCTTTGGTAGTTAGATCTTCCGCCTAGCTAGAAACCTGTGAACTTCGACTGAAGATAGCTTCAACATATGGATGTAATAAGGTGAGAATTTCGCGCGAATAATATTCTAAAGCAATTCAATAACAGTTGTCGGCAGCTTGATCATCAAAGGCCTGACACATAGCCGCGTAGAACGGTGTTTAGATTCCCCGAGGAGATATGTCTCTATTCTAATGTTGGTGGGTGATTGTACTTTAGAACCCCAAGCTGTCCCAAATCTCAACTGTAAGTGTAGCGCTGTTTTATAAATTTTTGGGCTATCCTCCACTCATAATTCCTTTGACTAAAGTTCATTATTTTCCCGTAGTCCATTAAGAATAGATAAGTAAGTTCAGACAATCAACTCATAAAAATCAGTATTGACATGTCCGAGCAGTTTTACTCTGGCAAGTAGCAAATTAAAGTCATGCAATTCAACAATGTCAGGTCCCACTAATTTCTTCCTGCAGTGTAAAATTCCTCCCGAAAGAATCAATATAATAATAGAAGTTTAATGCGAGAAATGCAGTAAGAGCTGAAAATTGAAAAATTCATCCCACAGTAGCCACATAAATCTCAAAATATGCAATATATACCATCAATCCTGCATTGACCTTCGGGCCTCGAATTCCATGTAACTAGTTCCTTGTATACTAATAGAACAGCTATATACTTTCAAAGATATCCTTTTGGCGTGTTAGATCTCAGATTTTCTAATACTCACTTCTTGAACAAATCAGCACAGAGTGAATATGCTAAATCATCCTAGAAACTTTAGAAAACTTACAAACCGTTCCCGAACGCAATTACCGACAGGTGTCTCCGTCTTCCTGACAAGCGAACATGAATCCTCGTACATCGGTCTCGTCAGCCGTTTTTGTTTCTCATTAGAAAACGTGGATGGTCCGCTTTCTTTTTTTAGTTGAATTTTGTGGCTTTCTTCCTCGATCCATCATCGATTTCCCGGGAAATGATCTATTAAGAATCTAAAGTATCATGAAAAGTAAGGTATACCTCCAATTTGGCGAAATCCATGCAATTCTATTCGATCTTCTCGAGGACGAGGTTCACTCAGGCATGTGATATCATCGCTTGGCGTTAATTTTCTGTTGCCTGCAACTTTGAATGCTATTCCTGATGGTGTTGGGGTGGTTGAACTATGACAAAGCGCGCTGTTCAGTCAGGACTTGATGTATGATGTTCGACCGGGTCTCCACGAGCCCGAAATGAGGCGAGGTGCTCGGTGAGGCAGTTCCAGGGGCAGAGTGCTTTCCGAGGAGCTCGAAGGTGGTAACAGAGTCATCCACCGACCCCAAAGGGCTACAATCAAGCTCGGGCACGCAACCGTACGGAGTATATTTGCGCTTCTTGTTGGATATTTTGACAGTGTTTTCCGAGCGATGATGATTGTGCTGCCAAAGAACGCTGCTCGCTCAAAGTCCGAGTGGATGTCCTCGATCGAGTCTTTGTACGGGTCAAATTAAGTGTGCTATATTTCGCCCATTCGACTTGGGCGCAATGTAACTATGGGACCTATCATCATTCGTTTCTTTGGGTCCCTGTAGGGCCCTTAACAGTTATTCCAGAAGAGAGGCCGTCGCAGATCAAAGGGGAGGTCGCCGTGGCTGTAGCTGCCGATCTATATAGAAGGGTGATGCATGTGCTCCCAATTATCGAAAAATCTCGTCCTCGATTCGTTCCTCTATTTCCGTCTTCTTACGAATCATCGTCGATTTGGGTTCGTCGTCGATCCCCTACATTTCCTCGAGGTTGGCGGCTGGGGTCTGATGTTGGCCGCACGATTTCAGCCTCGCTTGGGGGCTGCAACACATCGCTCGAGTTGGCTTTATGTCTCCTTCGCCTGATGTCGATGACGAAGTTGACTGGTCCGTTCGAGCCCAGACGGTGCATTCTTCGTTGTGGTGCTCGGGGCTGCCGATACGTTCGCAAGGATCATTCGCTCGCGGTGGTGATGCGAATGCGTTGGCTGCGACAACCTTGCTCTGGTCTGATTTGTGACCACTCAGTGGTCTGAATTTTCGTCTACAACGGCTGGTTTTCGACTCGCTCATGGTGGTGGGGTGGTCGACGGCGACGGGGAGGTCGCGATGGCTACGGCTTCGGAGTGGACAGATTTCATCGAAACGGATCGTATTTTTTCAAGAACTAAACGTTCCGACAGACGGCGCCAATTGATGCATCCCAAAAAATCGCCTTCCTGTTTGTCGCGTAAATCAGCCTTTTGCTCGATCCGTCGTATTGCTGCCGTCGTCAGTTGCCCGCGCCGGCGAGAAGATCGATCGCTCGTTCCAGTCGCCTCCGTAGAAGGCCTGAAATACCATAGAAAATGCGCTAGAAAGGCGCCGTTTCGATGATGCCCCTCCGACGCTCAACAAATAATCGTCATCTTCATTAAAAAACAGGTAATTACAGGTGCTAGGCTCAAAATACAGTTTCAGTGTTCGTAAAGCATACCCCTGAAAATGACTCGGCCATTACCTTTTATACTAACCTCGTCTCTCGCCTGGACCCGGTCATCACCCATGGCCGCCTCTTTCGCGGACTCCTCGCGGCGACGTGGTCTTCCCCACATTCTTTCCCATGTTCTCCTTGCGAAGCGCAATCAGCTCAACGTGCCCACTTCGCGTCTTGGGATTGAATCGCTCGGTTCGTGTTCGTCCACGCCGACGTGCTCGACTCGTTCTCGCCAACCTGCTCGGCTCGCTCCTAATTTTCCCTTCTCGAGGTCTCTCGGGCCATCCTCCCGAGGCTATTTTCTCCTTCGAGTCGGATTCTCGCGGGCTACTTCCCCGTTCTCGTGCTCGTCTTCGGGGTCGCTCGCTTCCTTCCCCGGTTACCTTTCTTCCTCTTCTTTATTTTATCAAGTGTATAGTTTTTTAATCGTTGGGATAGCTGTAGGTGAAGGAATAAAACGTCCCCCTCCTCCTCCCAACTTCTTCTTCCTCTCTCTCTCCCTCTCTCTCTCTCTCTCTCTCTCTCTCTCCCTCTCTCTCGCTCTCTCTCTCTCTCTCTCTCTCTCTATATATATATATATATATATATATATATATATATATATATCAACAAAGTGCCCCACGACTTGGGTTAGTGGACGTTTTGTAACCGGCCATGTCCTCTCACTTGTGTAAGACTTGGTCTACCTCTGTTTGAAGTGGTCTTCTCTGCTTATTCGTTAGTGGTGTGCTCGAGCAACTATTCATACCACTCAATATCCGATTTCCCCATTTAGCTCTTCCCTCGGGACCTCATCCTAGCATGTCTGATCTCAACCAATTGATCCCGGGCCTCTCGGACGGTGCTCCATCGGGCCTTAATCACCTCGGGAGGTATTTTTCACGGGTTGTCGTCGCGGGAGATCTTTTTCCCGAGGGGGATGTTTCCCGCCTTTGGAGGATATCGCGGGTATGTTTCCCGCCCCGTGTCGGTTAACCTCGAATATTTGACCAGTTAAACCGGGGATAACACCCTTGATAAAGTCATATCATTAAATTAATTTGACGGTGCTCTCCTTTGTCACTCCGACATATTATTTGGCTGTTCTTCAGTTTAGTTATATCAGGCCGAAGAGATATATGAGGGTGTCTTTAATGAGATAACTTGGGCAACGGATCTCTCTCCGAAGTAGGGGTGCTCATCGGTGTTCGGTTCGGTTTTTTCAAATTTCGGTTCGGTTTTTCGGTTTTCGGTTTTACGTATGCTTAATCCGATATCCGAACCATTTTAATTTGGTTCGATTCGGTTTTTTATAATTCGGTTACTAGTTAACAAGTAACTTCGATATCCGAAGCATTAACAAGTAACTCGTATACTGTTATTACGAGTTACTAACTCGTATAAATAGGATACGAATATCTCTATTTTATTAATGGTTTTGATTTCTTAATTATTTTGTTAATGCTTTATATTTTTTTATTATTTCATTAAAAACCCCATTTTATTCTCTTCTTTATTATAGTAAAGTTGTTATGGGAATGATATGTAATAAAAATAGCCCAAATAAGACTATGTTCAATAAAACATTTTTCTATCTCGTTCCCGTATATCAAATTGTTATCGGACTGTGTCTATCTCACTGATAACAACTACACTAGTACAGAAACAGTCATGGGCGACGGTTCTTATTCGTCATGGGCGACGGTTTCTGTGCGTCGCCCATGAGCACAATTTTGGGGACGGACAAACATGCGTCGCTGAAGATAAGTTATGGGCGACGGTTTTTTCGAAAATCCGTCGCCGAAGACTGTAAACGGACTGCCTAAGAAAATTCATGGGCGACGGTTTTTTCCCCACAAACGTCGCCCATGACCTAATTTTTTTTTTCCCTAAAAGAATGCGTCGCCCATGCTCTAACTTTTTATTTTATTTTTCCATAATTAGCATGGGCGACGCGTTTTAATATAGAATGCGTCGCCCATGCTCAAACTTTTTTTTTATTATTCCCTAATTAGCATGGGCGACCCATTCTAACATAGAATGCGTCGCCCATGCTCTGAATTTTTTGTTTTATATTTTTTCTTTTTTTTGCCCAGCAATGCATCCCAAAATCAATTCCAAAAATCAACAATGCAACACAAAATAGCACCAACATTCATTATATTACTAATAATCGTAATTAAAATCAACATCTACATCATAGTCCAACAAATCCTCGTAACATAAAACAAACATAACGTAAAAGACGTCTAACCTACATCAAAGATTGCATATAAAATGCTCCGCCCACAATTCACGTACTTCTTTGAGCTCTTCGTCTCTGTATGAGGAGCGCTCTAGTATCTATAAAAAAGGATAATGTTAAAACAACTAATAAACATATTAAACTTGAAACTTAAAGAAGCTGATGGTTTTAAAGTTCCATACCGTTGACAAGTTGGATGTATCATCTCTGCCAATACGATTGTAGATAATATCGTACATGTGTCTCATGACGTAAAATCCACATAACTCGCTCTCGTTTGGTTGTCGTGCGCACTAATTTAGAAAGATGTTCATGTGATTCAATATCGAATAATGGTAATAATTTAACACAAATAACACTGAAAATTCATATGACAAATGCGAACCTTGCATCTCTTCCAGGTAACCTTTGTTACGAATCCAATCAAACCCTAACTACCCAAACCATACAAGCTGGTGGGGCTAATTTCTAAAACCAATTAACGATAGAGAAAGTTGCCCTACAAGCTTATATACCAATCACAATTCTTCGAATTACCCGATTTGAGGCTTGGATTTGACACCCAACGATTCCAAAGTGTTTATTATGAGCCGAAATACGGCAACCCAACTAAAAGAATTAAAGGATACTCAATAAATAAGAAAGAGACTACATCATAAGTCAATCTGGACATCATTCTCTTGCAAATATGATAATTCGTGTCCTTCACTGCCATCAATCTACTTGTAGTTGTCTTCATCACTCAAGCAAGCCATTGGCGATCAAATTAAACCAGTGGCTTTGATACCACTTGACATGAAAAGAAACGTCAAGCGACACTCTACCACAAAATAATAAGAACACAACAGAATGAACTTTTTTCAATTGCGATGATCTCAAATTGCAAAATACTTGGTAAATAGAGAAGCACGCAACTCAATCACACAAGAGACACTGTGGAAAAATCCAAATCAAAGGCAAAAAAAAAAGGATATTTTCATCACAAAAGCAAGCTCCACTATGACCCATAGGGTGCAACGGAGAGTTACGACCGAGTGCAAACATAAGCAGGAATCAAAAAATCAACCCAAAAGCTCCAAGTTTCAATATGCGATACAAAAATCGCAACACCTCACCGAAACAGCCACTATCCTGAGTCTAACATCTCAAATCTCAAACAACCAAATCAAATCTGACCATCTCTACTCTTATATTAACATTGTTCTAAAATTCGGCCTAGGCACCCGGCGGGCACCTAAGCGCTACTCGGAAGCCTCCGCACTGAAAATAGCCTAATCGGCGGACTAATCGTGAAAACAACTAAACGGCCGACTAATCGGCTTATTCAGCCTAATATTTGGGCTAATCAGCATTTTAATCTGGCTAAATTTTTTAAAGCCCATTAAAAGCCCAAAACTTGTACTAGCTCAACAGCCCACCTATGGTAGACAAATGCGGATATTACAGAAGCTGAAGCAAACATGGTTATATATAGAAGACGTCTACGCCTTCTTCGTAAGCGTTAACCGGTGTGGGACATCTAGTTCAGTGTTAGTTATTTAATTTATATATCCTTTGTATGGGGGTCGATTTCCAAAAGAAAAAAAGGAAAATATGGAAATATTCATTGCACGTGCAATATTTTTAACAAACACAACTTCAACTAGATTATCTAAATGAATGGCATATTGAAAAATATATATCTTTTTTTATTTAACCAAGAGAGGTTGTTTTATGTGGTTAAATATTAACTTTAAATATATATGTATATATATATATATTCTGTAGTAATATTATTTATTGCATTGTTGTCATTGATATTATTATGTAAAATATCTGGATAAGTTTGATGTAACATTTAATTTCGTAGAATGTTACCATGTTTGTTATATAAAAAAAACATGTATACCGTCTATTTTCCGACTAAAAACCGCCTAGGCCCCGCCTAGACCGTCTACGCGCTAGGCCCCCTCCGGGCGCCCGACTACCACCTAGCGAATTTTACAACATTGTATATAATGCTCAGCGGGAGTTAAAAATCGCTCAATTTGGTATATCAATCGGCCAATTAGAATTTTCTTCAATAACAATTAACACAAAAATAAAAAATAAGAAACCACCCACTACCTTGCATTTAAATATTGTCACATTTACCTTTTCTATTTTTTTTGTAATTATTATTTAATCTCATAAATGATTTATATATTATGTAGCACACGCATATGATGTGCAATTACGACTAGTTTTATTTAAAGAATGAGTTATATGAAGCTGCTTATCAAATTCCAGCCCGATGAGACGGTGAATGATTCCACAACGAGTCGATCTCTACTGTTGCGCGAACAGTCTAGACTTGTCATTTGTTCTCTTTCAAATTTATTCATTTACGACAAGCGTACTTTCAGTTTTGGGCATTCTCCAACGAGAGAAAATTCAACAGATAAAAAGACTATATATAATACAAAAAATAATCTTTGACATTAACAATCTGATTCCAATGAACTAGAAACTCAAAGGCACTTTAATTTCTTTCGTTCTCGTAACTGCCAATAATTCCTTGCAGCAATCAAAGTTGTACCTTGTACACGCACTCGCGTCGAGTCTCTCGAACATCCTCAGCCCAGGCCACATGAGATGGGCAGTCTTCATCCACCTCGATCATTTCGAGTCGCAATCTGTTAATGCGAAGACATGGAAATATAGTTTTATCTTTCATGCCCAAAATAAGTGATGCACTTACCAATAATAGAAGATATGAAGATCATATCGGATCTTGTCTTACATGCCCAAAATAGGAAATTGCTTTTATCAAAGATAGAAGATATGTAGATCAGGGGTAAATAAGGCAAGAAGATATGGGATCGGTCAATACAATAAGGAGATTCTCAAGGGATATCTTACCAATTCAAAAGGGAGTCAAGACCTATAAATAAAGGAGATTTTCGAGCTGCTAATAAGGGCTTTGTACGAGAAACTTTGAAAAGCTTTTATGGAGTAACTTTTGAGCAACGAGCGAAACACATGAGAGACTTCGAGCGAACGAGATATGAAAAGAACGAGAGAGCATTCATCTTTTTAGTATATATTTTGTCTTTGCAAAAGTCATAAGACTTTGTAATTTTGGTAGGATTGTAAGATACTTTTTTCTAGGCTTGTTCTTTTCGCAATCCATTTTCGCAATCGATTTGCTGCACAATTTAGACGTGCCAATCGTTTTTCATTACTAAGTTCTTAGTTGTTTCCGTTGTGCGAAACTATGTGGGTTCAATTCCGCTGTGCGTTCTGTGTTGAGTTCAGTTACTTCAACATTAGAGTCAACATTTAGGTCACCATTTTTATAACTTAGTATACATCCATGTCGGGACCATTTCAAAGTGGTATCAGAGCCTCCGCTTGACGAAACTAAGCATGTTATTCCTTTTCTATTGATGTTTCAAGCTCAAATAATTTTGGCAAGGTTCCCGTGTTAGACGGATCGAACTACGCCTATTCGAAAGTTCGCGTGCGCCAGTGCATCAAATCGATAGATACACGTGCGTGGGACGCTGTGTTAAATGGATATATTCTGCCCCGATATGCTCCAGGCACTGATGGCAAAGTCGTGGACAAACCAGTCGGCGAATAGTCGATTCATGAAAGAAGTGCAGTCGAGTTCAATGACAAAGCCCTTCATGCGATCTTCTATTCGATCAACATCTTCTTGTTCAGAATTATTCAGAACTGCATAACGGCTTAAAATGCGTGGGAGATACTTCAACGGTACTGTGAGGGAGATGCGAGGATAAAAGAGACCAAACTTCGACCCCTCCACAATCAATTTGAGAATCTCAGAATGAAAGAAGACGAGGACATCACCACGTACTTTGGAAAGCTTATGACCATTTATAGCGAATGTGCAAGCTTGGGAGACCCGATCTCAAATAAGGTATTGAACTCTAAAACTATTTGTTCTCTAACTGCTAAGTATAATGTGAAGGTAGCGCAGTCGAGGAAGAGCACAATCTGGCCACGATGGATTTCAACTCCTTGATGAATATCATGAAGAACTACGAGACCAGCCTCGAAGTCTGAAAGAGGGCTTTTTGCGGCAAAAGTCTTGCTCTAGTCAGTCAGCCCTCTAAGTTTCAAACTGAGGATGACTCTGACGATGATGAGAATACGGCAATGCTTGTGAAGCTATTCAAGAAGTTCATGAAGAAGAATGTTGAACCAAATGTTGGCCCGACATTTAGAAAAGACAAGAATGTCAAAAAACCGACCTCTGCTCCTCCGTTCTTCATACGCAATCAAATGGAGAAAAAGAATATCAAATGCGTGCAGGGGTTGGGGCCACTTTGCCAGCGAATACGCAAACACCTTCGCAAGCGTGGGAAAGCACGTCGAACTTTCTGACGATGAATATGAAGAACTGTGTGCAAAGGAGTCTAAGAAATCATCAGTAACCATTCAATCCTCTCGAACAATGAAGAAAATGAAGATCATCATATTGTCTTCACTGCGGTAATTGATGTTGAGCCAACAATGGACTCAACATCTAAGAAATATATCATTTTCGATTATGATGACTCAAACTGTTTTGATGGGTATGCGAGTTATGATAAAATAAAATGATGCATGTTTAGAAATGTCTCTCTTGATGAAGTTTAGATGAATGATGCCTTCGAACTGCTATCCGTTGAGTTGTCGAAGGAAAAAGCGAAGAATGTGAAACTGAAGAAAATGGTGAAAATCGTGACCGAAGAAAACAAGAAAGCGAGAAGGTGATCCAGAGTCTTGTTGAAGGGATGAACAAGATGGAAGTCGTGCTAACAACAAAAGACAAAGAGATCGACAAACTTCAGAAGCAAGTCGATGAAGCTGATTAAACGTTTATGAAGATGAACAAAGGTAAAGGTAAATTGACACTTGATGAGGTACTGCCGTTAGGTACTTTTGACAAACACTGTTTAGAATTCAATTCTCAGCCTGCTATAGATGTATCTAGTTCTGTTACTAACGACCAATCTAAGATTGTCTTTGTTAAGGAGAATTACAAAGTTGCTAACGATCGATCTGAGATTAGGTTTGTTAAGCAAAATTTGAAGTATGCTGCCGACAAGCCAAAGCATAGATCATATTGCTGGGAATTGAAGGGGGAGATTTCACAGAAATCTATGTTGACTGAAATGTCGTCCAACATTCCGCTCAACATTGAGAAATCTATGTTGAAAAGTTTGTCTAGAGAAATTTCATTGTACGCTCCTTCAAATTTTGGTGAACATAATGCTGCTTCGACATCTAAGAAAATTTGCATAGATAAATCCGTACATAAATGCATTGTTGTCTATACCTCTTTGCGAGCTAACGTGACAGGTTCATGGTAATTCGATAGCGGATGTTCACGCCACATGACGCGTACCAAAGAATTCTTTATTGACTATATGGCACTGAATAGTGGATCTGTGACGTTCGGAGGTGGTGCGAAAGGACGGATTCTCGGTGTGGCAAGTTGAATGTGCCCAAGCTGAGCAACGTTATATACGTCGACGGGCTTGTGGCTAATTTGATTATCATAAGTCAGCTTTGCGACGACGACCCCGAGGTAAGGTTCAACAAGGAATGTTGTGAAATTTTTAACAGGATAGGTGTTTGTGTCATGACAGGGAAAGGATCTAGCAACATATGTTATCTAGTTGGTGATATATCTGGATCCACGTACATGTGCCAACTCTCGAAAGCCGAAGACGATGTTGTACTTCGGGATTACAAACTGGGCCACGTCAACTACAGAACTTTGGAGCAACTTATCAAACATGAGGGGATAAGAGGCATTCTGAAGCTTAAGGAGTTTGCTAAGATTATTTTTGGGTCATGTTTTAAGGTAAGCAAGTACATGCGGGTCATATTGTTGACCAACATTCTGCTCAATATTTCAGAACTGCTCATTGTTTTCAATGGATTCTCGTATATTTCGCATTAGGTCTGATCATGGTAAAGAGTTTGAAAATTAGTCCTTTAATGAATTCTGTGATAAGAAAGGGATTATTCATGAGTTCTATTCTCCTAAGACACCCCAACAAAATGGGGTGGTCGAAAGGAAGAATAGAACGCTACAGGAGATGGCGCGTGTGATGTTACACTCTAAGAATCTTTCAAAAAGGTTTTGGGATAAAGCTTTTTATATTGCATGCCATATTTCGAATCGGGTTTATTTTCCGCATGGTTCTAAGCAAACTTCGTATAAATTGTTGAAAGGGAAAAAACCGACTATCAAATATTTCCATGTTTTTTGGTGTTATTGCTACATGCTTAATGATCGTGAATACTTGACTAAGTTTGATTCGAAAAGTGATAAGTGAATCTTCTAGTGTTATTCTTCGAACAGTCGTGCATATCGTGTTTATAATCTGAGACTGAATCTGTTCAGGAATCTATGAATACAGTGTTTGATGACTCTTCTGATCTTAGCAGAAATACTCCACAAGTTGATATTATAGTTATTATCCACGCTGTTGGTGAGACAGAGGCAAAGGTGGAGGAAAATGTTGAGCCAACATCCTACTATACATCTACGATTGAACAGACTATTGATGAAGGACCCAACGAAGTTCGAAGAGATCCCCCAGCAAAAATCTAGAAAGACCATCCCTATGACCTGATATTGGAGAACTGAACGAAGGTAGAAAAACCATGGACAAGCCAAGAAAGGATTACAAGTCGATGGAGAATTATACGAAGAACACAATGAAGAAATTCGGGCTAGACACTGCCAAGGTAATGAATACACCGATGGGTTCAATGCAGAAGGTAAGTAGAGATAATGTTGGAGAGAATGTTGACACAACATTGTATTGTTCCATGATAGGCAGTTTATTATATATTTCAGCTAGTAGACATGATATTATGTATAGTGTTTGTGTTTGTGCTAGATATCAGGCTGAAAATCTCTCATTTAAATGCTGTTCAGAGAATATTGAGATATGTTATTGGTTCGTGTAGTTTAGGGTTATGGTTTTCGAAAGATACTAACAAGAATCTTGCAGGATATAACTATGCCGATTGGGCATATGACGAAGATGACCGCAAGTGTACAAGTGACAGTTGTTTCTTTTTAGGTAATAATCTTGTATCTTGGTATAGTAAGAAACAAAATTGCGTGTCAATTTCCACGGCTGAGTCTGAATATGTAGATGCGGTTAGTTGCTGTACTCAACTTATTTGGTTGGATAGCATGTTAAGTGATTATGGCTTACAGAGTGAGTCTGTGCTCATGTATTGTGATAATCTATGTGCCATCAATATTTCTAATAATCCTATTCAACGTACCAAGCATATAGTTGTTGGCCATCATTTTCTGAGAGATATGGTCGAAAAAGAGTTAGTTAGAATAGAACATTTACATACTAAGCATCAACTACCTGATATATTTACGAAAGCACTCGATTTTAAAAGGTTTTTGGATCTGAAAAAATCCATAGGTCTGCATCAGGTCTGAATGTTGGCCCAACATTTGGATCAACATAGCATATGTCGAACTTGATTGTTACTGCTTTGATATTTGATTTAATGTTATCTCGATTATTCTGTTAAATGATTCGACTCACCTTGACCGTTTCTGAAATGACCCAATCCCTTGCAAAAATCATGCTCATAAACCATTTTCAACATATTGGTTTTGGCAATAAGTATACATAGGTACACGGCATTCGCGGTGACGATGTATTCTTTGTGACAAAAAGCCAAACCTTGATGTTTAGGGAATAAGGGCAGTGCACTATAATTCAGATCAATACCTAAGGTGAAAATGGCAGAAAATGAAAGGAAATTGAGTTTAGTCTAGTGTAGTATCTATATCTCTAAGAATGCATTAGTTCTAAGAACAGCTTGCTACGCTTGTCTCATGTGCTCATCAACGTCGTCTAATCAGTTAGTATCGCTCACTCCTACTATGATTTTTAACTTGGTATGTTTCGCTTAATCGTGACTTGCTCCTGATAGTTCGTGTGTGATATACTTTATTTAGCTCCACTTATATTTAATAGTTTAGGCTTATTCGAATATCTCATGATTGAAAGCTGTTTAATATTATTTTATTTAGGTCGCCAATGGTTAATTTTTTTTGTTTTCACTTATTCCACGATGCATTTACGTTGGAAACTCTGAATTTTTATGGACTTGGTTCGGCTCCTTGATATCTTCCACTTTCATGTATCATAATATAGGCATTTTCTGCAAATTCGAGAAATTCTTTCAGACCTCTATAGATTTCAAGATTAGACTGCTCTGCTTCGATACTTTTAATCTTGAATTTCTATGGCGAATCACCGAATTTCGAGTCTCAGAATGTTGATCCAGTTGTTAGCTCCACTTCTTCCTCAACATCTCATCTGGAGAAGTGTCCGAGGTTTAATTTTTCAAAAAAAAGGGAGAAGATGATGCTAATCAAGGTGGTGCAACTTTTGCTGGTAGTGCTAAGGGAACTTCGACATGGGGAGCTAGAAATGAAACAGAAAGAAGCTGGACAAGAGAACACATTTGAATTTCAGACCCTTATTAATTTTTGCATGTCTGATATAGTTTTATGCGACTGCGAATGCTGATTTACTTCTCTGATATGATTGCGTGTTTGATTGCCTGTCGAGTGTTTGTGTTTTGCAGATTTACCTAACGACTTCGGATGGCTATGTACCAATTTTTAGTATTTTGAATAACGTGATAACTATTCTATAATTTTCGCTCTAACATATTAAATTTTTGGTTGAGTATATGTGCCTTCAGGGGGGTGTTTGGAGATTCTGCACTGATTTTGTATAGCAGCGAGTCATTTGACGAGGAACGTCAAATGTTGCACAAAATGTTCGCTCAACATCTGTTCCAATACCAATCCGGGAATGCCAAAATTAAGGAGGAGTTTCTTCCTTCCCAAAAAGGGGGAGATTATGCAGAAGAAGAAGCCAGAACGACTGAAGTTGCTGGTGGACTAAGCTAAGTGGATGTGCATGACTTTGGGAAGAAAGACAAAAAGGGGGAGATCGATAATGTCGAAGATATGAAAAAAGATTTTGTCTTTCATGCGCAAAATAAGTGATGCACTGTCTGGTACCGAAACCAAAACCATATATCATAATCATAATTTCATGCATTTACATAAATTCATGCATTCATACAAGTTATTTTAAAACGGAGGTATAGATAGAATAAGGTATTTAAAGTATTATAGTTCTAGGTTCTCAAAGAGATAAGTAGTGAAGAAGTGAATGTTATGGAATTAGAATTTTTCTAAATATGAATTTTTAAGGTTTTCTCAGGTTCTGAGAAACTATATATGTACATTAATTAAAGTAATTAAATAATTAGGAAGTTTGATTGATATTATTGAGATTCTCTAAAGTGGAAGAACTATTTGAATAACATCAAAGTGTGGCTAAGGAAAAAGTTCCCTTTAGTATAATGTCTAAACTCTTTGAATTAGGGTTTCGAAATTGGTTCAAAAAGGACTTCGAAACTCTTCAACTAAAGATTTTGAGATCCTTAATATAGAGATGGCGAGAACTTGAAAATCTTTGAACAAGGATCTCGAGATTGGTTCAATAAGGACCTCGAAATTCTTCAATCAAAGAACACGAGATTCTTTAACATTAGGTTCTCGATATGACTGTAGTAATATAAATAATTCGAGATCTATATACATATATACCAATATATCGAAAACTTAGTTGTAAAGGAAACACTTTTAATAATAGTAATATAATGTGTATGAGAGGAACTTAGGATAGACATGAATGAAACCATCGATGTCATTTGGTAATTACAATACGCAAACTTAAGATAAGGAGGAAATGAAAACTCATATCATTTAGAAGAACTCGTGGAGTTGAAAAACAGAGGAAACAAGAACTTAATTCCAATTAGAGCTTAAGGAAAGGTATGAATCTTACCATGATTTTTCAATTTTAAGCTAAAACATAACTCGTTATAAATATTAGCATGTATAATTGGTACTAGTTCACACTTATTCAAGTTGATTTGTAAACAGCATGCGAGTAAATTAAGTTAGTTAGTGAAGTTCTTTATGTTCTTAAGAATATTAGGGTTTGATCGGATTTTTGGAGAATTTTTGGAAGAAAATTATGTTTTTAAGTGTACTGTTTTCCAGGTTTTGATTGATTTTGGAACAAGATTTCGAAAGTATAAAATTTAAAGATCTCGAAGTCAATTAGGTAGATCTCGAAGTTAGATGTCGAAATGGTGCTTTGCAAGATAATGTTCATAGGAAATTTAGATAAATTTCGAGATATAATCTCAAAATGAAATAAGTAAATCTCGAGGTATAAATCTCGAGATGAATTAGATAAATTTCGACATATGATATTAAAGTAAACTAAGAAGAATTCGACATATGCTTTCGAGATAAATTAGGAAGACTTCGAGTTATGATGTCGAGTTATGATTCGAGATTTTAAAATCCAACTAGATAGAATGTCGGGATGTGTTTCAAAATTAGCTAGGAAGATGTCAAAATGTATTGTCCATTTGAAACTCAAAGATCTGATTTTTAGTTTTCAACAGAGGTTTCGACATTTAGTTAACAGAATGTCGAAATGTGTTTCGAAATCCTCTACAGTGTATTTCTAAAACCCTTTGTGTTACACTTCGAGATCCTATCACACAATTTAAATTAGTAATTGAACATGGTTAAGGATGAAATTAAATAAGAGTATTTGTTAATTAATTAATTTTCAAAGGAGTAGCAAGTTGAGATAAAGAGAACCGTGATACAAATACAAGGAATTTTAATATCACATAAAGTGCTCGATATTGAGGGTTTTGATATAAAGTAAGTTAGGATTTCTGGTAAAGGTTATGGATAAGAACGATCATGCATAATAAAACATGCATATCACGCACGCATGTCATTATAGGAATTTTATATTTACCAGATAAATAATTGTATAGGTCAGGAGTCTGATAAGGGCAAAGACAAGGTTGAGTAAGCAAACGGAAAATAAGCGAAACTTGAAAGTATGATTTGCAACATGTACCTTATATGCCTTATGTGTTTACATGATTCATATGGATTAATTGATTAATATGTGTGATACATATATGTTATTTACAAATCGACGTGAACTATATGCCCGTAAAGTGTTTTTTTATATGACCTATGTGTTATCTAGGGTATTTTATATAGCGTTGCACACATATAAATGAAAGGAGAAACCGTTATGACTGCTATGACTATTGATGGTGTGATACGGAAGCTACGGCGTACTTCCCTTCAAATCGGGAGATGACATAGTCCTGTACAGTTGTAAAACTCGGCTAGGCGGTGCCTAGGCGCTAGTCGGCCGGTCACCGAGGCGAAAACAACCTATTCGGCCAATTAATCGGCAAAATGATTAATCGGCCGAATATACCGATCTGCCGCCTAACCCAAAAATCGGCCGAGTAATCCAAAAAATATCGGCCCACTAGTAAAGTTGGCCCACTCTCTAAAAGTTGGGCCAAATAATTAATTAATAATATAATATAGTGGATATTCCCCAAGCAGCCAAACCTGCGTTGAAAACCCACATGAGCTGAGGCGACTCTTTATATAGAGAGCCTTCCAAGAGTATTTTCACAAATTGGTCGATGTGGGACAACTGACAAGGAAAATCGTAAAGTTCTAATACAATGCTTTGTCCATTTATAAAAGAATTTATAAATTGAAATTAAACAATATTAAATTAAAATATATGCAAAAAATGGAAACATATGAAAATATAAGTGAAATTTAAAATATATAAACTAAAATATAATTCGAAATATAATAATACATAATCTGAAATAAAAAAAAAGGAATAATTGTATATTTGATATAAAGAAAAAAATAATAAAAATACATATACCGCCTAATTCCCGCCTAGAAACCGTCTAGGCCCTGCCTAAGCGGCCTAGGCGCTAGGCCCCCTCGGGCGCCTAGGTAGCGCCTAGCGCTTTTTACAACCTTGGCAGACACATACAAATATTTACAGTATGGACAGAGTCCCATGCATGGGCGCCGACTGAGCTTAAAGGATACGAGTCTAGCTAGTCTATAACGGGAGTATCAAAATAAATGGGCATATAGAATGACATGTCATCTATGGATCCTATGAATGACAGTTTTATGCACAACGATTTCATGATGGCATGATTACAAAATTAACGGGAAGAATGCTACTGTTTATTTTATTATTACTTGTTTTAGTTAACATGTTGCGATCATACTTTGAATCGGTGTCTTCGCAGTTGTTGTAGATAATTAGCAGGCTGCGTAGAAAGCATCAACATAAAGCATGGATTCAAGGTTGGCCGGCTACGCTCTCCTTCTGCTTCCCTCTGGTTCATCATTAGCAAATAGAATAGAAATGGATTTAGACTGTTGCATTTTGTGACTCGTATGATAGGTACATATATGTACATGATTATGAAAGGAACTAGATCCGATGTACGTGTAATATCCGGGTGCCGTGCGTAAGTTAGCCAATAAATTTGCATGCATATTATGTGTCTATAGGATTTTATAGTTAGTATTCGTGACTATAGGATATTTAACATTATTTGGAAATTAGATATTGAGTTTGAGGAATTTTGAAATTAGGTTGTGTGGGTAAGATAATTTCGAAATGTGATAATTTAGAAATTTAGGGTTTCTTTATGAAATATGTCGAGAGCTTCATGGAGGTTTATTTAGAATGTCGATATGTTGTTTGAGTTTTATGAATGGTGAAAGGAAATCTCGATAAGGATGTCAAAATATTTTTGTGAAAGGAAAGATGTCGAGATGATGATGAAATAAAATATCAAGATGTTGATATGAGGTGATGTCGATATATGTATTGGGACTAGGAATTCTGAGATTTAATTTTATAGAACGATTACTACAAGGTTTAAAATAATGATATTTGGTTAACTGTTGAGTATAAGGTCAAAGAAGGAAAATCACTTGAGAAATATAATGGTATCTTACGTGATTAAAGATGAGATTAGGTGAAGTCTTTTGTCATTTACCTATTATTACACTCAAGTTGATCAATGAAGATAGAAAGATAAACATTTTTTTTTGTTGGCGAGAACTTAGGATTGAGAGAGAAATGAAGGTCTGAACAAGTTGAGATCGAAATTTAGCTTGGAGTAGGTATAAATTTCTTACTTTAATTTTTATGTTTTAACTATGATTAATTATGTTTTAGGTTTTGGTTTGTCTAGGAGGTATTGAGTTTGAAAATCACGCAAGATTATGTTTTTAGGGTTTTTGATTTTTGAAAAGGAAGAACATCATTTAGATTTGATATGATATCTAAAGTGTTCTTGACAATTAAGGTTTTGATCGAAAGATGTTGAGAGTTTAATAAGTAATAGTGTTTATGATTTGGGAAGATTAGGGTTTGTTTAATGTCCACATGTTACTGTGAGGAGGATGTCGAATTAAATAAAGATGTCGAGTGTTGGGGTAGGGTGATTTCGAGATTTTATATGCAATGTCGAAAGTTATTTGAAAGTGTAGAAATCTGTTCATACAATGAATACGAGATTCTTATATATAAATGTCGATATAAATCATTAAGAAATGTCGAGATGTGATGAGAATCTCGAGTGTGTCTTAGGTGAAGTGGTTTCGAATTTTTTATATTGAAAGGGAATATGGAAGATGTCGAATGGTGTGAAATATTTGTTTGGTGTCGAGATTATCATGAAATGTCGAGTAAGTGTATCGAAACCCTACATGTCATATCGAGATTGTTTATATTAGATGTTGAATGCATGATGTCGAAGTTTTGAATGAAGATGTCGAGACCTTATATACAATGTCGAGAGTTATACTGAAAATGTCGAAATCTATCTATACAATGAATATCGAGATTCTTGTTTATAAATATCGAGGAAGATGTCGAAATGCTTAGGTGTCGAGATCTATACCAAATTTTATTTCGAGATTTTGTTTTTATTCAAATCTTGAAACTTTATAATATAATATGTCGAGATTTAAATTATTATGTAACTTGAGATTTTTGTAAATATCAAAGTGGTATTTTTAACTTAAGTAAAATTTGGAATTTTAGGGTTTCAAAATTTAGAAGTTGAAAAATAGGGTTTTCAAATTAAACTAATTTCATGAAATTATAATTAAATTAACGAACTCTAATTTTATATGTTTCTATAATTAGGGTTTGAAGGTTAGCGATTTAACCGTACGATAAGCTAAGGATATCAGGTAAGTGGGAATTTCATCTACAACACATAAATTGATTGATATGTGTATTGCTACGTGACTAATTGCTTCGATGAATACGTGGTATGTGAATTATCTGTTATATGCGATTGTTTGGAATATTTATTGTTGCATTATTTATGTAGCATGATCATGTGCACGCACGAATCATATTGAGTATTTTGAGGAATGAGCGTGCATTATATTACTCGAGTGGAAAGCGAGTTATATGTAATGTAGATAGATGAGAATATAGCTACTTCTACAAAGGCACCATGACGGGGGTAAAACCGTCGAGTATATTACCTAAATTATTTAGGTATTGGAAATGCACGTAGTATAACTATAGTGCCAGGAAAGTAATTTGATAGAGGGGCGACCTGGTGAATGATAAGATTGGAGATAAACCCTAATTTTATCCTAGCCAGAGTGGGCCACAATCGTATTTTTATCCGTATAGGATTTGAGCTCATGATATGATGGTGCGGTTAGTAAGTAGCTATGGGCCCTGATGTAAATGAGAAACGAATGGGTATGATGTGAGGTAGTATTAGAAAGCATTGGCGCGGATGCCTTTGCTATTTTGGCACGTGCATACATGCATATTTCCACTTACTGAGCTTTATAGCTCATCCCACGTTTTTATGTGTTGTAGACGTAGCGAATCCAGTACGTAAATATTTAGATGAAGAGGCTGGTCCTTCTGGAACTTTCGGTGACTTTTGAGGGTGGTGTGTACATGGATGCGACCTGTGCGACGGGCGTTATGTATGTGTGTTTTTGTAAAATACGTTTGTATTGTATGTAAAATCTTAACAATGTTTGTATTGTAAAATAGTTGGGTGTGGTGTGCATTGTAAAATCGAAAAATTCTATCGATGTTTCCTATGTAATATATTTTATATTTTATTTAGTCACGTAAGTTAGCGTAAGAAAATAGTAGTAGATGGCGGGTCGTCACAGGTTGGTATCAGAGCTTCGGTTGCAGTTTCTGTAGACTGTCCATGTACACACACTCAAAAGCGCGGAAGACAGCCTTGCTAGTAAGTTATGTGATATTATGAATTTCTTGCATTGCATGATTTATTGGCGTTAGGGACTGATAGGGTAAGAGAGACAACATGGTTAGAACTAGAGGAGAAGGCAGTGGAGGAAACAATCATGAAGGCGAAAATGTAAACCCGACTGAAAATCGTGACACGGCTATCCTTCAGCTTACCGAATTAGTACCAGCAGTCTCAACAGATTCGAGAATTGATTCAGCAACAAAACTCTGAGGGGACAAGAAATAACGGAATCTCTCAGGCTGATAGGGTTGAAGCAGTGGGTGAAAGATTTCACAAACTGAACCCACCGACTTTTGAGGATGCTATTGATCCAACATCTGCTGAAGATTGGCTCAGAACATTAGAGAGTATGTTCCAATATAGCAGAATTCCTGAGAATGAGAAAGTTCTGTGTGCTGCATTTCTACTGCGAGGAAGTGCAGGGCATTGATGGGACACTATTTTGGCGATCGAGGATCCAATCAACATGAGTTGGGAACGTTTCAAGGAACTGTTCCGAAATAAATACTTCACTGCGCCTATGCGAGCCCAACGCCTGAATGAGTTTATAAATCTTAAACAAGGGGCGATGACTGTGGCGGAATACATCAGAAAATTTGAACAACTGTCAAGGTTTGCGACACATATGGTGAGTACTGATGCTCTGAAGGTCGAACGATTCCTTGAAGGTCTAAAGCCGGAGTTGTATCGTGACGTTAATATGGCCGGACTACAAGGAGCCTCATACGCTCAAGTAGCTGAGCGGGCGATGGTGGCAGAACAAGCTGAGACACGAATGTCTTCGTGCTCAAGAGGCAAAACGAAAGTTTGTGCAAGGAGCAAAGTGGAGTGGGGGTAATCAGAAACGACAGTTCTTTCCAAAAGGTGGGAAGCCAAATTTTCAGAATAGGCCTGGACAACCTCAGCAACAAAATCCTAATCAATGGAGACCCCCAACCCCAATGCCAGTTTGCCCAAGATGTGGACGACATCATTCGGGTATCTGCTTTTCACAGAATGCTATCTGTTACAAATGCGGAAAGACGGGACATTATGCAAGATCATGTTCAGAGAAGACACCAGGAAACCAAGTTATGGCTCAAGCGAAACCACCAACTGTGCCAGCACGCGTGTATACTTTGACTACAGAGGAAGCAAAAGCTAATCCGTCTGTGGTGGCAGGTATTATACTTATTCACAAACTTCCGACATGCATTTTAGTAGATTCAGGAGCAACGCATTCATTTGCATCCACTAAATATGTGACGAGACTCGGGATCACACCTACCCTGTCTGATTGTGAATATAATGTGACTGTTCCACACGGAGTTGCGATGCGAACCAATCTGGTTTTACGGAATTCTCCGGTGTTAATTAACGGAAGAGAATTGTACGTTGACTTAATAGTCATTCCGATGAACGACTACGCAGTGATCTTTGGAATGGACTGGCTCTCAAAATACGGAGCTGTCATTGACTGTAATCGCAAGACAGTTACTTTTAATATTGAAGAGAAGGAGCCTTTCATTTTTGTGGGAACAAACAAAGAAAGAAATGTTTCTAGAATTTCAGTGACAAAAGCACAACGTTTAATTAAGGCGAATGCAAAGTTTATCTAGTCTTCGCAGTGAAATCAGAGGAACGTTCATCTCCGAAATTAGAGGATGTACCAGTGGTGCGTGATTTTCTGGACGTGTTTCCTGAAGATATACCAGGATTACCACCAGATCGAGAAATTGAATTTACAATTGACTTAATACCTGGATCTGTTCCAATCTCTAAGACTCCATATCGATTAGCGCCGACTGAATTGAAAGAGTTAAAGGATCAGTTGGATGATTTATTACAGAAAGGATACATTCAACCTAGTTTTTCTCCTTGGGGAGCGCCATTTTTGTTCGTGCGAAAAAAGATGGGTCGATGCGACTATGTATCGACTACAGGGAGCTGAATAAGATCACAATCAAGAACAAATATCCATTACCAAGAATAGACGATTTATTTGATCAACTTCAGGGCGCAACGGTGTTTTCAAAAATAGATTTACGATCGGGATATCATCAATTGAAGGTTCGAAAAGAAGACATTTTGAAGACGGCGTTCAGGACCAGATATGGACACTACGAATTTTTAGTTATGCCTTTCGGGGTGACTAATGCGCCAGCGGCATTTATGGATCTAATGAATCGAGTGTTCAAACAATTTTTGGACAAGTTTGTCATTGTGTTCATTGATGACATTCTTATCTACTCGAAAACGAAGGAGGAACATGAGCAACATTCGAAGATAGTTCTCGAAATATTACGAGAAAATAAATTATATGCCAAGTTCAAGAAATGTGAGTTCTGGTTGAATCAAGTCGCATTTTTATGCCATATTATTTCTGGAGAAGGAATTTCTGTGGATCCTAGCAAAATTGAAGCTATCAACAATTGGCCTCAACCAACCAATGTTACAGAAGTACGGAGTTTTCTTGGCTTAGCTGGATACTATAGGAAGTTTATTAAGGACTTCTCAAAGATTGCGTCAACACTGACGAAGCTAACAAGGAAGAATATTTCATTCCATTGGAGTGAGGAGTGCGAGCAAAGTTTTTAAGAATTAAAGAAGAGACTCACTTCAGCTCCAGTTCTTACAATACCACCAGGGACTGGAGGATTTTCAGTTTATAGCGATGCGTCAAGAAATGGTCTGGGATGTGTATTGATGCAACATGGAAAAGTAATTGCATATGCCTCTCGGCAATTGAAGGAGTATGAAAAGAATTATCCGACTCATGACTTGGAGCTAGCTGCAGTGGTTTTTGCTCTACAAATTTGGAGGCATTACTTATATGGGGAACGATGCGAAATTTTCACGGACCACAAGAGCTTGAAATATTTCTTCACTCAGAAGGAATTAAAATGAGGCAAAGACGGTGGTTAGAACTTGTTAAAGACTACGACTGTGTAATTAGTTATCACCCAGGAAAAGCAAATGTGGTGGCTGATGCATTAAGCCGAAAAGCGGTAAGTGCAGAGTTACAATTATTGGAGGTGGAGGTAGTGCAATTGGGAGAAGTCGAAGCAAAGTTGGCATCATTAACTCTACAACCTACGATACTGGAACAAATCAAACGGGTGCAAGGAAATGACGAGTTATATCTAAAAATCAAAGACGCACAAACGGAGCAAACTTCAACTGATTTCAAAATGCAAGAAGGCGGAAGTCTATATTACAAGGACCGTCTATATGTACCTGATGATGCGGAGATTCGAAGAATAGTAATGACAGAAGCACATGCGACGGCATATTCAGTACATCCAGGAGCTACAAAAATGTATCGAGACCTTCGAATAAATTATTGGTGGCCGGGAATGAAAAGAGACATTGCGGCATTTGTAAGTCAATGTCTAACATGTCAACAAATAAAGGCGGAACATCAACGACCGGCAGGTACATTACAACCTTTGCCAATACCTGAGTGGAAGTGGGATCACATTACAATGGATTTCGTGGTCGGTTGCCAAAAACTGGGAAAGGTTACGATGCTGTTTGGGTAATCGTGGATCGATTGACTAAGTCTGCTCATTTTCTACCCATAAGTTCGATGTTTTCTCTAGAGCGATATGCAGAAATTTATATTCAAGAAATTGTTCGACTCCACGGGATTCCGTTATCAATTATTTCGGATCGAGACTCACGGTTCTTATCTAATTTTTGGAAGAGTTTGCAGAAAGCAATGGGGACTAAGTTATCTTTCAGTACGGCTTATCATCCCCAGATTGATGGGCAGTCAGAACGAACTATCCAAACTTTGGAAGATATGTTACGAGCATGTGTTTTAGATTTCAAAGGAAACTGGAGCAAATATTTGCCGTTGATCGAATTCTCTTACAATAATAGTTATCATGCAACTATTGGGATGGCACCCTATGAAGCTTTATATGGGCGCAAATGTCGATCTCCTATACATTGGGATGAAGCAGGTGAACGTGCGATGTTAGGACCTGATATGGTTCAAGAGATGACCGAGGCAATAGCAAAGATACGAGAAAGAATGCAAATGGCTCAAAGTCGACAAAAGAGTTATGCAGATCAAAGACGTAGACCGTTAGAATTTGAAGTTGATGACTGGGTGTTTTTGAAAGTATCTCCGATGAAAGGTGTGAAACGGTTTGGGCGAAAGGGTAAGTTGAACCCAAGATATATTGGACCTTTTAGAATAAGTAAAAGAGTTGGTGAAGTAGCTTACCAACTGGAACTACCAGCCTCATTGGCACAAGTTCATGATGTTTTTCATGTATCGACATTGCGAAAATATGTCCCTGACCCAAATCATGTCTTGAGAAATGAATTCCTGTATCAACAAGACTTAAGTTATGAAGAGAAGCCAGTTGAGATTTTGATGTATGAAGTGAAGAGACTTCGAAATAGAGATTCCGTTGGTAAAAGTGTTATGGCAGAATCAGTCAACTGAAGAAGCTACGTGGGAACGTGAAGATGATATGAGAAGTCGATACCCAGAATTGTTTCAACCAATCTGATTTCGGGGGCGAAATCCTCTTTAAGGGGGGGGAATGTAATACCCGGGTCCCTTGCGTAAGTTAGCCAATAAATTTGCATGCATATTATGTGTCTATAGGATTTTATAGTTAGTATTCGTGACTATAGGATATTTAACATTATTTAATTAGATATTGAGTTTGAGGAATTTTGAAATTAGGTTCTGTGGGTAAGATAATTTCGAAATGTGATAATTTAGAAATTTAGGGTTTCTTTATGAAATATGTCGAGAGCTTCATGGAGGTTTATTTAGAATGTCGATATGTTGTTTGAGTTTTATGAATGGTGAAAGGAAATCTCGATAAGGATGTCAAAATATTTTCGTGAAAGGAAAGATGTCGAGATGATGATGAAATAAAATATCAAGATGTTGATATGAGGTGATGTCGATATATGTATTGGGACTAGGAATTCTGAGATTTAATTTTAAAGAACGATTACTACAAGGTTTAAAATAATGATATTTGGTTAACTGTTGAGTATAAGGTCAAAGAAGGAAATTCACTTGAGAAATATAATGGTATCTTACGTGATTAAAGATGAGATTAGGTGAAGTCTTTTGTCATTTACCTATTATTACACTCAAGTTGATCAATGAAGATAGAAAGATAAACATTTTTTTTTGTTGGCGAGAACTTAGGATTGAGAGAGAAATGAAGGTCTGAACAAGTTGAGATCGAAATTTAGCTTGGAGTAGGTATAAATTTCTTACTTTAATTTTTATGTTTTAACTATGATTAATTATGTTTTAGGTTTTGGTTTGTCTAGGAGGTATTGAGTTTGAAAATCACGCAAGATTATGTTTTTAGGGTTTTGATTTTTGAAAAGGAAGAACATCATTTAGATTTGATATGATATCTAAAGTGTTCTTGACAATTAAGGTTTTGATCGAAAGATGTTGAGAGTTTAATAAGTAATAGTATTTATGATTTGGGAAGATTAGGGTTTGTTTAATGTCGACATGTTACTGTGAGGAGGATGTCGAATTAAATAAAGATGTCGAGTGCTGGGGTAGGGTGATTTCGAGATTTTATATGCAATGTCGAAAGTTATTTGAAAGTGTAGAAATCTGTTCATACAATGAATACGAGATTCTTATATATAAATGTCGATATAAATCATTAGGAAATGTCGAGATGTGATGAGAATCTCGAGTGTGTCTTAGGTGAAGTGGTTTCGAATTTTTTATATTGAAAGGGAATATGGAAGATGTCGAATGGTGTGAAATATTTGTTTGGTGTCGAGATTATCATGAAATGTCGAGTAAGTGTATCGAAATCCTACATGTCATATCGAGATTGTTTATATTAGATGTTGAATGCATGATGTCGAAGTTTTGAATGAAGATGTCGAGACCTTATATACAATGTCGAGAGTTATACTGAAAATGTCGAAATCTATCTATACAATGAATATCGAGATTCTCGTTTATAAATATCGAGGAAGATGTCGAAATGCTTAGGTGTCGAGATCTATACCAAATTTTATTTCGAGATTTTGTTTTTATTCAAATCTTGAAACTTTATAATATAATATGTCGAGATTTAAATTATTATGTAACTTGAGATTTTTGTAAATATCAAAGTGGTATTTTTAACTTAAGTAAAATTTGGAATTTTAGGGTTTAAAAATTTAGAAGTCGAAAAATAGGGTTTTCAAATTAAACTAATTTCATGAAATTATAATTAAATTAACGAACTCTAATTTTATATGTTTCTATAATTAGGGTTTGAAGGTTAGCGATTTAACAGTACAATAAGCTAAGGATATCAGGTAAGTGGGAATTTCATCTACAACACATAAATTGATTGATATGTGTATTGCTACGTGACTAATTGCTTCGATGAATACGTGGTATGTGAATTATCTGTTATATGCGATTGTTTGGAATATTTATTGTTGCATTATTTATGTAGCATGATCATGTGCACGCACGAATCATATTGAGTATTTTGAGGAATGAGCGTGCATTATATTACTCGAGTGGAAAGCGAGTTATATGTAATGTAGATAGATGAGAATATAGCTACTTCTACAAAGGCACCATGACGGGGGTAAAACCGTTCGAGTATATTACCTAAATTATTTAGGTATTGGGAAGGCACGTAGTATAACTATAGTGCCAGGAAAGTAATTTGATAGAGGGGCGACCTGGTGAATGATAAGATTGGAGATAAACCCTAATTTTATCCTAGCCAGAGTGGGCCACTATCGTATTTTTATCCGTATAGGATTTGAGCTCATGATATGATGGTGCAGTTAGTAAGTAGCTATGAGCCCTGATGTAAATGAGAAACGAATGGGTATGATGTGAGGATAGTATTATAAAGCATTGGCGCGGATGCCTTTGCTATTTTGGCACGTGCATACATGCATATTTCCACTTACTGAGCTTTATAGCTCATCCCATGCTTTTATGTGTTGTAGAAGTAGCGAATCCAGTACGTAAATATTTAGATGAAGAGGCTGGTCCTTCTGGAACTTCCGGTGACTTTTGAGGGTGGTGTGTACATGGATGCGACCTGTGCGACGGGCGTTATGTATGTGTGTTTTTGTAAAATACGTTTGTATTGTATGTAAAATCTGAACAATGTTTGTATTGTAAAATAGTTGGGTGTGGTGTGCTTTGTAAAATCGAAAAATTCTATCGATGTTTCCTATGTAATATATTTTATAGTTTATTTAGTCACGTAAGTTAGCGTAAGAAAATAGTAGTAGATGGCGGGTCGTCACAGTACACGCCCGTTTTGTTAAAGGAAATGGTTATGGGAATCGCGAAAAATTTTATATGAATATTTTATTGCTGCGAAAAATAGTAATAGGAAATGGGGCGCTACATGCACTTACCAATAATAGAAGATATGAAGATCATATAGGATCTTGTCTTGCATGCCCAAAATAGGAGATTGCTTTTACCAAGATAGATATGAAGATCATGGATAAATAAGGCAAGAATATATGGGTCTGGCCAATACAATAAGGAGATTCTCAAGGGATATCTTACCAATTCAAAAGGGAGCCAAAGCCTACAAATAAAGGAGATTTTCGAGCTGCTAATAAGGGCTTTGTATGAGAAACTTTGAAGAGCTTTTACAGAGTAACTTGCAACAACGAGCGAAACACACGAGAGACTTTAGGCGAACGAGATCTGAAAAGAACGAGAGATCGTTCATCTTTTTCAGCCTAGTATTTTGTCTTTGCGAAAGTCGTAGGACTTTATAGTTTTGGTAGGATCGTAAGATTCGTTTTTCTAGGCTTGTTCTTTGTAATCCATTTTCATTAGTGGAATTTTGCCATGAGGCTCGCAGCAAGTTTACAACTTGCTGCACAATTTAGATCGCGTGTGTCAATCGTTTCTCATTACTAAGTTTTTAGTTATTTCCGCTGTGCAAAACTATGTGAGGTCCAATTCCGCTCCGCGTTCTGTGTTGGGTTCAGTGTTACCTCAACATTAGAGTTAACATTTAGGTCACCAGTTTTATAACTTAGTATACATCCATGTCGGGACCACTTCACAATCTCTCCAAATCTCGCGAGAATCTCCTCGAGGGAACTGCAAAGATGAATCTTCACATGCCTAAGCCTTCGAAAGTTGGAGGAATCAGCTTTCTAATGCGCTAGCGTAAAACCCTCCTTTAATTCGTTGTATTGTGACGAACAGAAATCAACTTCTTCGCCAACAACCCAATAGTCGTCTTCATCGTGCTCTTCCCAAACACTGTCTCATCTTAAGCACTTGAAGATGCTGCAGAGCACCAACGACATCATTGAAGAGCCTCACGGGTATTATGCAGCCGAACAAAGACAACTTCGAGATAGTTGGTAGTTTTAATAGAGGGAGGAGAGGACTTAAGAGGGCCGCCCTTAACCTTAACGTCTCGAGTCTTTGCATGTGACTGAGGTCAATCGTAATATCTTCCTGCACCATATCCACGCGGATTCCAAACTTCTTTACATTTGGGATGCAGTAGACGAGGTTTGTATCGAACGAATCACCAACCTTACATCGCAGAGTGTTTTCAGGTTTTCGTTAGCTCGTGAGATTGTGAAAGCATTGACGTGGATCATATTGGCCACGATATGCCTCAAGCGGAACCTCCCATGCTTCGTTGGGCAACGCTAAAAATGTAGAATCGCTGCGTCTGTTAATCAGCGTTTGCAGGTTACGAAAGCTCCATATTGCTGAGGGAGAAAGGATCCGCGACGTCTGATAACCAAGAAATTCAAGTTGACTAGCTTCAGTAGTTCCCTTGGAAACTCGGGGAGATCTAAGTCGCGTATATCCAATATCCTCAACAATCTCAATGTCGAAAGTACGGGGGAGAACGCTGGGAACGTGGCCAGCGTTCACCCAAATGAGGCTCCGATTCATTAAAAAGATGAATGGCCAGTCGCCGGAAGTTGCCGATTTTGCCGTTCTTGCCGACGCGAAAAAACTTCTCGTCGTCGGCTTTCCTAACACAAAGTTCCCTCAAAAGACCGCTCATGATGTAACACTCTGGTCTTCCATTGGTTCTCTTTACGTGTGACCGAGAGAAGGTTTCTGTCGACGAGAGCCTTTAGGTACTCCTCCCCCACATCTTCCAAGCTTTTGTCGTTGCTCCCACTTGAACCACGCAAAAGAAACTCCTCCACCGACAATAGTTTTACGAGCTTTGAGCCTCTGACCTCGAAACCTTCTGGGAAAGCCGCCATGTAGGGGCAACACGGCTTCAATGATGAGGCAAGTTATCGTAACTTAGAGATAATATCTTCGAGAAGTGCTCGTCGTCTCCTTGTGACAGAACCGAAGATATGTCTCTTGAAATTTGTTCACATAAATCCTCCGAATAGCTGTCAATGGAGAGAAGCCCGCCGACCACTCTAATTGTCAGAGTAAGCCCTTCGCAATCCTCGGCAATCTTTCGCCCGATGCTTTCAAAAAATCGCGGACAGCTTTTTCCGTTTTTGACAAACACCTTCCGACAAAGTAAATTCCAGCTTTGATCACCGCTTAGAAGATGCATTTGATGCTCCTTGCAGAGTGGAGGTATTTAGCCGCGCCGAGCTCCCTACTCGTCACTAAAATTCGGCTACCTGGGTTTTCAGTTGGAAGGAATCGTCTTATTTCATCCCATGCATTTTTACTACACACGTCGTCCAAAACGACCAGATATCTTCTGCTGCACAACATTTGGTATACAACGGAAACCCCAACTCGCTGTCGCCCTTTCACAGCACATCTTCTGAAATCTCGTCGAAAAAGGGCTAATAGAACGGCCCGAAGATTATAATCTTGCGAAGCGGTCGCCCAAGCGCCAAATTAAAAGTGGGAAACGATGAGCGAGGTGGGTATTTCCTAACCGCCCATTCCAACGATCACTATGGTCCCTCAACCATGTCGTATGGCGCCAGTCAGCCTATGCTTTAAACGATGCATATCGCCGTCGTCGAATTCCTCCATAGAAGCATTGTCGGGATTTGAACTCGATGTCGAGTCATCAGTAGCAGTAATCTCGATCAGCTTAGCCTTCACAGCGTTGAACTTCTCCATCGTGTTTCTCATAGACTGTGCCCTAAGGCAGCTACCGCCGCCGCCACCGTCGTTTTCTAACAGCATCTGATCCACAACGTAAATTCGATGATGTCCTCAGCCTGTGAGATGCATCGCAGATATCGATTTGCACAGCTTCGATGATCTCTCGACCAATAAACTGATGCTTCATCATCTCGTATTAATCGAGAAGGCTCATCAAAAGAACTGGCCTTCTTTCGGATTGATTCGAGAAGTGCTTTCTTGAGAATGTCTGGAATCCCAGGTTGTTGATTAGTAGGGCGAAGGATTCCATCGTAACTGTAATAAGGTCTGAATAATCGATGGAATCCTTTAGCTATTTGTAGTGCTTTCTTAAGAAGTGGCCTCCTTTCTGTTAGGAGAAAAGGATGCGATGAAGGGAAAAATATCTATATTACTTGAACGGTGGTTACAGCTGTACATAAGAGTTCTTGGACTCTATTGAGTTAATCTACCTAAAATTACTGTTTACACCATCTAATATAAAATTTACAAATTGGTCTCTGTGTATTATTCAAATAATCGTAATACTCCCCCTCAAGTTTGATGTTCAAATAAGTCAAGAACACCAAACTTGGATGTTAGGAGAAAAGGATGCGATGAAGGGAAAAAATATTCTATATTACTTGAACGGTGGTTACAGCTGTACATAAGAGTTCTTGGACTCTATTGAGTTAATCTACCTAAAATTACTGTTTTCACCATCTAATATAAAATTTACAAATTGGTCCCTATGAATTATTCAAATAATCGTAATACTCCCCCTCAAGTTTGATGTTCAAATAAGTCAAGAACACCAAACTTGGATAAAAGGTAGTCGAATTGAGATTTTCCTAGCGCTTTCGTTAACAGATCGGCCGGTTGTTCCTTAGATGGTATGTAGGCAGTATCGATGATCTTCTCAAGAATCTTGTCTCTAACAAAATGGATGTCCACCTCGATATGCTTCGTTTTCTCGTGAAAAACCGGGTTTGCCGCAATTTGTAAGGCTGATTTGCTGTCCGAATGTATGATCACCGGTTCTTTATTTGTCGCTCCCATGTCTCTCATCAGGCCCTTTACCCATAAAATCTCTGCCGTGACCATTGCCATCGCCCGATACTCGGGTTCAGTCGAGCTTCTTGAGACGGTTGTTTGTTTTTTTGTTTTCCATGATATTAATGAGTCTCCAAGGAACACAGCATATCCTGTTAATGATCTTCTCGTCATTGGACACGACGCCCAATCCGCATCACAAAATGCATTTAAACTTGTGTGACTGTTAGCTTTAAAAAAGATGCTGCTTTTCCTTTAATGTATCGCAAGACTCTATACATGGTGTCAAGATGTGATTTTCTAGGACTATGCATAAACTGAGACAAAATTTGCACGGAATAACATATATATGGTCGAGTCAAGCACAAATATATAAGTTTGCCGACAATCTTTTGATACTCAGTAACACAATCAATAAGGGGATCAGAATTAACACTAGAGGGGTCAGAATTACTCCTTGTTGTTTCATCTGATAGCTTTAAATTCTGCTCAATAGGAATTGCAAGTGGCTTGCTACCTAGCACTCCAGCATCTGCAAGTAGCTCCAATGCATATTTTCTCTGGTTCAATACAATGCCATCCTTGGACCGAGTTACTTCAATCCCTAAGAAGTATTTTAATACTCCTAAATCCTTCATATGAAAAGTTCTATTCAAATAACATTTAGTCTGATCAATCAATTCATTATCATTACCACTAATTAAAATGTCATCAACATAAACTAGGAGAATAACTATACTACTCCCCCTGTATTTGACAAACAAAGAATAGTCATGCTTTGATTGCACAAATCCAAACTCATTCATGGCATAACTTTGTATTCCATTGCCTGGAAGCTTGTTTGAACCCATATAAGGATTTTTCAAGCTTACAAACCTTGGTCTTACCATTAACTTCATTGGCATGTAACCTTTGAGGCATAGTCATATACACCTCCTCGCTTAAATCGCCCTGTAAAAAAGCATTAGTAACATACATCTGCCACAAGGGCCAATTATAAATGGAAGCTAAAGACACGACTATCCTAATTGTAACATGTTTTGCAACCGGCGAGAAAGTGTCCTTGTAGTCTTCTCCTTCAATTTGGCTATACCCCTTTGCCACTAATCGAGCTTTATACCTTTCTATCTTACCACTTTCATTGTATTTGATGGTATACACCCATCTGCAGCCAATTGTCCTCTTCCCCGCTGGCAAATCCACAATTTTCCATGTCTTGTTTAACTCTAATGCCTTTAGTTCTGTACTCATAGCTTGCCTCCAATTTTCAGATTTCACTGCCTCACCATAGTTGCATGGGATCTGTTCTGATGTTAGGGCCTGCAAGTATGCTTTCTGATGCGCCTGTATCCCTTCATACTGCATGTAATATGAGATAGGATATCTAACACTATATGCTTGATTAGTATTATTTGTAAAAGGGGAAATAAAATCTTTTGCCCAAAAAGGTGGCTTGCTTACTCTAATGGATCTCCTTAAGTTTAGTTCGGATGCTCATTCCTATCATTATTCTGCACTACATTATCATCTACAGTAATTGTATCATGCTCAGTTTCACTAACATCATGCTGAGAATGCAAGTCACTGGAATGATTATGCACATCATCTACACCTCGATAAGAGAAATGATCATAAGAATTTTCTGTAACAGGTTTATGATTCACTGGAATGTATGCGGAATTCTGTTGTTCAGTGAATGGAAAAATATTTTCATGAAAAATGACATCTCTTGATACAATAATGTTCTGTGAATCAAGCTCCAACAACCTATACCCTTTTTGATTAATAGCATATCCTATCAAAACACAAGGTTTTGATCTTTTCTGAAATTTATCCAAGGGTGGAATGATTTTGGCAAAACATAGGCATCCAAACACCTTAAGCTGTTGGTACATTGGATCCTTCCCATACAAAATTGAGAAGGGTGTCTTCCAACCTATTAAAGATGATGGTGTTCTATTGATCAAGTAAATAATAGTCTTAATACACTCTCCCCAAAATTTTATTGGCAAGTGTGACTGAAATTTTAAAGCTCTTGCGACATCTAAAATGTGTCTATGTTTTTGTTCCACAACCCCATTTTGTTGGGGAGTGTAAGGGCACGAGCTTTGATGTAAAATCCCATATGATTCAAACAATTTTTTACAATCATTACTGAAAAATTCTAAGGCTATCACTTCTAATCTTCTTGACATCATGATCAAACTGTTTTTTAGCATACTGCAGAAATTTTTTGAATATCTCATACACTTCAGTTTTATGTTTCATCAAAAATCCCCACGTTGCCCTAGAGAAGTCATCAACTAAGGTAAGAAAATATTTCTCACCATTGTATGTTGCTTCTCTATAAGGTCCCCAAACATCTACATGAACTAGTTCCATTATAGAATTAGTAGTTGTTGTTTTCTTGGGGAATAGTGATCTGCTATGTTTTGCTAATGGGCAAACATCACAATATTCATGATTATTACACAACTTCAAATTCAGAATTGGTAGAAAACAGTCTAGAGAATGACATGTGACCAAATCTCCTATGTCATAGGGTAATATTATCAGCTTCTAATGATGCTCAAGATTAGATGTACCTTCCCAACTTGAGAAAGCATGCGTAGGATTAGATGTACCTTCCCAACTACCTGCTTGGTTTGCTGATGCCACTATTGTTCCACATGTCTGATCCGTCCTCTGCCCTCCAATGATGCTCAAGATTTTCTGGTATTGCTGGGGTGTAAATTGAGGCGCGGGAACTCCTATGGGTGGCTGAGGCTCAACATTTATTTGCATTTCAGGTTGGCTAGTAACGATAGAATTGGCCTTAACAGTTCCATGCACATTTGATCTCCATTGACCTTGATTATTAAATCTTCCTCCTCCTCTTCTAGCATTGGAGCCTCTCCTGCCACCTCTGCCCCAATTCGGGGGATATCCTTGAATTTTAAAGCACACTTCATTAGTATGGCCCGAGGTGTTGCAATGCTCACACCACAAATTTGTCTTCTCAGCTTGAGTATATTGCTGTTTGCTAATTGGAGCACTGGTCAATAAAGCAATTGCATTCTCAGTATTAACTCCTTGTATACTGATGTTCCTCTGTGCTTCTTCATTCAAAACCATTGCATACACTTGGCTATGTGTTGGTAGAGGATTCGTCATCAGAATTTGAGACCTTATCATTGCATATCCTTCATTTAACCCCATCAAGAACTGCATCATCTTCAGCTGAATACAAAAATCAGCATATTCCTTCGATACGTTGGTTGCCGGAGAGGGTATGAGGCTGTCGTTCATCCCACAACTGCTTTAATTTTGAGGAATAATCTGTCACGGAGCTGCTTCCTTGGTTGATAGTATTAATCTGCCTATAAAGTGAGAAGAGTCTTGCCCCATTAACCTTATCGAATCTTTCTTTTAAGTCATTCCATACCATATGCGCAGACTCACAGTACACAACCCCATGAACCAATTCTCGGGTTAAGGAGCGATGGATCCAAGATCTGACTAAGGCATTACACCTTTTCCATTTTTGAATCATCACTGGATCACCTTTTGGTTGCTTACAAGATCCGTCCACAAAACCTAATTTATGTTTTGCCTCAAGTGCGATAATCATCTCCCTGCTCTACACTTTGTAATTTTCGCTTCCCCGTAATACCTCTGTAACAAGATCAAGGCTAGGAGTGTCTGAAGGATGCAAGTATAATGGATTTTGAAAATCGATCGGACCAAGCTGAGATGTCTTGTTCAAATCTTGATCTTGAGATGTCTTGTTCCCGATTTCATCATCGTTATTCCTCACTGCAGCGGACTAAGTAATCGCGTCCCCTAGAATCGATGTTGTAATCAATTTGATCGAATCTATTGTGTTGATGTCTCTGATACCATGTTAGGAGAAAAGGATGCGATGAAGGGAAAAAATATTCTATATTACTTGAACGGTGGTTACAACTGTACGTAAGTGTTCTTGGACTCTATTGAGTTAATCCACCTAAAATTCTATTTACACCATCTAATATAAAATTTACAAATTGGTCCCTGTGTATTATTCAAATAATCGTAATACTTTCGTATATAATTGCCGTCAGGACTACTGTCCAATCTGCAACTTTCATTACTACATTAATCTAACAAAGTTTTAGACGTTTAAGTTTCAGAGACAATCAATCCGTATCTAATATGGTCTGAATAATCGACCCATTTAATTTTTTTTTCCTCCCTTGCCCATTGTAACTGTATTGACCTATTTTTAAACTACAACATACGGTGTTATCTATGTACCTTAATATATTCTTTCGTCGTTTTCATTGTAACTAACCGATCATAAAATAGAATTATTGGACATAATTTTCCTTCTAATTTTATTTTGCTTATCATTATGTGGGGGATATAGATACTTTTGACTCGCGGCCATGACGTGCTGAAAACATCATTTTCATTAGATTAATTGATAGTGCGTTCTTTTATCGTCACTCTCTTTCTCATTTTATTTATGATTTAACCGGTATAATCGAGTCTAACCGAAAATAGGGCAGCAAATGCCCCTGCAAAAAATTCTCCCGAGACGACACATGCCCGAGGAGCACTCCCGAGGAACGACGCCTTGTTCGAGCACCACGCTGAGGACATCACGTGACCGAATGGATTTATTCTAATATTATATGTATTATCTTGAAAACATGGCAGGAGCAGTTATAGAAGGTAGGGGAGGGCATTCGGAGTCGGGTTTCCGGTACCCGACCCGAACGGGTAGCAATCGGGTTTATCGGGTACCCGACCTGATTTTAAAAAAAAAACTTAATTTGTTAAATTAATTATATTACGATCATATAATAGTAGACTAAAAAGCTTGCTTGGCACAGTGGTTGAAAGCCCTTGTGTAAGTGTCTCATTCCTTTGACATGAGTTCGAATCCCACTTTCATCCATTTTTTTCTAACTAATTTAAGTGTATATTTAAAATAAAAATAGATAAAAAAAAAAACCCGAACCCGACCGGCGGGTACCCGACCATCGGGTACCCGAATTTGGCCGGGTCGGGGTCAGGTATCAAAATAAAAACCCGAAAAAATCGGGTATCCGACTCGAAAAACCCAAAACCCGCAAAACCCGGCCCGATCCCACCCCTAAGGTCACCACCTGCTATATCTCGGTAGTTTTGCAACGTGTGCAGGCCAAGTCATACGTACATGGGCAAGACCACTAACGACATGAGTGGGTGGTTATAGTGCCCCACTTTCTCAATCATGGGATGCTATAATTAGAAGGGAGGACGATTGTTTTGCTGAGCAAAGTTTTTTTTTTTAGTTGTTTTTCTTTCACCCACTCGAACAAATACATTAGCTCACATACCCATGCTCACATGGTTTCTTTTTCCTCCACTCGGTATTTTTTCTTACATGCAACACACACATATATAGTAGAAGATAAGATATGATAAAGAATGCATATCACATTTGTTGAATTTAGGGAGGGCTGCGCCGTTCTTGTCCCTCTCGTTTTTTCCTCTCTTGTGTGTTGTACGTCTTTAATAAAAGATTCTCTTAGACTTTCTTGTCCACAATATGATCACGCGTGCTTCTTATTTTGTTGCTTCTTCTTATATTTATTTTTCTTTATTTTTCCTTGTGGGGCTTGATTGAGATTATCCAACAAATTCCCCCCTTAATCTCAATCTTCTTTGGTCTTTCAACCCTTCTTAAACTTAACTCTTTTTCGTCTGTCGTATGTCGCGGCTCGCCACTTGCCGTCAACAAGCGTCTTCGAGCACTTCGTTCAACGCTCAACATGTGCTTCCCAAACCTGATATTTCCATAAATCCATTTTTCCCTTAGTCCTAGCACTTTTCCAATATTCGCCCGACACCTTCCTTTGGTCGTACTCTTTCAACTGTCCGACTGTGTATTCACTGGTTGCACTAACCATATACACATCCTCGTACCGTCTTTCTTTCGAGTTTTTATTTAGAAACGAAAAATTTTCTCCAGCGTTTCTGCTTTCATAAATATCCTCCATGGCGTCGGCTTTGTACTGCTCTCCATCGTTGTTCACGAGTATATTTTCGAATTTATATTTTACCTCCTCCGCGATTTTTCTGTGGGTTTTGTCGTACTCAAGGTTCTTCGGTATAGTGACCAGATCTTTTGCCTGCAATGAATTGGGCTTCGTCAGCATCTCGAAGGTTTCCTTCGTGGTTACGTCAGTCGCCTCTTTTTCCTTCATATTTTGGTTATCGCCGATCTGCTTGGTGGCCTCCTTGGTCGTTGTCTTGACCTCGTCCTTCTCGTCCAAATCCAATTTATCGGTGAGCTTGTACCTGTAGTTTCTTCGATTTTTCAAGTCGTTCATTTAGGCCTCAAGGCTGTCTCTCGCCTTGATCCACTCGTTCACTTCTTTGTCTCTCACGTACCTTTCTTCGTCTATATATTTTTCTTTATTAGAACTGGCCTCTGTAGGTTCTCCAGTCCTCAGTTTAGCAACTTTGCGATCGACATGTCGCAGGACATCAGTCGTGGCTGCGCCGGTCGTTTCTTTCATGCCGCGCTCCTGGTTATCTCTTCGCATGGCTTCTTCTTCTTCAGCATGCATGGTTGTCTCTTCAACCGTCTCACCGCCTTTTTCAGACACTGTCTCGTGTGTCTCAATGGCTTTTACGTTCGCCTTCGACGACGCATGCATGGTGTCGTCGATCTTGTTTTTCATCTCATCGAAATTCTTCGATGCCTTCGCGTCGGTCTCCTCGACTTTCTCAGGAGGTTGTCGTGGCGACGTTTCTTTGACCGCCTCCTCTTTCTCGAGCTCTCCTTCGTTTGGAACTCCTTTTTTCTTTTCTTCTTCCACGGGCTCCTCGGCCTTTGAATATATTTCCTCCTCTTCATCGCCATCGGCTTTCATCTTTGATGATTCGCCTTCTTCTTTTCCCATCTCAGGTTTTTGTGGTTGTTCATCATTTTTCTTTTCCACCAGTGGCTCAGCGTGATCTTTATCACGCTCGCTCTCCACGACACGAGCTACCTCTTCTCGTACTGGTTCGCCCTCAACGTTCTTCTCGTCCACGACACGAGCTACCTCTTCTCGTACGGGTTCGCCCTCAACGTTCTTCTCGTCCTCCTTCGTCGTCTCAAGTTCGCCCTGTTTTTGTGGCTGAGCTTGTTGATACTATCAGCGCCTTTATACGCTTTCTCCAACAGATCCCAGGCTTCCTTGGCTTTTCTCGTTGCCCCTATCGCTCCGAAACCGGTAAAATCTAATGCCTCGTAGATGACGAGGAGCGCGAGGACATTTTCTTTGACGGCGGCTCCCAACGTCTTCCGTCGCGACTTTGTATACCCTGTCGTATCGGGTGAATATCCATCTTCGACTATTTCCCATAAGCCTTGCGATTTGAATGGAGCTTTCATTCCGACTCACTGCATCTGTTCAAAACGGGACCAATCGCCATCGTAAATAGCACGTCCCCCAAGTTCGTGGCCATACTTATGGCCCGAGCACGACTACCGGCGAAGCCGAGCCCATCATCGGGCATGCTGAAAAGTGTTTTGCCCAAGGAGGTGCCTCGAGCGTCGTCGTCCAAAACCAGCCATCACTGATGGAAAATACCACCCGAGCCACTAAGTTTGCAGCGATGATTCCCCGCCAACATCCCGGACGGCTGATCTGAGACCACTGCCCGACTACTCGGGAAACCCTCCGCACATGATTCACTGTTGCACACCTTCTAACAGCGATGATGATTGAAGAGCAACTCGCTCTAGCGAAAGAAAAATTAGATGGGAGCGTTCGCGGCCACCCCTTCGCCATCGTCGGTCATCATCTCTGTCCCACCGATCGAACACAGCCCGCCGAAGAGGCTCTCATGAAGCTAAATGTACAAGCGGTTACTTGTTGCTGACCAGAACCTATGACTATTGCTGTAATGGAGAGCAGAAATCACATCGAACACAGAAAACCCGAACCATTCAACCTCGACAAATCAAACGAATCGTCTCATATCTCGTGAAATTAAAGGTAACCCGTTACGTATCCTCGATGGATAACCTTTATCCCTGTATGGCCCAGGATTTGCAGAGCCAAATCGCGCTTGACTCAGTTTGAAGGTGGGGGACGATCGACTCAAAATACTCCCAGAACTCGCGGCTACCGGATTTTGCGGGGCGCAACCACCCTGAGATCGATCAACGTACATCTAATAGTCACCACCCTGGCTGCCCCTTCGGCCGCCGGCGATAGCTCCGCCATCGCTCACGGCATGGACTTGGTTGTAAGCTTTCCTTATGTATCAGGGTTGGTTATTACTTTGTCTTATGGATTGATTCTATAATTTTACTGTGGAGTGCACATGATGAAATCTGAAAATATGAGGTCATTCTGTGAATTATGAAAATTCCTGAGGTGTTGGAGTAAATTGCTTAGGGTTATGTTGGGCTACGGATTGGGTCTACTGTGCGCGGGCCTGTTATGAGTTTTCCTGAATTGCTGCAATTAATTTTACTGCTAGTTGGTTGTGCTACGGGAGTTAGTTTTGTGAGGCTCTACGATTAATTTCTTGGCCTGCTTGTTCACTGGAACTAATGAATACGGGATGTTGGAATCCAATTTATTGGGCCTTTGAAATTATTTATTGCTGGAATTATGTTAATCACCAGGGTTATTGCTATTCTTTTCGTTGACCGAATTTCTCTTGAGCTTGGATGATAGGCACTCTTGACAAATTCATGAATGCTCGACGGCTATGTAAGCCCGAGAGATCAAAATGCACATCTATGTTTTCTCTTGAGGTATTTTGAGTGCAGGAATGACGCTCGAGGATATCGGCACCATAGGCTCCCTTCGCCGCCCTGAACAGACCATCGCCAACCTCCAAGACGTACATACCGACCGAGGCACGAATACCGGATAGGCCGAGCCCACTGATGGACACATTGAAGAGTGTTCTGTCCAAAAAGATGCCCCACATGAAATCGGGGACAAAACCGCCCCGCCAACATCACAGCCAGCATTACAAAAAATCGAGCAATTCGACACTGATTTATCGAAATGAGGGTCACCCGCGGCACGTTTCCTCGTCTCCACTCCTCCGCCTCTATACCCGACCAACGCCAGAGCCGAACCGGCGGCGTGGCTGCCTTGCGCCGCCACGAGGATGGTGAAGGTCACGTCTCTAACACCATGGGCAGATCTGCTGCAAATCAGGAAGCGGAAGTCGGTTTGTAAGTTTTTAACACTTTGGGAGGGGTTAATCGACAAATATTTTAAGTAATTGACTTAATCTATTATTTCCTCTTGGGACCTAAGTAATATAAATAATATGAATTCTGAAAATCATGGTGTCTTGATGAAATGTTTAGAAAACCGGAACTATTCTATTATCTGGGAATTGGTTGCATGAAATACGGAATTCGGCAAGCATGCGAATTATCTTTAGCTTCTGTAACTATTTTATTCGTTGCTGAGTTGCTGAAATTACATGGGGCTGTAGATGTTTTCTATCTTGATTACAATCTGTCTAAGTTTTCATTGCATGGCTTTGATAAGGTAACATGAATGCTCGATTAGCACTGGCATATACGAACTTAATCGCACATTCACCGCTTTCTTTGAGGGAACTTGAGTGCAGGGAATTCTCGATGCTACGCAGCCCACTCAGGCCTAGTATAACCATGTCCGAGGGATTGAACAAATTCGACGAACGCCACATGAATCCGTATAAGCCCGTAGGGAAGGTGTATTCGGACGGCAGGCCTCCTGCGCTCACAATTGTGGCGGACATAAGAAGCCACGGATGTGGCCCGAAGACCCGATTTGCTCGGGATAAAAGTCCACGGGTGTGGCCCGAAGACCTGATCTTCTTGGGATAAAAGTCCACGGATGTGGCCGAAGACCCAACCTGCTCGGGGTCAAGTCCACGGACGTGGCCCGAAGAACCGGCACGCTTGGGATGTATCAAAGCCCACGACTGTGGCACGGAACTTGCGTAAGTCCCTCCCTCACAATTGTGGCTCGGGGCCTAATCATACGAATGCGTCGCCCACGACTTGAATCTCCATAAGCCGACTTTGAGGAGGAATTTGGAGAGTTGTACATGGGACAATGCTTGTAACATCATCAGGTACGAATATTTATTCTTTTCAATATCTATATGTTTAACATGATATTCCGGAAGATGGATGCTCGGAAGGACATATATTGTACTCGAATATTATACATATACTACGTCCAAAATTCACTAACACTCTTTTGGACTATTTGTGAGGGGGACTATTGTTATTCCCGAATATAACCGGTCCAATATTAGACTCTAACCAAAAATAGGGCGGATGCCCCCGCAAAAAATATCTCCCGAGACGACACATGCCCCGAGGAGCACTCCCGAGGAACGCCGCCTTGTTCGAGCACCACGATGAGGACATCACGTGACCGAAGGGATTTATTCTAACATTATATGTATTATCTTGAAAACATGGCAGGAGCAATTGTAGAAGGTCACCACCTGCTACATCTCGTTAGTTTACAACGTGTGCAGACCAAGTCATACGTACATGGCAAGACCCACTAACGACATGAGTGGGTGGTGCCCCCACTTTCTCAATCATGGAATGCTATAATTAGTATATGATCTTGCATATATAAACGGGCTTGGAGAAGGGGAAAGGTACGATCTGTCATTCCTCTACTATAAATACAACTTTATACAACTCTCTCGATTCTTTCGCTGGAAGACATGTGATAATGACAAAAGCAGACACGAAGGAATCGCCTCTCATAGCAGCTGAACATCTCATTTATACTGCCTTTAATTTTATACGCTTTAAACTTGGACGAACGAATATCTGACTTGAGCGTCGGAGGGGCGTCGCCGAAACGGCGCCCTTTAGCTCGTCTTTTTCGGGGTATTTCAGGAATTCGTCGAAGATGAAGATGGCGGGCTTGAAGCAGCGACAGACCGATAACTTCCAGCGCACCATTGATGCTAGGGTCGATTTTTCGGTCCGCATCACCTTCCTTGCAATTACTTTACGTTTGAACACACATATTATGTGGTTCGGTCTCATTCAGGAGATATCAAAGCCTCAACCAAATCTGTATATATAAAGTTCACGTGGGTACGGCCCGAGAGTGAACCTGTTTGAATATCTCTTGTTGCAGAATGCTATATGTCGAGTACTTCTTTTTTTAACCGTATAGAACATCCTAACATTGATTTGGAGCGACCGATATTTTAGTCCCCAATGTTTGAGGCATGGCTATTTTTGGTCCTCATGTTTCGCGGTGTCACTTTTAGTCCCCAATGTTACCGATTTTGGACGGTTTTGGTCCCTCGATTAATTTAATCGCTAATTTAGACGAAATTTAACACATGAGAGCCCATGATCTCCTTTTACTCGATGTAAGACCTCATAACACATTTAGGAAAGGATCGATAATCTTGAAAATGAGTTAAATGCAATATGTAATGATGCTCGAGTTCGTTTTAGTTGAAGAAGATGATGAGTCATGAGGTGTTAAGTCAAGTTAAAGGAGATCATGTGCTCTCATGTGTTAAATTCCATCTAAATTACTGATTATGTTAATCGGAGGACCAAAATGGCAACAAATCGGTAAGATTGGGAACTAAAGGTGGTACCTCGGAACATGGGGGACCGAAACGCCCATGCCCCAAACATCGGGGACTAAAAGTGTCGTTCTCCCTATTGATTTGTTTCACGAAGATTTCGACACTATTAATATCAATCGACATCGGACTACCTTTCAACCTCTCGATTATTGTCACTACTACTACCATTATTACCATATGGTAAACTAAATGATTCTGTGGCATGGCATTGACTAGCTTTATGTTTATCTGATAATTAAGGTTCTGATAAGGAACCACATACAGTGGCGGAGCTAGCACATATAACTAGAGAGGTCCAAACTAGTGCTAATTTATAATTTGTAATACGAAAGTGGGGTCCATAACATGTAAAATTTTGGTATAAAAAAATACTTGGACTCCACTGATCCTCATGTAGCTCTGCCCATGACCATATAGCAGCTTGCAAGGTCTCACTCAATAAACTGAAATGTGTTGGGAAATCAGCCACCCTAGATTCTTAACTTGATGATCTTTGTGGTTTGAAGATATAAAGATTCGTCCTTGACGACAAACGAATGAAAAAACCAGCGATTAAATGAAAACCGGATAAGGATTTACGTGGTTCGGCTTGAAAGTTTGAGCCTACGTCCACGGCGGAAAAGTGATCTTTTCATACTACGAGTTGGGATTGCAGGACTTCAACTTCCTCTCCAAGTCACTAGTTTTCGCTCGACTCTAATTCTCGCTCGTTTTCAAGTTATGAACTAACTAACTCCCCTACTTGAACACATTAAAAGCTGTATTTATAGAGTGTGTTTTCTACTTCTTCTTAGAGCGTGTAGAACCTTATAGAGCTCAATTCTTCGGTTGATCCTAACCATATGAAGTGTGTAGATGTTTCCCAAGCTTTAATCTCGGCCCTTGATTTGTTAATCCGCTTGATTGAACGGATAAAACACCAACTGATCGAAAATAACCGTCACAACAGAAAGTTTGAGAATCCTACGGCCACCATGAGAAAACTCTGCGACCGTATCTATGCTATTTGATAAATGTACAATGATTAAACTGATTATTTTGTGAAAAGTTCACTGACTGCTTGTAGGAAATATAAGCTCACCGTTAAGAGGAAAACCATATCACTCCTATCCCCTTAAAAACTAAGTTCATTGATAAGTTAGGATTTTACGAACATTTTAGACCCTAAAAATTGCGTAATTCCATAGTTATATGTCTAAAGGTCATGAAATATCCTCTCGTATGTAACTTGTTGTATTTTACAGTTAACAGAGCTAAAAGGGCAAAACATCGAGAACGAACCTGGGCCAAAATCAGCCCAAACTACGAGAAATCCATGAGCCCAAATAACAACCCAAGTGTTCAGGCCCATTAGCAAAATTCAGCCCATGAAATAAGCCCATATAAAGATATATACAAGGAGAGAGACAGAGAGAGAGAGAGAGAGAGAGAGAGAGATAGACAATACATGATCGACACCGCACACCATTCTTGAAGAACGCACAAACAAGGGGAGCTAAGAAAGGCAGACAAAAGGAAAAAAAGAAAAAGAAAAAGCAACATTGTCTGAATAATGTTAAGAGGAGCTGAGTTGCTTAAAAGGAGGGGCGGTGTTTTTCTTTGGAGGATCGAAGCTCAAGAAATTGGGACGATTGAGCCGCTCTCATGTTTTCTCCTCATGCCTATAAAAACACTTTACAAAGAGAGAACAGGGGATGCTTCGACATCTAGGTAACAAATAAGCCTTGTACTAATTGAGAAAGGGAAAAGTCGTGGCATCTGTGTGCGATTAGCGTAAGGTGCAGGCTTCTGGGGTTGTTGTATGCTTGGGGTAGAGAGGTGCGTGCTTAGTGAATCTACTGAACCGCTAGGTGCTATTAAGAAAATTCGCCCACCAACCGTACGATGAAAGTACTGTGACAGGCGTAATTATTCTATCTTTTGTTTTGCTGTTTTCGTTTAATTATGTGTTTGTTTGAACATTCGTTGCTTTCGCTAATTAATATGTTAGCGTAAGTCGTCTTGTGGTTAAGGCCTTATTAGGCCGGATTATGAACTTGTATTAATGTTATCGTGTTTTACTTAATCGTATGAGCTATGTGTTCTTTGCTGATCTTAGTGCATGCGTATGATTGATCGTCATATGCTTGTTTTGTTGATTGGTTGATGAAATCGAGAGGTGACTAGACCGGTTAGAATTAAAGTGTTGAACACCGCGATGTAAAACCGACCAGAGATGGAATCGATTTCGTCCGTGAGGTTTCCGAGACTTTAGGCGTCGAAAGTGCCTAGACTCGGGGAAATTCATAAAGCCGAATGCGTGCGGAGTAACTACAGTCATATAGGGATATAGTTTATTGGTTCACTCTCGCATAGGGTCGATATACATGCGAGAGCGGGTAGCACGTATGTTAGGAATTTTTACCTTGACTTAAATCGTATTGATTAGATAAAGTCGAATGCATGAAGACGTAGAATCCGTGCCGAAATATGTGCTTTATTCACGTTTGTCGTTAATTAATATTCATAATCGTTTTATCACTGCTTATTTGTGTTTTTAATTTAAGAAAAAAAATGTATAATTATTTATATATGTTAGAATCGTATTTTAGAATTAATCGAGCTATCCTCGTAGATCGATACTCGGATTTACGTCCGTTTTATACTACTTGCACGACCTAGTAAACTTCCTAGTATTCGAGCGTGTCATTCATACTAAGAGAAACGACACTTTTATGGCAATTTTATTTAAACAACCAGACAGAGGAGGGGTTTTTACTAGCATGTATATTAATCATCTTAATATACCCCCACCCATTAAAGAAAAAAAGAACAAAAAGGAAAGCCAATTATATGTTAAGAGCATATCCAACCGAAAGATTCAATCTCAAGCTCAAACTCGTGTTCAGACTCTCGTTGCAGTAATTTTTCTCCTATCGATAGGACTTGTTTGAAATATTCACTTCTACATCAACTTTTACGGCTACTTAATAAGATATTTTATAATTTCAACAAGAGAAATAACATTTTAATATTATATGACATCTAAATAAATAGAAAAATATTAAGTACTATTTTAGGGAGAAAACCAGTTTTGGTCCCCGATGTTTACCCTGTGGCACTTTTGGTCTCCGATGTTTTCACTTGCCACATTTAGTCCCTCATGTTTCTTAATTTGAACCAAATTGGTCCTCTGTTAAATCCACAGTTAATTTTAACAGAATTCGCACGTGAGAGGCACGTGCTTGTTAAAATAACCCAAATAATCCCCAAAATGAAAACCCTTGAAATGAAAAACCCAGTTAAAATAACCCAAATCATCACCATCATCATCATTAACCTGCCGCTGTCACTTCTTAGACCTCTTCTGAGCAGCAACCATTCGCCCGACGTTTTGACACTTCATTACCTCCATCGAATCAACGGCAGAAACACCCTTAGCACCCTTGAGATTGATGGGTCAATGGTCCGACCCGAATCCGCCGCCTTCGTCACTCTCCACCGGTCCTCTCAGTCTCACCCGCAGCTTACTCAGAAGAAGAGTATCTTGATGGTGAGGCAAGGCTGAAAACGACGACGTACGCCAGCAGAGAGAGGGTGGCGGTCACCGAAGGGGTGAGGTTCGAGATATACCTGGGTGAGGTTAGGATGATTAGGGGAGTCTTCAGAAAGTTTGAACGCCGCGGCAGCGGCAAGTTTTGGGAGTTGGGTTGTAAGGGAGGGTGTGGTAAGGGAGAAGGTCGCGGCGGAGGAGAGGCGGCGGCGAAGGTGGTGCCGTGAGGTGCTTGAGGAGAGAGGAGAGGGTTTTGATGGTGTTGATGATGACATCGGCGGTGAAGATGAGGACGGTGCGATTGTGGAGATGATTGAAGGCGCCTGTCCCGACGTGGGTTACTTGGTTGCGAGGGCTTCTTCTTCGTCGTCCACACTCACGATAAGAATTATGTCAGACGTCGGGAGAGAGGTCACGTGCCTATCACGTGTGGAATTTACGTTAAAATCAAGGGGCATTTTCATTTCAGGCCCCCACATAACTATCATTTAGGATTCAGACCCTCTTGGCAAAAAAAATTAGTTTTAAGGACCAATTTTCTGCCGTACCACTTCATTGCTCTTTCATATCAGTATGTTCAAATTTTGTAACACAAAACCATAATTTGGTACCAATTTATGATCATCTGATACCGGTTTATATTCTGCAGTACCACTTCATGCTCTGACATACCAGTATGTTGAAATTTTGTAACACAAAACGTTCACTCTATACCATTTCATATATTTTTCACACCACTTTTTTACACCAGACAAAGTGGGTCATTTAACCTAAAAAATTCTCAAACATGGCCTGAATTCGAAATCAAAACCCTTAATGGGGCCTGATTCGAATTGACCCTAAAATTAACTGGGGATTTAACAGAGGACCAATTTGGTTCAAATTAAGAAACATGAGGGACTAAATGTGGCAAATGAAAACATCGGGGACCAAAAGTGCCCACAGGGTAAACACGAGGTTATTAAAGGTGAGAGGCGCAAAGAGGCGATATGCTACCCGCCTTGCCTCAGAGGCGAGGCGCAAATAAGGCGCCCGCCTCATAGAACCGAGGCGAAATTTATTATACTAATATTATATATGATAATATTTACTCACACATAAATAAGCTAACTTATAATATATAAATAAATTCATTTAAGTGATGTGATACATATATTTTAAGGAATTCTTATAAAATTGTTTAGTTTTATAGAACTTTTACAAATATAAATATTTTTTCCAACAATTTTGATTAAATAAAAATGTGGTATTATACAGTATTTTGAAATATTTTTCATAACTTATATAGATGATATTCAATTATATTATGTTATAGTGAGACTTAGATCTTCAGATAACACCAAATTTCATTTCTAACACTTCCATTTAATACTTTCTTTTGAGTGGGTTAAAGAAAAAAATTAATTGGACTATAGAAAATTACAATATATATTAAGGAAAGCCCATCGAAAATAAATTGGGTTAAAGAAGAAAATTAATTGTGCTTAAAAAATTTGTACAATATATATTAATAGGCCCACCCCCACTGAAAATACAAGCCCATTCACATATATTTAGGGTTACTAGTCATCTTCTTCCCAAATCAGCCGTCAATCTCATCAGACAACAATTAGCCACGCACAGCCACCGAGGCGACCGCCTCACCGCCTAGGCACCTCGCCGCCTCTGGACCGCCTCCACAAAGGACAACGCCTCGCTCGACCTAGAGGCATTTTGGTGTCTGCCTCGCCCCGTTCATCGCCTAGGCGCGCCCCAAATAACACTGGGTAAACATCGGGGACCAAAACTGGTTTTCTCCCTCTATTTTATAATTTTAAATCCAATTATTAAATATTGAAGGATTGAAAAAATATCACTGGGTAAACGGGGACCAAAACTGGTTTTCTCCCTCTATTTTATAATTTTAAATCCAATTATTAAATATTGAAGGACCGAAAAAAACCACAAAATTTTAAATGGGGCTGCTGGGATTCGAGCCCAGGTCTCCAAGGCCAGAACATGGAATTCTTACAACTAAACTACAGCGACTTTCTTCTCTTGTTTTTTCTTACAGTGAAACTATCCCTTCTTTAGAAATTGTTATCTGAAACGTGCACGAGCATGTCGAATAATCACTTGTTGATTCTTTCGAATTTATTAGAATAATAAAAAGATTCTGTGAAATTGGGATCGTGATTGGACCCATATCCGATGTAATGGTAATGGTTACTTCTCTTCACTGTTAGGTCTACAAAAGTTAAGAAGCTGTCAAAGGCAAGACATCCCACGTCAGAATACCAGTGTAGTGTTACTAGGGAGTCATTGAATCCTAATTCCTAACTGCATACACCTAATCATTTTAATTATCTAAAAAATCCCGTAAGTTCATTTTTTCTCTCATTAATTGTCAATGTGATAAAATTTAGCTAATTGCATAAGGAAACAGAAAGTGAGATGGAAAGCCAAATAAAACGGACGGCGTTATGTATTAATTGGGGATGACCATTTTGCAGCGCGATCGAATTAAATAAACGACCGACGGACAAATAATTCCATATTATTTACAATTTCACACATAAATGAATATAATTAAGGGATAATTTCTTATCAGTCCACTTTGTGTTTTAAAATTCCTCTTAAATATCCCTCATGTTTATTACTTATTTGTAAATTTCTTCCTGTTAAATATTCAATGGTCTTTTCAGCGTTAGAAAGACGAAAGTACCCCTATCTCTCACATAAAAAAAAATGAATAAATTATTTCGCATGAATTATACCAACAAAACTTGTTATTATACCAATAAAGTTGAAATTATACTAGAAATTGGTAGAAATTATACGAACTATTTCTGAAATTATACCAATAAATAACGTTATTATAATTGTATACATAAAAATTGGACATAATTCCAACTGATTATTGCTATATACCAAAAATTGTCGAAATTATACCATATATCTTCGTTATCATACCAATAAATAACATTATTCTATACAGCAAATTTAACATTATACCAACTATTTTTTGCAATTATTAATTTTATACAGCAAAATTGGACATTGTACCAACTAAATTTGCTATTATACCAGAAATTGTGAAAATTATACTGTCTCTTTCCGTTATTATGCCAATAAATAACGTTATTTAATTTTATACAGCAAAATTGAACATTATACCAACTAATTTATGCACTTATACCAGAAATTGTGGAAGTTATACCATATATATACCATCTATTTTCGTTATTATACCAATAAATAAAGTTATTTTAAATTTATACACCAAAATTGGAGATTATACCAACTAATTTTGCTATTATACATGAATTTGTTGATATTATATCATCTGTTATTAGGGTTCAGTTCTGTTGGTATAATAACGATAACAATTGGTATAATTTTCAATTTAACATTATTTTGTTGGTATAACTAGAATAACAGTTGGTATAATAATCAAACAATTAGTATGATGTCTAATTTAATTTCAAGAAAGTGTATTTCGTCCGTTCACTGTTTGGAGTATTAAATTAAACACATAACGTTTTCGCAGATAGGTACTTAAAAGGAACAATTTTCGAGGGGTACTTAATAGTAAGTTTAAACTTTGAAAGGGGCTGATAATGAATTTCCCCTATAATTAATTGTAAACGACAGTTCAGAGGAAAGCAACCGCACTGCTACATTACACAGACATGAGACAACTCTACACCAGCAGCTAACATAAATATACATAATTTAATGTTTGTTTTGTATATGTAAGAAATGGGCTGTCGGTGTTTTATTATGCTTTTCCATGTGAAATGACCTAAAAGAATTTGCCCTTACCAAACGAGGATAATGAGCAGCATATTTCTTGCTTGTTCATTGAATTTCTTTTAGGAAAAAACGAAAAGTGCTTCAAAGAAAAGGGTTATATATTACACAAATTCTTTGAGGTGAAGTGACGAAATGGAGATGCGCTCTACGATTTTGTAGCTTATGCTGAGTAGTTGAGTTGCTTTTCAGATCTCTCGGATTTTTAAGTAAGCTCTCATTTAATGTCTTGAACCCTTTCGTTTCCTTATTTACTATTATTGTTTTCTTGATCTTGTTTCTTCTTTATCGAGGGCTTCGTCTCAAGATCGCAGCTTTATATGCTTCTTTGTGTTTCTTGGTATTGTTCTTGAGATATTTGCTTGTGGGGCTTTATGTTTTCAGCTTATCTAAGCCTAATTCTTGGTTCTTTGCTGGATCTGAACTTCAGAATGTGAATGCCTCTGTTTTTATGTAAAATCACGAAACTCTTGAAAGTAAGTTTGAGATTTAGAACTACTCATTTGGGTGAAATCAAGTATGTTCTCGCGATTGCAGCTGACGTTATTGGACGATCTTGTTTGTTTCTCAGCTTCCATTATGATCTGTTGAGCAGCAGTTTGCGTAATTATCTTCAGCTGTAGATACTTTACTGATAAAAACTAAACATCTAACTGGAATATTGTGGGGTATACAAGTAGATCTTCGTTCATGTATGTATTCGATTCTTTTCGTAGATCGACAAGCGGTATGCAAATACGAAGAAAACAACTTAATTTGGTACTCGAATTATGCCTCGCAAAGTTAGTTGGGTCTTTTATCGTTCAAAGCTCTTTCCTTTCTCTTGCAGCGATTAGCAATTTCAGACACGAAAAGATAACAGACACTGATCAATTTCCTTGCATTACAGTTTCAATCTCATTTGCATGCCTAGACGTTGTAACACATGGGATCTGTGGCCTTCATTTGCTCCTACGACTGCATAACTTTAGGGCTTAAGAGCCTTAGACTAGACAGCTACGAAAAGCCACAAGTTCTTACACTTCTTTCATCTTCTCTCCAAAGATCTGTCAAGACAAACGAAGCCTTACTAGAGACTTCAGATACTACTAAAGACGTCCCAACAATCTTCCATGGCTTAAGGGCACCTTCTCTTACCATTCATCAATACGTAGACCGAATCTTCAAGTATTCTTGCTGCAGCCCTTCATGCTTCGTCATCGCACAAATATATTTGGACAGATTCGTTCAGAAGAGAAAAAACCTTTTCTTGACTTCACTTAATATCCACCGCCTTCTCATCACAAGCGTGATGGTCGCTGCAAAATTCATGGATGATGCGTAAGTTTTTACTTAAATTAACAGCCCTTTTCATTTACTAGAACATTTATTCTCGAAATGTGACGTAATTATCTATCCCTATTAGATTCTTCAACAATGCATATTATGCTAAAGTGGGAGGCATAAGCACGAAGGAACTGAACAGACTTGAGCTGAGCTTTCTGTTCGGTTTAGACTTCAGACTTCATGTCTCAGTGAAGACATTCGAAGAGTACTGTTCGATGTTGAAAAGGGAAGTGAGGCTTATCGAGCATTCGATTCGATTGTAGAACAGAGCCATCGCCATTGTAGCAAAGATGAGTCTTCGTGTGGTCAGTCTATTTCGAGGTGAAGATATTGATAGATAAAGTAAAAGTCCCTTCCTTTTATTGTGGCTGTGGAGATTTTTTTTTTTTCTTGTGGATTGTTTGTAAAGGAATACTGCGAATGTTAGGTTTGATTCTTGGTCTGTGTTGTTGTTTGTATTCAGCAGTTTGTATTTGGAGTCTGAGTTGCAATGATATTAGAATGAGTCCTGTGTAAGAATTGAGATTGAGAACTATGAATTAAGACCATTACCATCTTATATTTGGATGTACCTAGAGTGTGATGACAAATATTTACAAGGATGAGTAGTGTTTGGATTTGGATTTTTTTTTTTTTATGTATATAGAATGTTAGCTTTTCGCATATGATAATGAAGATTTACACAAGAGGCTCGAGAAAATTCCTCGAGAGATGCATTTTGCATGATAGAAATCTCTGTCGACAAGAGTGACCATTAAACACAGAGTTATTTAACTTTCTTTAGCCTTAGTTCCAAAAAAACTAGGATTGACTCCTTTCATATACTTGAAACGGTTTAGAGAATTGGGGAGAAGAATCATTTTAAATCTTGGAAGTGGGCTTGGATTTGAATCTTAATTTTCATTTATTGATATCGAGTATATTGATATATATTGAATTTTCCTTAAATTAAAGAATTGCCAAGGTCAATGGATTGTTTGACTCGAATAATACTTGCCATTTTAGAAATATAGGTGAAAATCATAATGACTGACTACATACCACCACAACCTCGTCCACCTCTCTCTATATAAACGGAGTCAGTCAATCACCTCATTTTCTAACACAGTCTCCATCTCACCATGTTGAAGCTCTACACTCTTTTGATGGGTACATTGCATATTTATATATTTACTCATTAGTATAAGGATATTGAATTGCGTATGTAAATAATTGCAGGGTTGATGATGATGATGGGATGCCAAGTATTATTGGTAATATGTGGTGATTGTACGGAGCTGCGCCCAGAGGTTCCTTGCAACAACCAGACGGCGAGGGGAGCTCTTGAGTGTGATCGAATCTGTAAATTGGCTCATGGTCGCAAAGCAGTGGGTCAATGTCTTAATATGATCCCTCCAAATGTTCCAATTTGTGGATGCTTCTTTTGTACTACCAAATAATCAAAATTAAATTAATCAATTTTCAATTTTTATTCACCATTCAACACATATACATATATGCATATACATATATATTGTTACACTAAACACAACACAACAAATATAAAAGAACCAATGGTAGTTCAACACCATAGGAAATAAAAGTTGTCGTCAAGAGACAAACGAGCCGAGCTCGAGCATATATATTGTTGACGACTAGGGCTGTAAACGAGCCGAGCTCGAGCCGAGCTCCGCTCATTTTCTGGGCTCGAGCTCGTCGACCTTTCAGCTCACGGCTCGAGCTCGAGCTCATTTCCAGTCAGATGAGCTTGAACTCGAGCTCGAGCTCACGAGGCTCATCGAGCTCGAACTTTTAATAAATTAATAAACTAATAAAAATAATATAAAATTAAATAAAAAATAAAAAAATTAAAAATATTAAAGGAAAAAATTCGAGCATTTAATAAAATATTTAAATAATTAGAAAAAATAATATAAATTAATATAAATTAATATAAAAATATAAAAGATTTAAAAAAATAATTAAAAAAAGCTCGCCGAGCCTGTTCGCGAGCTTTCGAGCCACTATATCCGGGCTCAAGCTCGAGCTCGACATAAACGAGGTCGAGCTCAAGCTCAACTTAAATGAGCTCGAGCTCATTTATATCGAGCTCGAGCCGAGCTTTAGCCGAGCCGGCTCGACGAGCTCACGAGCCGGCTCGGCTCATCTTTCACCCCTATTGACGACTCTAAAATGGTTGTGCCAACCATTCACTTGGAAAGTGGGAGGTCATAACATTGATATGAGTTGATCGGGGATTAACTTATATTTGGACACGACTCGTAATCGACGATCACATGGCTAATTACTCGCTGAGTGTCAATACTCTGAACGGTAAAAACGGGGCTTTGACCAATTCTCCATAAACGACTTGGGATAAAAGACCTACATTCACGGAACAACCTATTTGGAGATATTGTTTTGACAGAATGGTAGGTTTATCCCAGACCCTTACTTGAAAACGAGGTCAATTACAAGAAAGACGGTTCTTACCTACGATTTAGTTTGTATGTTCTCATTGAGAGACAAATAGAAAGTCGAATCGAGTCCCATAATCAGTGGCCTTGTATATCCGGAGTTTGACTCGCATTTTTGACAAAAGATAAATACGTTGAGAGCATTTGTCAAAATTTAGGCTACCTAGGTAATTACAATAGTCCATGATGTTGGTCTATTCGAACGGAGAAATATAGGTGGACAATTAGACTTATTTTGGAACTCCAGTTTGACGTGGGTGATCGAAAATCCACTTAGGGTTTGGTCTACAATGTTTTTTTGGTAGAATAGTACTTTGAATTGTTTCAGGGAAGCACTTACTATTAGTACATGGGCATCGTGAGATCAAACCCTAAGTCAACCATTGTGGTAAAGTATCAGTTTGGATATTAAAGTCTTCTTGGAAGAGCTTTAAAAAGTTCCAGGCACTGTGGATCAACCGCTGCCATTGTGGTGCGACAAAAGAAATATTACATGTTGCATGTGTCGTTGAAAAATGGCTGCTAGCCGTGCAGGAGATAGCGCCGCGGAAAAGTGGCCGACCCATTCACTGTGCCTTCTATACAGCAGTGCTAAATAACATCTTTAGAAAACAAGTATTAGATACACACAGCATAGGGCACCGAGTGCAAGTGGGAGATTGTTGGGGAAATGCCCTCGGAATGCCATTCGAGGATGTAATGAATAGGACATAGACATAAACCTATTATTCACATTTTAATATTTGGATATTGTATTCAAGTACTTATTTATGGAATTTACAAAAGGCATATTTATTTACCTATCCAGTCTTACTAGGCATCCGATGAGACGGTAAATAAATAAATCGCATATATACGAGTTTAGTCACCAATTCTCATGGAATGAGAGGGGGCATAGGTGTGCTTTATTCTCGCATATTAAATTAGTCCATAAGTCTTAGACTTCAGTAGAGTGACTGAATGTCGATCATGACTTATTTGTTGACGACTCTAAAATGGCTGTGCCAACCATTCACTTGGAAAGTGAGAGGTCGTAACATTGATATAAGTTGAATCGAGGATTAACTTATATTTGGACACGACTCGTAATCGACGATCACATGGCTAATTACTCGCTGAGTGTCAATGATCGATCGATTGCCTATAGTAGTATGCGTGGACCTTAGATCGAAGGGTCATTGACAGAGTTGGCTTCGGTATCCTGACTTGTCACTAGTTTGCTAGGCCCGCAGGTTGAACATGGGTCAGCGGCGACATGCGGTCTTGACAACGAAGTGCAACTGCTGGGCATTGACAGTCGTGAGGGATGCACAACCTCGCAAGTAATCGAGGTAGATGTCCTATGCATATTCGGGGACGAGGAATAACGGAATTTTTGCAAAGTATAAAACTAACTCACTTGGGACGTGGAGTGTAGTTTAGTATTTTTGTCATCATGAATTAGATATAGTGTCGGGCTAGTGAGTTTGACATTTCCATGGCTCTCACTCGACGGGGACATGAGTGAAGGGTCTATACGTACGACGATAATCTATAGTCGGTTCGTAAAATACGAAGATCGTACTCAACACGGGATCTATTCGGTTGTAATACCCGAGTCCCGTAAGTAAGCCGGCCAATAAATATGCATACTTATTATGACTTACGTGACTGCATGAGACATGTTTTGTGACTTTTATATGCCTAGATAATTTATGTTATATGCTAACATGACATATATGAATGATAAATTAGTGGAATTAATTTAATTTAGGTTAGTTATTAATTTAGGGTTTCTAGTACATGTCACATGCTAACCTAGAAAATTTGATTTAATGTATTAAGTATTAATACCACATTTTAAGGAACATAAATTAGTAAGGATAGATTTCAAAGGGTTAGATAGAGATTTTAATATATTAGGGTTTTGGAACTAGGAATCTCGAGATCTTTAGATCTCGAAATTCTTAGTGATTGAAATACTAAATCCGAAATAAGCGAATGTCGAAATCCTTGAAGCCAAAATGATGAAAACCGAGATCTTTCAATCTCAAAAGCTATGCTTTTCAAGGAAATGTTGTCTAATGACTAATAACAAAATCGAATTCTAGCTACAAAACCGTATATACAATATATAATATTATGAGAATGTTAACTAAGTAATTCAAATAGATAAGTATTAATGAAGAAAAGTCAACAAAACTTAGCCCTTAACATGCAAGATACAATGAAGTGATAAGATACTTATCTTAAATTTACTATCAAGAACTAACATATTTTCATTCGATAAGTCACAAACTAAATCCTCAAGAATTCAGAACTAGAAGGAACGAGAATTGAGCAAAGGTATGAACTGTTATTTTGATTGTTAATCTGTTCCATTCGAATGATAATATGCATAGGAGATTGTTAAGATAACTGTTTGGAAAAATGTTAGGGTTTTATATGACTTCAACTATCGAAAATTTTACAACTATGATACCCTAAATAATATTCCAACTGTTCTTGAAGAAGATTAAGTTAGATCGAAGGTTTAGATAACTTTCATACCAAAAAGATTTTTTCAAGTGATATAGTTTCGAGTTTATAAGTTTCGAGGTTGTATTAGGTTGAGGGATGATTTCGAACTTGAAAGGAAAATGAGAGGATGTCGAGACTGAACTTAAGATATATATTGAGATGTTTAAAATTGAAATGTCGACATGTTTGAGTGTAATATCGAAATTTGTGTGTTAGCTTAAATCCCAAAGTATATATATACATGTACAATCTCGAAAGGTGGGTAAATATCGAAATGTTTAAAGAGTGTAATGCCGAGTTTTAAGAAACAAGGATAGGAAATGTCGAGATATGTAATGATTGGTTTAAATCTAAAGTCTTTATATATATGTTATTTTAGTAACATATCGAGATCTTTATATCGATATTTTGTATATTGCTTAAGTATAAGAGCTCGAGATCTTTTAGGCTATAGTGGTATACATGTCGAGAACTTGGTGCATAGTTTAATATCGAGACATGTATATATCGAAGTTTTGCATCTAATAGTTGTTATAACTTAAAATATATATCTCGACATTCAAGTGTAATATCGAGATTTATGTCTAACCAAGCTCGAGTTTTGTGCAAGCTATATCGAAATCTTGTTGTATAGTTTAAATATCGAAATGTGTAGAGATGAAATATCGAAGTCCATGTTAGTTCGAGATCTTTTGTCGACATTTAATTCTTACACCGACTTTGTATATCAATGTCTCGAAATCTTATTTTACTACCAATCTCGAGAACTTATAACTATATCGATATTGTACATTACTTAGTATAAAACTCAAAATCTTTGTATAATGTCGAGACATATATTTCATGAAACATGTCGAAATCTATTTCTGAAAATTTTATTTCCCAGTTTAGGGTAAGTTTTAAATTTTAGGATTTGGAAATTATAGAAGTCCAAACTAGGGTTTTCAAACTAAGCCATTTTAGTAAAACAGTAATGACTAACAAACCCTAATTTTATATGTTCTTATATTTAGGGTTTGGAGGTTAGCAACTAACTGATAAGCTAAGGATACCAGGTAAGTGGAAGTCCCAACTACAACACATAATTATATGTGCATGATTATGTGTTATATGTTTATGTGACTTCCTACGTGAATTATTTGCGTTACATGACACGCATGATTTAATTACATGATATTATGGCATGACATGCATATTCATGACATGAGCATGTGCACGCACGATAGAACGAAAGGCATGATATGATAGCGTGCATAATATACGATCGCCTGAGAGCGATACAGATTCGCCGATATGGGCGTCTGATGTCGACTCACAGTTGAGTCACGGCTCTTCTGTGCTACCATGGTGACGTCGTATGGCGCTACCGTTATGACATGACATGTACAAGGCAAGACATGATTTTAGGGCTAATGCCCTCATGGCGGATCGTGAAACCTGGAGGGTGCGAGCTGAGGGAGTAAGCGACACCGAGGGTACCTCTGGTGTTGACTACCTCAGATTAGGCTACCAGCGTGAAGCGTCCGCGTGGCGTATGAAACCACCTTGGGACAGAAAAGGCCCTAGGGTTAGCCTCCCTTGAGTGGGTATTGCCACTTATATTTATTTATCGCTAGTGGATTCGAGCTCCATGATGGTGCATAGCAAGATAGCCGAGGGCCCTATATGACAAGACAAGACAAGGAAAAATATGAGGTCTACGGACCATTGGCGCGGATGCCATTGCGAATTTAGGACACGTGCACGACATGCATGGCTTTCACTTACTGAGCTTTATAAGCTCATTCCACGAATTTATGTGTTGTAGGTTCGCGGGATCACGGTACGTGATTTTACGATGGCGAGGCCTATTTTGAAGCTTCCGGAGGACTTTTGAGGTGGCAGTGTGTACATGGATGCGACCTGAGTGGCGGGCCGATAGGTTATTTTGAACACGCATGCGCACTCTACCTTGTATATATGTCCTAGGAATATTTTGTTTGTATAGAAGGATTTCCTTTATATAAAAGGAAAAATTTTGTACGCATTTTCGTATACATATTTTATTTATATCACATGCAGTCACATAAATTAGTAGTAAGAATGGGCGGTAGGAGTCAGGGGCGCCGCAGGTGGTATCAGAGCTTTCGGTTACAAGTTCTGTAGACTGTCCATGTACACACACTCAAAAGCACGGAAGCGGCCTTGCTAGTAAGTCTTATGTTTCTATGATTGGCCATAGGGACTATTAGGGTATCAAGACAAAAAAATTGGAAGAACGAGAAGTGAGGGTAGCGGAAGTGTTAGCAAAGGCAAGGAACCCGAAATACAAACTGATAATCGTGATACAACAATCCTTCAGTTGACCGAACTCGTTCGCCAGCAATCCGCTCAAATTCAAGAAATGATGCAACAAAGAAATACGGGCGGACCATCTAGTAGCGGACCTACTCAGGCGGAAAGAGTTGAGATTGTTGGGGAGCGATTTCATAAACTCAATCCCCCAACGTTTGAAGATGCCGTTGACCCTACAGCGGCTGAAGATTGGCTTCGAACTCTGGAAAGCATGTTCCAATATAGCCGCATTCCAGAGGATAAAAAGGTGTTATGTGCTGCCTTCCTGCTGAGAGGAAGTGCAGGCCACTGGTGGGATATAATTGTCGCCTTTGAAGACCCTATTACGATGACGTGGGACCGGTTCAAGGAACTCTTCAGGAGTAAATATTTCACCGCCCCAGTACAAGCCCAGAGGATGAATGAATTCATCAATTTACGCCAGGGCCCGATGACCATAGCAGAATATATAGGGAAGTTCGAGCAACTGTCTCGATTTGCAGCTCACATGGTGAGCACAGATGCGTTGAAGGTGGAACGCTTTCTGGAAGGCCTGAAACCTGAATTATATAGAGCCGTGAATATGGCCGGATCCCAAGGAGCTACTTACGCTCAGGTGGCTGAACGCGCATTGATGGCAAAGCAAGCCGAATTGCGAATTATGCGCGCCCATGAAGCAAAGAGGAAGTTTATTCAAGGGCCGAAATGGAGTGGGGGTAGCCCGAAGAAACCCTTTCAAACCCCAAGAATGCCAGACCTAATTTCCAGAACCGACCTGGACCTCCACAACAGATCCTAATCAAGGAAGACCTCCAATGAGCACACCGCCATGTCTCGGTGCACACGTCGACATTTGGGAGTGTGCTATTCTCAGAACGCAACCTGTTATAAATGTGGCAAGACAGGCCACTTTTCCAAGGCATGCACGGAAGTTACATCTGGGAGTCAAGCTCCCATTCAAGCTAGGCCACCTACGGTACCTGCTAGGGTTTACATGCTGACTTCTGAAGAGGCGAAGAACAATCCGTCTGTGGTTGCAGGTACTCTCCTTATCCATTTGACCCCAACATGCATATTAGTTGATTCAGGAGCCACGCATTCATTTGCATCTACTAACTACGTGGCGAGACTCGGGGTTACACCTAACCTAGTTAACTACGAATACAACGTTACCATCCCTCACGGAACCTCTACGAGAACCAACCAAATCTTACGAGATAGCCCCGTACTAGTGAACGATAGGACCTTACCCGTTGACCTGATTGTCATTCCAATGAACGATTATGAAGTAATCCTTGGAATGGACTGGCTATCGAAATACGGAGCAGTTATAGACTGTAACCGTAAACAAGTTACCTTTAAGCTAGAAGACAGCGAACCGTTCACATTCATGGGAACTAGCAAGAGTAGTAAGATTCCCAAGATTTTAGCAATGAAGGCCCATCGATTACTCAAGACAGGATGTGAAGCTTATTTAATATTTGTGATATCATCCGAGGAACGTGCGTCTCCGAAGTTAGAAGAAGTCCAAATAGTACAAGACTTTCCCGATGTATTCCCTGAAGACTTACCCGGACTTCCGCCGAATCGTGAAATTCAATTCACGATTGATCTAGTGCCAGGAGCTGTACCGATTTCTAAGGCACCGTATCGACTCGCTCCAGCGGAGATGAAGAATTGAGAGAGCAACTGGATGAACTATTGGAAAAAGGGTTCATTCAGCCGAGCTTCTCACCTTGGGGAGCACCGATTCTGTTCGTTAAGAAGAAAGATGGATCGATGCGACTCTGCATCGATTGTAGGGAGCTGACAAGAACAAATACCCCCTCCCTCGAATTGACGACCTATTCGACCAACTACAAGGCGCAACCGTCTTTTCGAAGATAGACCTGAGGTCGGGATATCACCAATTAAAGATTTGAGAAGAGGATATTCCGAAGACCGCTTTTAGTACCCGCTATGGACACGACGAGTTCCTAGTCATGCCTTTCGGGCTGACTAATGCGCCAGCGGCATTCATGGCCCTGATGAACCGGGTATTCAAACCCTTCTTGGATAAATGTGTTATCGTATTCATCGATGACATTCTCATCTATTCGAAGACCAAAGAGGAGCACGAACAACACTTGAAGATCGTACTGGGAATATTACGAGAAAAGCAGTTGTATGCAAAATTCAAGAAATGCGAGTTCTGGCTCAAACAAGTCGCATTTCTTGGACACGTTATCTCAGGAGCTGGAATTTCTGTCGACCCCAGCAAGATCGAGGCTATTAACAACTGGCCTCAACCGACGAACGTGACAGAAATACGAAGTTTCCTTGGACTAGCCGGATATTATCGGAAGTTCATCAAGGATTTTTCCAAAATCGCATCAACCCTGACGAAGTTAACAAAGAAGAATACTCCATTTAAATGGGACGACGCTTGCGAGCATAGTTTTCAGGAACTTAAGCGCCGACTTACTACGGCTCCAGTGCTAACCATTCCCACAGGAACTGGAGGATTTTCGGTTTACGGTGATGCGTCTAAGAATGGCCTAGGGTGTGTTCTAATGCAGAATGGAAATGTCGTAGCTTATGCTTCACGACTCAAGGATTATGAGAAGAACTACCCGACTCACGACCTAGAGCTTGCCGCTGTAGTCTTTGCTCTCAAGATCTGGAGGCACTACTTATACGGCGAGCGATGTGAGATTTTTACGGATCACAAGAGTCTTAAATACTTCTTCACTCAGAAGGAGTTAAATATGAGACAACGACGGTGGCTCGAGTTAGTCAAGGATTATGACTGCGTGATTAGCTACCATCCGGGGAAAGCAAATGTAGTCGCGGATGCGTTGAGCCGCAAAATTGTGAATACGGAGCTACAAAGGCTCGAAGTGGAGTTAATACCTATGGGCAAGATTGAGACAAGACTAGCAGCGTTAACGCTTCGACCTACACTGATGGAGCAGATTACAAAAGCCCAGGAGAACAACGAGTTATATCTGAAAATCAAAGAAGCACCAATGGAACAAAGGTCAGCAGACTTCACCATACGAGACGACGGGAGCTTATACTACAGAAGTCGTTTATATGTTCCTAACGATGCTAAACTACGCAAGACTGTCATGACGGAAGCCCACACTACCGTATACTCTATTCACCCAGGAGCGACGAAGATGTATAGGGATCTACGAGCCAACTATTGGTGGCCAGGAATGAAAAGAGAAATCACAATCTTCGTAAGTCAATGCCTGACGTGCCAGCAAATTAAGGCAGAGCACCAACGACCGGCAGGAACCTTGCAATCCCTGCTAGTACCTGAATGGAAGTGGGATCATATTACGATGGACTTCGTTGTTGGCTTGCCTAAGACCGTGAAAGGCCACGACGCTATATGGGTCATCGTTGATCGATTGACCAAGTCCGCTCACTTCCTGCCTATCAGTTCAACATTCTCAATGGAACGATACGCGGAACTATACATTCAAGAAATAGTACGACTTCACGGGGTTCCAATTTTGATCGTTTCCGATCGTGATTCAAGATTCTTATCCAAGTTTTGGATAAGTTTGCAGAAAGCCATGGGAACCAAGTTATCCTTCAGTACTGCCTACCATCCTCAGACAGACGGGCAGTCTGAACGAACAATCAAGACGTTAGAAGATATGCTAAGAGCTTGTGTGCTCGATTTTAAAGGAAATTGGAGCAGATATATTCCGTTAATTGAATTCTCCTACAACAATAGCTTCCATGCAACGATCGGAATGGCTCCATATGAAGCGTTATACGGACGCAAATGTAGATCTCCAATTCATTGGGATGAAGTTGGAGAACGGGCGATATTAGGCCCTGATCTAGTGCAACAAATGACGGAAGCAATATCAAAGGTCCGAGAACGGATGAAAACGGCCCAAAGTAGGCAGAAAAGCTACGCAGACCAAAAGCGTAGACCACTAGAGTTCCAAGTAGATGACTTTGTATTCTTGAAGGTGTCCCCGATGAAAGGTGTTAAGCGATTTGGGAAAAAGGGCAAGCTAAACCCGAGATATATAGGAACGTTCCGAATTATTAGAAAAGTCGGCGAAGTCGCATACCAGTTGGAATTACCAAATTTGTTAGCTCAAGTACATGATGTCTTTCACGTATCGACGTTACGAAAATACGTCGCAGACCCAAGCAATGTGCTGAATACTGAAAATCTTCAGCAACAACTCAAGCCAGATTTGAGCTACGAGGAGAAACCAGTGGAAATCCTTATGTACGACACGAAACAGCTACGGAATAAAGAAATTCCATTGGTTAAAGTATTGTGGCAGAATCAGTCCACCGAGGAAGCTACGTGGGAACGGGAAGATGACATAAGGAACCACTACCCTGAGCTGTTTCTCCCTACCTGATTTCGGGGGCGAAATACCTTTTAAGGGGGGAGGATGTAATACCAGAGTCCCGTAAGTAAGCCGGCCAATAAATATGCATACTTATTATGACTTACGTGGCTGCATGAGACATGTTTTGTGACTTTTATATGCCTAGATAATTTATGTTATATGCTAACATGACATATATGAATGATAAATTAGTGGAATTAATTTAATTTAGGTTAGTTATTAATTTAGGGTTTCTAGTACATGTCACATGCTAACCAAGAAAATTTGATTTAATGTATTAAGTATTAATACCACATTTTAAGGACATAAATTAGTAAGAATAGATTTCAAAGGGTTAGATAGAGATTTTAATATATTAGGGTTTTGGAACTAGGAATCTCGAGATCTTTAGATCTCGAAATTCTTAGTGATTGAAATACTAAATCCGAAATAAGTGAATGTCGAAATCCTTGAAGCCAAAATGATGAAAACCGAGATCTTTCAATCTCAAGAGCTATGCTTTTCAAGGAAATGTTGTCTAATGACTAATAACAAAATCGAATTCCTAGCTACAAAACCGTATATACAATATATAATATTATGAGAATGTTAACTAAGTAATTCAAATAGATAAGTATTAATGAAGAAAAGTCAACAAAACTTAGCTACCTTAACACGCAAGATACAATGAAGTGATAAGATACTTATCTTAAATTTACTATCAAGAAACTAACATATTTTCATTCGATAAGTCACAAACTAAATCCTCAAGAATTCAGAATTAGAAGGAACGAGAATTGAGCATATGAACTGTTATTTTGATTGTTAATCTGTTCCATTCGAATGATAATATGCATAGGAGATTGTTAAGATAACAGTTTGGAAAAATATTAGGGTTTTATATGACTTCAGCTATCGAAATTTTACAGCTATGATACCCTAAATAATATTCCAACTGTTCTTGAAGAAGATTAAGTTAGATCGAAGGTTTAGATAACTTTCATACCAAAAAGATGTTTTCAAGTGATATAGTTTCGAGTTTATGAGTTTCGAGGTTGTATTAGGTTGAGGGATGATTTCGAACTTGCAAGGAAAATGAGAGGATGTCGAGACTGAACTTAAGATATATATTGAGATGTTTAAATTGAAATGTCGACATGTTTGAGTGTAATATCGAAATTTGTGTGTTAGCTTAAATCCCAAAGTATATATATACATGTACAATCTCGAAAGGTGGGTAAATATCGAAATGTTTAAAGAGTGTAATTGCCGAGTTTTAAGAAACAAGGATAGGAAATGTCGAGATATGTAATGATTGGTTTAAATCTAAAGTCTTTATATATATGTTATTTTAATAACAGATCGAGATCTTTATATCGATACTTTGTATATTGCTTAAGTATAAGAGCTTGAGATCTTTTAGGCTATAGTGGTATAAATGTCGAGACCTTGGTGCATAGTTTAATATCGAGACATGTATATATTGATGTTTTGCATCTAATAGTTGTTATAACTTAAAATATATATCTCGACATTCAAGTGTAATATCGAGATTTATGTCTAACCAAGCTCGAGTTTTGTGCAAGCTATATCGAAATCTTGTTGTATAGTTTAAATATCGAAATGTGTAGAGATGAAATATCGAAGTCCATGTTAGTTCGAGATCTTTTATCGACATTTAATTCTTACACCGACTTTGTATATCAATGTCTCGAAATCTTATTTTACTACCAATCTCGAGAACTTATAACTATATCGATATTGTACATTATTTAGTATAAAACTCGAAATCTTTGTCTAATGTGTCGAGACATATATTTCATGAAACATGTCGAAATCTATTTCTGAAAATTTTATTTCCCAGTTTAGGGTAAGTTTTAAATTTTAGGATTTTGAAATTATAGAAGTCGAAACTAGGGTTTTCAAACTAAGCCATTTCAGTAAAACTGTAATTAGACTAACAAACCGTAATTTTATATGTTCCTATATTTAGGGTTTGAAGGTTAGCAATTTACTGATAAGCTAAGGATACCAGGTAAGTGGAAGTCCCAACTACAACACATAATTATATGTGCATGATTATGTGTTATATGTTTATGTGACTTCCTACGTGAATTATTTGCGTTACATGACACGCATGATTTAATTACATGATATTATGGCATGACATGCATATTCATGACATGAGCATGTGCACGCACGATAGAACGAAAGGCATGATATGATAGCGTGCATAATATACGATCGCCTGAGAGCGATACAGATTCGCCGATATGGGCGTCTGATGTCGACTCACAGTTGAGGCACGGCTCTTCTGTGCTACCATGGTGACGTCGTATGGCGCTACCGTTATGACATGACATGTACAAGGCAAGACATGATTTTAGGGCTAATGCCCTCATGGCGGATCGTGAAACCTGGAGGGTGCGAGCTGAGGGAGTAAGCGACACAGAGGGTACCTCTGGTGTTGACTACCTCAGATTTAGGTAAGCGACACCCTAAACCTGGAGGGTGCGAGCTAATGCCCTCATGGTGGATCGTGAAACCTGGAGGGCCCTATATGACAAGACAAGACAAGGAAAAATATGAGGTCTAGGGAGCATTGGCGCGGATGCCTTTGCGAATTTAGGACACGTGCACGACATGCATGGCTTTCACTTACTGAGCTTTATAAGCTCGTTCCACGAATTTATGTGTTGTAGGTTCGCGGGATCACGGTACGTGATTTTACGATGGCGAGGCCTATTTTTGAAGCTTTCGGAGGACTTTTGAGGTGGCAGTGTGTACATGGATGCGACCTGAGTGGTGGGCCGATAGGTTATTTTGAACACGCATGCGCACTCTACCTTGTATATATGTCCTAGGAATATTTTGTTTGTATAGAAGGGTTTCCTTTATATAAAAGGAAAAATTTTGTACGCATTTTCGTATATAGATTTTATTTATATCACATGCAATCACATAAATTAGTAGTAAGAATGGGCGGTAGGAGTCAGGGGCGCCGCATCGGTACCACAGGATTGACTAGGTGCCTTCCGAATTCTTGGATTCCCCCTTGCCGTGTTGAGACGAACCAAGAGAGTCGTGCTTAAAAAGGATCACTAGGACAGTATCTGATAAAGAGAGATGTATATTTATTGAACGGGTTTTGAGCGTTAATAGAACGTTATATAAGTTTTAGAAACTCTATTTACAAGGACTTAGATTCCTGGAATAAAACCAATAAGAATGGATCGGAAATAGGGTTCACAACCACGGGCAAGGCTCGTCACGGTCGTGAAGCACGTTGAAAAGTAGCAGCAGAATAAAAAATTCATATCTCCTAATCTAGACCTCGAATTGAGAACCCCTTTGGTCATCGTCTAGTTTGGTGAGTCTGCTTTCTGTGGTTAAAATTCCAGGTTCATCGGATATCGTTTACAGCTCGATCGAAAAGGAAACTGTCGCAAAGCTGTCGCAAAGCATCACGGCCGTGAAAGGCACTGTCCTAGGATGAAGCATAGCAGTGAGCTCATTTTGTGCTCCGAGATTGTCATGGCCGTGAAGGCCTTGTCTCAAACCGTGAAGGCCGGCAGAAGTGAGCTATGAGCACGTCACGGCCGTGAATGGCCGCGGCCGTGAGCCGACAGTTTTTGGTCAAAACTTGTCCAAATCAAGTCCAAATTTGTCCATTGTTTTTTGATAGATTTGTGGGACATAGTCATTTGATGATTTAAAAACAATGGAATCAAACAAAATTGAGTCATGTAGGACATGATTCAATTTTATCAAACTTAAAGTCATTTTCATGGTTGAAAAATTGATTTTAAGTTAAGGACTTGCATTATTTCGTGGCCCATGAGTTCAAGTCCAATTCTCACTCTAAAGAATGAGTTTAGAGAGAGTTGAGAGCATATGAGTTTGTTCTTTGAGAAAAACTTAAGTGTGTTTGAGTTTTTAGAAAATCAAGCACACAAATACAAACACAAACACATCTCTTATAAAACATCTTCCCCTCCTCTCTAGCCATCCTTGGGAGGAGGTGGAATTTGGATACGTCCCGCGGTCGGCGTGACGATCTTTCCAAGGCGTTGGAGCTCGGAGAGGTCACGACGTTGCTCGAAGCGGACTACGACAACCGGGACAGCAAAGCAAGAGCTTGGGATCTTCGCGACAAGGGTAAGCTTCGCAAACCCTTATTACGTGTCATGCATATTTTCTTTACATAAGCAAGCGATCCAGAGCTCCTTACGGGGATTCCAAGAAATATTTTAAACTTCCCAATGCGCCTGGGATTCGATCTCGGGACACTCGGGGCTCCCCGACACAAATATGTTACATTTATTATTTTATCTATACTAATATTTGTATGTCTTATTGTGCATGCACACATTTTAATTTTGTTGCTTTATTCATTACCGATATAGCATTTTATATTTGTTAAGGATGTTCATACAATTGATACGAGCATGTGCAATGGAGAATTGTATCGTGCAGATTGTGCAACGACTCATACGAATTTAAAAAATAAGAAATGTTTTCATTATCTTGATATGAAAGAAAGTATCTTACTGTATCGGGTGGTACAAATATAATACTTTCACGTAACACTTCCTTGTTTCTGGGCAACACTTCATGCTTTCCGAGTAACACTTCATGCTTTTGGGTAACACTTCCTTATTTCTGCTATTAACATACGCGATTAACATGCTGGGTACCAGCTCATATTTTCCTGATAACACTTCCTTGTCTGGCTAACACTTCCTTGTAATCATTTTTTGTAAGAGAATGCAGTTAACCCAGGAAGTGTTATGCAAAATTGATGAAGTGTTACTCTATAGCTAATAAGTGGTATCAACAGAATAAAATTAGTTTTTGAAGCATGTGCGATTAACATGCTCGCCCGATACACTTCATGGTTTTTCAATACCACTTCATGGTTTTCTAGTCTCACTTCCTTATTTCTGGATAACACTTTCCTATGATTCATGAAGTGTTACCACTTCATGCTTTCTCCGTAACACTTTCTTTGTGGATAACACTTTCCTGTAATTCATGAAGTGTTAGCATTTCAGCTTTTCTGGTACCACTTTCTTATTTCTGGATAACACTTTCCTGTAATTTCTCATGTAATTCATGAAGTTTTAGCACGCCATGCTTTTCTAATACCACTTCCTTAATTCTGGATAACATTTTCCTGTAATTCATGAAGTCTTACCAGAAACGCACAAAGTGGTACCCGTCGAGTGTTTGGAATAGCTGATGGCAGTCCTGCGTAATTTCCGCAAACAGGTAGGCAAATGCGTCGTTTTCTCAAAATTGGTCCTTAACTTTAAGACCAAACTTGAAAATAGGTCCTTATCCCTATTTTAAACATGATTGGGTCCTAAAACCTAGGGGTGGGCAACCGGGTTCGGGTTTCGGGTACCTGACCCGACCCGATCGGCTTTTCACCCGAACTTCAGAAAAAAGTGGGTATTAATCGGGTATCGGGTTTAAACCCGATACCCGATCGCTATTATCGGGTCGGGTATCGGGTAGCTTTGAGCTACCCGAAATACACGATGGGGTACTCGATTCGGCCCCAACAAGAAAATATTTATTAAAATTCGGCCCAAAATGAAGTTCAGCCCAATAAACAAATTAAATAAAAAAAATAATAACTTCCAAGTTAGAACTCACGTGAAAGCACAAACTTCGAACATCCACCAGATATTCAGCAGAAACTTCCCAAACTACCCTAAAGGCAAAGAATTCAACAAAATCTTCGACGTATTGGGCTACGGAATCTTCAACAACGACTTCGAGCTTTGGGAGCTCCACCGCCGAACGACCCTCTCCTTCATGACCCACATCGATTTCTACACCTCCTTGGAAGATTCCGTCTGGAAAATGGAATTGGGTCTCATCCCCGTCCTCCACCGCCACTCCACTACGATCCCAAAGGTTTGTCCTCGGAATTTCCTTACATAGACAGCGAAAAGGCGTTCAATGACGCCATCGACGCCTTACTACTTAGCCACGTCTTGCCTGGAAGGCCCAAATAATGGCTATTCTACCTCATAGCTAAATGTATAAAAAAATAAAATAAAAAAAATAACAGGAAACCCGATCCGACCCGCGGGTACCCGAATGTCGGGTACCCGAAATTAGATCGGGTCGGGGTCGGGTTTGGAAATCAATACCCGACTTTGTCGCGTACCCGACCGGAAAAACCCGAAACCAAATTTACTCGCCCCGATCCCACCCCTACTAAAACCTAATGAAACTATCTTATTTTGGTCTGACATATAGTTAACTCAGTAAACTAGCACCCTATCTCTAATCTATATACTATAAAAGTTGGATAGGGACCCTATTGTGATGACACGTGGCTACAAAATTCCCCCCTAGGAAAATGTGAGAATTATTTTTTTCGTTGAATGTATATGGCAGTGCAGATTAATATGTCCATGTTCTTCGTATGTGCATCATACAGGCTTTATGCACATTAATTTGATTCACTGTATTCATTTAATAAGCACGTGAACAGTCAAAATAATTATCCAACGAAGAAAGATGAACAGTCTTGGCCTTTCTTTTCACGGTACTAAGCTCTCCCACAAACCATCCTTTTTTGTTTCTCACCTCCATGTGGCTTTGCTTTTTGCTGGTGCCGCGCGGCGGTGCTGGGCTGGAAGCCGAGGGTCAAAATCATAAGAGGGGTGGCGGCGCGCTCCTCTACCTCCACGAGGGTTATGAGCAGGTGGCGATTCATAGAGATGTCAAGGCCAGCAACGTCCTCCTCGTTGGCGAGATGAACCCTCCTTCTGTGATAAAAAGGATGTCGTTAAAATTGCAATATTGTTTCACTCTCTAGACTCAAGTCAATTTTGGAAGCATCTCTTATGTCTTTATTATATGGATGGATTATACAGCTGCTACAACTTCATTGGTTGAGAGACACGCAGATGTATCATTGCCTGTTGAGGATTTCAACCTTCAGCTTGAAAATCAGAGTGGTGAAAAAGTTGCAGTTGGGCACTGAGACTGATCAAAGGTGTATATCAATCGATGAATTTAGTGGACTTATATTTGTTTGTGGGCAAGAAAAATCGAAGCTTTTGTCTGCGAAAATGTTTTGATTATGGTATGTTTTCTTCTGAATTGAAACCTTAGCGATAATGATGGGCCTAATGTTTCATACGAATGGAGAAGCCCTTATTCGAAGGCATCAGTACAGAGATGCTGTGGAGGTTCTAACCATGGGCGAGGTAAGTTTGCAAAGCTCCTGATTATGTAATAATGTTTATGACTTTGTAGTATTTCGAATGCACTCTTGATTGTTAGTTTCTTGTGATTTCTTACATGAGGCTTTCTTGCTCTGTGAACCGAAGCTGATTGAGGTGTGAACGCCTTCTTTTGTGTGTGTTTATTCATCCCAGAATCTTATATTTTCGAGCTTTTCTTCTTTTGTCTGCGTTTCAGATGGTCGATAACGTATCAATTCTCCAAATAGACATGGTTTGGTGCTATTTCATACTGCAAGATATCAATGGCTGTCTGAACCTGCCGTTTGCATATCTAAAGCCAGGAAAGGCATCGAACGTTCTCATGGAAAGGAAAACTCCCGCCTTAGGGTTCGCCATGGGAGTTGCTACCCCAAGCTTGCTTTGTAAGTCCTTCCTTCGATTATAAATAAACCTTTCATAACTTATTTTCTATTCTTCTAAGGACGTCAAATTATATCCATATATTATTTGTCGATAGGCACTTGAGAATGGAGCTTCTTGAAGGAGTCATCGCCTACCACAATGGCATGCTGCAAAAAGCTAAGGATGCCCTGACCTTAGCTCAGCTCAAGCTAAATTTCTTCGGGTACGTCCCAAGTCATTACATGGGAATTCTTACTTACGCAATATAAAAAAGGGGAAAACTCATTTTTCTAGTGGTTTGGTCGACCGCTTCAGCTCCCAGACGATACCTTATCCTTATTGATGGGAATGGGTTAAAAAGAAAGAGAGGCAAAAAGGGCCCTCCGCATGAACAATATGGACGTCGAAAGGGCCATGAATTTCCTCATCGAGGAGAAGGCGAAAAGGGCACAAAAGCGAACGGATGATTGGAAACGGCAAAAAGAAATCAAGTGGGGATCCGCTTTTTTCTTTCACCTCTGCCCGTCGTGCGACGAAAATCGTAATATTTATTGAGAAATTTTTTCCGTGCAGGGAACAGAAGGAATACGCCACCACCCCTCTGGTGGATGCTGATGAGGGCCGCTGCCGCCGCGAGAACAACATGGTTGAGATGAGAAATCAAGAGGGAATAGAATCTTTTGAAAAAGCGTCGGGTCAACAGTTTCAAAAGCAACAGTCAGCGCGCCGCAGCTTGACAAGAAGGTAATTGATTCACTCTGTAGAACAGTTTTTCTGGTTTCACCTGATTGCTTTTGAGTTTATAAGGTTGGATCTGGTCACAGTACCTACAAAGTTTAGCCTTTTTGCGGCCTGTGTTGATTCGAGACTCTTTTGGGTAATGAAAGAAATGATTGATCGATTAGGTTGTGATAAAGCCTTTAGCTTTCGTTAGTTTCAATTAGAACTTTGTCCGGCAGTATATGATATTATATAGGTTTAAACAGAAAATGCTTCACGAATGTTTAACGTATAGAAATTTGTGGGAGGGCTCGATGTTGAGTCCAGCGATGATGAGCTGAAACTTGAAAGAATAGTTTGCTCCCTTTACCGAGGTTGTTTATGTCAGAATTCCTAACGGAAAGAGATGTGGTTTTGTTTAGTTTGCAAACAAGTAATTCATTTTTTTCTTTTATTCTCCTAACAGAAATCATTTACGTTACTTTTCGTCGTCCCTCTATAGAAACGAGACTGAAGAAGCTATTGAGAAGTTGAACGGTACAGTGATAGGGAAGCAAACAGTTCGCCTCTCTTGGGGTCGAAAACCTGGAAACAGACAGGTATATATGAATATGATACCGTTGTAACATCCTAAAAAATATGTAAACAAATATTATTTTGATCGTTGATTTCTATTTATTTATATATTTGTTCGTCATGGTTCGCCTCTCTTGGAGTCGTAACCCTGCAAACAGACAGACATATGTGAATATGATACTGTTGTAATGTATTTATAGCCTCAAAAATATATAAGCAAATATTTTGATCATTGATTTCTATTTATTTATATATTTGTTCGGCAGTCGAGATGGAATAGGGCTGGTAGTTACTACGGTGGTAGGCAACAAACTTATTACAGTAATGGACATGGAAATGGCTACTATGAAGCGGTTGCTACTGCTGCAACTTCAAATGATCATGAATGAGACCTTACTTACAGTTTTTAATAAATTATTGTTATGAGAGTTATACTCCGAAGAAGAACGATGAATGTCGAAAAATAACTGCTCTTTTTTTGTATGACTTCAATGATTCATTGGTGACCGTTTCTTTTAATCAAGAAACTACAATGTAGAGTTGGATGGGATTGAAGCCAATGGGTTTTAGGGTGTTGTTCGACTATTTTCTCCTTACCGCTTAATGTGTTGTAATTTAGTTTCTGAACATGTGTGTCTTCAGCTATTGTCTTGCGCTGATAACGTAAATGTTAAATCTTTATCTATTGGAAGATCGCTTTATATGTCGACACATATTGAATGATTTCGGATTCATATAGTCGTACAAACTACGGTCATCTTCCAAAATTGAGACGTCTTACATATAACAGTCTTACATTTGTATGTAGCCTTACACCTAAGTAGTCTTATGAAGTTCGCAGCCGTACATTCTTACAAATTGATAAACGCATTTTAGTGCGTTTATCGTAGTATTTATTCGGGGTATAATAGAGCTTTAGCAATTAAATTATGCATTTATTCGATATATTGACACTTGTTTTATTGTTGAAGGAGCTTAGGACGAGTCTCGGGCGAAAAGGAGCGAAAACGAGGCAAAACGGCGCGAAAAGGGGCAACACTGCCCTCGGTCACGGCCAGACGCATTACGTGTCACGGCCGTGACGAGGGACAGCGCGCGACGGAGAGTAACACATATGATGGTCACGGCTGTGACGTGCTATGCACGTGGCCGTGACCAAGGACAGAAAGCTAGCCAGACGATGGTCACGGCCGTGACGGCCGAGGCACTTGGCCGTGACCTGGGGCAGAGAGCATGACTGATGATGGTCACGGCCGTGACACCTTATGCACTTGGCCGTGACGCATGGTTTCGATTTTCTCGCATAGAGTCGGTGGTGGTCACGGCCGTGACGGCCCATGTCCCAGGCCGTGACCTATGCGAAATTTCTTATAAAAGCCCAAATTCGACTCAGAAAGAGGGGACTTCGACCAGATACAAATCCTAAACCCTCTAGAGACGAAAACTAGCACGAAAGAACGCAGAATCACGCCCCGGAGCACAAGAGACGGAGTTCTACGCAAACGTGAACGAAGAACAAAGATCTACCCGAGCTTTCAACGATTATGAGTTCTTTTCTCTTAATTTCTATTTCCTTAGTTGTTTTTCCTTCTATTATGCGTAGCTAATTCCCTTTGTGTTTGGGATGTGATGAACGCTAGGATATTTTGTAGTTAAGACTTTTAATTATCATGACTATGTGTTTTAACTATTTATCGTTCTATGAAATTATTTCGTTGCTTTAATATGTCTATGTGTTAAAGTAATTGTTTGGAAAATCATTTAGGGCGACAGCTAAATAACGATTAGGCCATTCGTAGAAGATAGGATTCGAGTATAGGGCGAAAGCAAATACTCGATCCTCGCCGTTAGTAATTAATGAATCTTAGATCCCCGCGAGCGTTTAGGGCGACAGCAAACTAACGAGCGGGCAGGAAAATTACTGCGATCTAGTCAAAATCATGTAGGAGTGATAGTTTATTGCCTTAGCCAATAGTACCTAGCGGGATTCGAATCCCGAGCACTTTTTCTTATCTGAAAGCTTCGTATCAGTTTAACGTGTTCTTTGAATTTCTAGTCAATTTAGGGGTAAGTGTTAGGTTAAGTCATCAAAAATCTGCGTATTTTATTTAGTCTAAATATCGAGTCGATAGGTAATTACTAGTATTTGATTTATTCCTCGTGTTCGATACTCGTCTACTCACTTTACTGCACTACCAACGATAGGTTCACTGCCTATTGCACGTCGGTGATAGTAATTAGGTATTCGTTTTAATTATCACTTGTCGCACTTTTCATTCACACACCACGTGTCGATCAAGTTTTTGGCGCTGTTGCCGGGGATTAAATTGATATTAGGAACATCGTAGTTCGGTAATTTAGCCACTTTTATTTGACGTCTTTATTTGCTATTACTATTTGCGTTATTTGTGTTATTTGCGTTATTTGTTTCCTGCGTCATTAGTACTATCGTAATCTTTTCGACGTTTTTATTATTCCTTTGCTAATTTTTGTTTTCACGTACTGAAGGTACGATTCAGCGGTGAATGACCCGAAGCCATCCATCGGGTCCCATCGTTGACGCAGACCCGGATTTCGAGCGGAAGTTACGAAGGAAGCTTAAGTACGATACCGAAGGAGCATCAACCAGCTCTCAGGATCCGCTAGTTTGTTATTCAGAGGATAGTTCGCAGGAGTCAACCTTAAACTCCCGTGTAGAGTCAACCGTAGATAGTCCAAATACAGAAGCAACGATGGCGGACCACCGAGTGCCCGTCCACAACGTTCTGGAGGAGGAGCCAACACTTCAAGACCTCCTCAAAAATGCCGCGCTAGGCGGTACTGAATCGGCGATCGTCATCCCGCCGATAGAGAACAACAACTTCGAACTGAAGCACTCCTGGCTTCAGATGATTTTCCAGACGGCCCAGTTTGAGGGCAATCCCGACGACGACCCCTATTCCCACCTGAAGGCATTCTTGACAGTGACCGATACCATCAAGATCAATGGGGTCCCGGGCGACGCAATTAAGCTTATGCTGTTTCCGTTCTCGCTCAAGTTCAGGGCGAAGGACTGGTTGGATATGTTGCCGCCCAGATCGATCACTACGTGGGAGGAGATGCGAGCCGCTTTCATCAACCACTACTTCCCACTCTCGAAGGTACTAAGGTTAAAGACAGAGATATCCCTATTCCATCAGAAGGACTCAGAAAACCTCTACGAGGTGTGGGAGCGATATAAGGCGCTACTGAAAAGGTGCCCGCAGCACGGGATGTCGAAGGCAGCCCAGATCAACCGATTCCATGAGGGGCTCAACGATCAGACTGTTCATATGTTAGACGGAGCCGCAGGAGGAGGACTCGTGAAACTTAATGCCACCGATGCATGGAATTTAATCGAGGACTATTCGAGGAATAATTTCATGAGGGGAAATACCAGGATGAAGACACCCGGTGTATTTGGAGTTAGCGAGGAGACGACCACTAATGCCAAGATCGAGGCGCTTCAGCAGCAACTTGCCTCGACGAACTCCCAGTTGCAGACGGTGATTGGCGCATTACTTCCCAAGTCTGGGCAGGCGCAGCCCGTGAACGCCGTAGCCACCACCACACCGACGCAGCACACGCCGTACGTGCCCTTGTGCGGAATTTGCGGCGCTGCCCACGAGACCTCGGAATGCCAACTTGGGCAGTCATTGGAGCACGTCGACTATATGGGCAACTGCCAAGGTGGCCAGCGGAGTTTCCAACCTCGGGCTCATCCTAACTTGGCGTGCGGGAATCAGAATCATCAGGGCCAAGGACCGCCAGGATTTCAGCCCAGACCATCCGGATTCCAAAACGGGCCACCACGACAGTACCAGAATGCGCCCGCGGGAGGATCTGACGACATGAGGGAGATGAAGGACATGATGAAGACGCTTCTCACGAATTTCAGTAGCACCACTGCAGCCCACGAAAGTCGAATGACGAAGATGGAGGAGTACATGGAGGCGAACGACTTGCGTGCTCAGAACATGGACGCCTCGCTCAAAAAGCTGGAGCAACAGATGGGCCAGATGGCGAAGCAGTTGGCGGGGCGCACTCAGGGATCGCTCCCAAGCTACACCGAGCCAAATCCAAAGGAGTACTGCAAGGCGGTGACGTTGAGGAATGGACGGGAATTGCAAGAAGTGCCCGCCAAGAAGAAGGCGAAGGAGAATGCCAGCTTTGAGAGCCACGACGAACCCGATGTGGAGGTAATCGAAGGCGACAATGTCGAGAAGGCCGAAACTGAGAAGGAAAAGGTCGGGCCCGAAAAGGAAAAGGTAACGGAGATCCAGCGACCACCGGTGAAGCCATACCAGCCGAAGATCCCGTATCCGGCTCGACTGAAAAAGGACAAGAACGAGGCGCAGTTTGGTAAATTTATGGGCATGTGTAAGGAATTGCATATTAACTTACCTTTTGTTGAAGCCATTACGCAGATGCCCAGCTTCGCCAAGTTCTTGAAGGATTTGCTGACGAACAGAAGGAAGCTCGAACACGTATCCACCATCTGCCTGCGAGGGGAATGCTCGGCGATTCTCCAGAGCAAGATTCCTAAGAAGCTAAAGGATCCAGGGAGTTTTACTATTCCCTGTCTTATAGGAGATTTAGTAATCGAGCGTGCGTTAGCTGACTTAGGCGTTAGTATTAATCTCATGCCGTATTCTATGTTTAAGCGTTTAGGTCTAGGTGAACCACGACCCACCAGGATGAGCCTCCAATTAGCTGATAGATCGTTAAAGTACCCTCGAGGTGTTATCGAGGATGTCCTAGTTAAGGTCGATAAGTTCATGATTCCCGCAGATTTCGTTATCTTAGATATGGAAGAAGATGAAAATGTCCCCTTGATTTTAGGTAGACCCTTCTTAGCCACGGGGGAAACCATGATAGACGTTAGGAATGGGACGTTAACCTTGACGGTGGATGGGGAGAAGGTTACCTTTGATATGGCCGACTCAATGAAAAAGAGTAGCGAGCAGGACGATAAGTGTTATTTCTTAGACGTATTTGAACACGACTTTCTCTTTTCCGTGCAAGGTCTGTCACAGGTCGGCGATCACGACATACACACGCTTATGGCAATCGACGAGTGTGGGGAGGAAGTCGACGAGCCCATTGTAGCCGTCGATGAGAGCAGCGAAGAGGACAAGGATAAGACCTCGGTTGAGGAACCGCCGGTCCTAGAATTGAAGCCGCTGCCCGACCACCTCGAGTACGCGTTTCTGAACAATAATGGAGGGTTGCCGGTCATCATCTCGTCAAACCTCGACAACAGACAGAAGAGTCAGCTCTTAGACGTGTTGAAGGAGCACAAGAAGGCATTGGCGTGGAAGATATCCGACATAAGGGGTATCAACCCGAGCTATTGCACGCACAAGATCCTCATGGAAGACGATTTCAAGCCGGTCGCTCAACGTCAAAGGCGCCTCAATCCCAACATGAAGGACGTTGTGAAGAAGGAGGTAATCAAGCTGCTAGACGCGGGGATGATCTATCCCATCTCAGACAGCGCATGGGTCAGCCCGGTCCAGGTGGTCCCAAAGAAAGGAGGCATGACGGTCGTCACCAACGACAAGAACGAACTGATCCCGACTAGGACCGTGATCGGATGGCGCGTCTGCATCGACTATAGGAAATTGAACGATGCCACGCGAAAGGATCATTTTCCTTTACCATTTATTGATCAAATGTTAGAAAAGCTAGCAGGTCACTCATTTTATTGTTTCCTTGATGGTTTGTCAGGTTATCTGCAAATTCCCATAGCACCCGAGGACCAGGAGAAGACTACGTTTACGTGCCCGTTCGGAACATTCGCATACCGAAGGATGCCATTCGGATTATCAACGCCCCAGCCACCTTCCAGCGATGCATGATGGCCATATTCGACGAACTGGTAGGTGAGGTAATGGAGGTATTTATGGACCACTTCTCTGTTTTCGGTTCCTCATTTGATGCATGTTTATCGAATCTAAAGCTCGTACTCGCACGATGCGAGGAAACGAATTTGGCACTTAATTGGGAAAAGTGCCATTTCATGGTTCGAGAGGGTATAGTTCTCGGTCATAAGATTTCCTCTAAAGGAATTGAAGTGGACCAAGCTAAGTTAGAGACGATAGAAAAATTGCCTGTCCCCTCGAACGTGAAGTCAATTAGAAGTTTTTAGGACATGCGGGATTTTATCGTAGATTTATCAAAGATTTTTCTAAAATTGCACGTCCTATGTGTAGATTGTTAGAGAAAGATGCCCCGTTCGATTTTAATGACGAATGCCTACATGCTTTCAATCTACTTAAGGAAAGACTTATCGCAGCACCTATTATGGTTGCCCCCGACTGGGGGCTGCCCTTTGAACTAATGTGCGATGCTAGTGACTATGCAGTTGGGGCCGTGCTAGGGCGGCGTAAGGACAACCACTTCAGGCCAATCTATTACGCGAGTAAAACGTTAGACGCAGCCCAGGCCAATTACACGACCACCGAGAAGGAGCTGTTGGCCGTCGTGTTTGCTTTCGACAAGTTCAGGTCATATCTGATCCTTTCTAAAGTTATTGTTTTTACTGACCACTCTGCTCTTAAGTACTTGTTAGCAAAACCCGACGCCAAGCCACGGCGAATTCGGTGGATCCTGCTACTGCAAGAGTTCGATATAGAGATCCGCGACAAGAAGGGTGTGGAGAACCTAGCGGCGGACCACCTCTCCCGACTAGAGGAGTCCGAAATATATCATAAGGACGAAAGAGCGATACAAGATCGGTTCCCAGACGAGCATCTTTACGCGATACATGTGGTAAGCGACGACATCCCTTGGTTTGCAGATTACGCTAACTACCTTGTTGCGAGAGTCCTACCAAAGGAATACACGAGTCAGCAAAATAAGAAATTCTTTTCTGATTTGAGGTACTACTTTTGGGAAGACCCGTATCTGTTCAGGCGATGTGCAGACCAGGTAATACGGCGATGCGTGGCTGCCCCAGAATCTATGCAGATCCTTAGACATTGCCACAATGGACCGACCGGAGGGCACTACGCAGCAAACAGGACCGCTCAGAAGGTGTTGGAGAGCGGATTCTACTGGCCCACGATCTTCAAGGACGCCCAAAGGTACGTTGACACTTGTGATCAGTGTCAGCGCGCAGGTAATCTCTCCAAACGCGACGAAATGCCCCAGAACTTCATCTTAGTTTGTGAAATTTTCGATGTATGGGGTATAGATTTCATGGGTCCATTTCCTAGCTCATACAATAATAAGTACATCCTAGTTGCCGTCGATTACGTGTCTAAGTGGGCCGAGGCGCAAGCTTTACCCACAAACGACGCTAGGGTAGTCGTTAGATTTTTGCGAGCATTATTTTCACGTTTTGGGGCACCTAGATGCATCATAAGTGATAGAGGTACTCACTTTTGTAACACCAAGTTTGCACGCACGTTAGAACGTTACGGTGTTAAGCATAGCCTATCCACCCCGTACCATCCCCAAGCTAGTGGTCAAGTCGAAGTAGTGAATCGCGAGTTGAAACGTCGAAAACCATAGAGGGGAACCGTAGGGAGTGGGCGAACAAGTTGAATGATGCACTTTGGGCATATAGGACTGCATATAAGACTCCTATAGGCACTACACCATATAGATTAGTCTATGGAAAAGCATCCCATCTTCCCGTAGAAATAGAACATAAGGCATATTGGGCCATCAAGTCCTTAGATCTCGATTTGGGGAACGCCGGCGGAAAGCGGCAACTCCAAATCAACGAGTTAGACGAGTGGCGTCTGTCGGCTTATGATAACGCACGCATGTACAAGGAACGTTCTAAGGCATATCACGATAAGAAAATTAAGCAAAGGCGAGAGTTTCAGGAAGGGGACCAAGTCCTCCTTTTTAACTCTCGACTTAGGCTCTTTCCTGGCAAGCTTAGATCACGCTGGTCATGACCGTTCACTGTTACCCGTGTTTTTCCTTATGGTACTGTTGAGATTTCAGATATGGAGCAGGGTACTTTCAAGGTGAACGGCCATAGGTTAAAGCACTATCTCGCAGGTGAGGAAGACGGGACCGAGAAGGAAGTGCTATACTTGGACTTCCAAAATTGAGCGATCAACGAGACGTCCGGCTAAAGACGGTAAAGTAAGCGCTTCTAGGGAGGCAACCCAGGTATTTTCATTTATGTCTTAAAAAAAAAAAGTGTGTCACGGCCAACTGCTTAAGGAGTCACGGCCGTGACAACCACCAGAGGCCCGCACTGCCTCATGTCACGGCCTGCTGCTTAAGCAGTCACGGCCGTGACACCCCAGAGGCATCCACTGCCTCTCGTCACGGCCAACTGCTTAAGCAGTCACGGCCGTGAGGTCTGGGGGTTAAAAAAAAAAATTCGCCCCGATGCCGTCACGGCCAACGACATAGTCGTCACGGCCGTGACGGGCCGCAGAACCCAACACTGCCGGGGGTTACGGCCAAGACCTATATAGGTCACGGCCGTGACCCCATCGATTTTAAGTTATAAAAATAAGTTTTTCTTTTTCTTCTCCATCTCTCTCCCTCTCTTCTCTCTCTCTCGCCCCCTTACCCTCACCACCTAAACACCACCCACCACCTCCGCCCACCAACGCCGCCGCACGCCGCCGCCCCCCATCTCCGGCGACACCCAAACAAATTCCCCGCCCCAATTTCGTTAAAAATCCAAGGTATGAACATTTTATTGCTCTATTTCGTTCTAATTGAAATTCTCGTCGAAATTGTTAATCTTTGGTGTTGATATGTTTCTATTCGCTTATTACATGATATAATTACTATGGGTATGTTTAATTCGTGGAGATTGGTTGCGAATTTTCGAATCGTTGACGAACCCTAATTTTCTAAATTGGGGATTTTCGAAATTGAGTCTTAATTGTTGCTTCTCTTGCCCCGTTATCGATAAATACATGATAGGACTGCCTTGGGTATGCTTAATTACGCGAATTCGATGTTAAATTGCGAAATTCTTACGAAGAACCCTAATTTAGTTCAATTTGGGGGTCTCGAATTTTATCTTAATTGGGTGTTCTTCTTGCTCGTTATGATAATTACATGCTAATGAAACGTTGGGTATGCATAATGTGTTGATTTGGGGCATGAATCCTGGGTTTGATATGTTTAATCCACCTTACCCATTACGTGTTCGAAAAAATGCGTCTTTGAGCTTTTCAAGAATCTTTGAATTAGCACATATTTGTATTGCTGCTTTTGGTCGAGTCGAGCTGTCTTCGTACCATTATTTTTTTAGCTCACATCGTTCATTGTAGGTACTATGTTAAAAAGCCGTGCCTCAGGCTCGCATGCGTCCGCCTCGGCCCCGCCCTCTCGCTCAAGTCGCCGCGGACCCCCGCCGACTATTCTCGAAGCCATGGGTCAGTTCACGGACGAAGCTCAGACAGCCCGCTACAACAAGCTAAAAGCAATGGAGTTCATCGCCATGGACCAGATCGACCACGAGACGCTGGCGAAGCATCACATCGATCAGCAGGTCGCCCAGTATCTCTCAACCAGTGGTTGGAACACTTTCCTGGCGATCGACGAACCGGCGTACAAGGAACTCACCCTGGAGTTCCTTGCCACGTTCTCCTTCGACGAATACGGCGACCACACAATCCGTTTCCGCGCGTTCAACGAAGAACACATAGTACGGGCCGACAATGTGTGCCATGCACTTGGAGTCCCAGAGCCCCCACACCGGACCTTCGCGACCTTCTTCGACACACCGGGCGGACAACGGGGGTGCTGGGCTGACATCTCTCGACCCGGCGAGCCAGAATACAGCGCGAAGACATCGAAGGCATCCGCGTTGAAGAGCCCGGCCTGCGCTATCCACCGCCTCCTGACGACCTCGCTTACACCAAGGGGTGACTCACACGGAGCAGTCACCCTCCGCGATCTGTATATCCTGACCCATCTGCACCGAGGCGAACAGATCAATTTAGGGATGGCGGTGTCCCACGCCTTCAGTGCTCAGGCGGAAGCACGACGCCACGGCAAGATCGCCGTAGGCCCACTCATCACCAAGGTGATCAAGGGCTTACGCTACTGGCCAGCAAATGCGCCCGAGATGGAGATAGTCGGAGGTCGCCACCCCGTGAACGAGGAGACGCTCGTGAAGATGAAGATGCTGGTGAAGGCGCCTACCTGGACTCGCGCCAACAAAGTGTACATCTGGCACGGGATGTGCCATGGCCAGACGGACCACGTACCCGTCCTCGACGACCAGCTCTACCTCCAGGGCCCCCACCCAATGGAGACGGACACGACAGCTACAGGGCCCTCCTACTCCTCCGGCTACCACCACGGCGAGTCATCCGGCGTAGCTACTTACGCGTCGGCAGCGGATCTCGAAGCGCTGCGCCAGGACGTGCTGGAAACTCGGCGCCGACAGGACGAGTACGAGCGAAGGAACGAGGAAGCGCACCGTTAGTACAGGGAGGAGCTGGACCGCTACAACGAGGCCCTGCGAGCCATGGACCAGGCGCTCGAGCTGTCCAGGCGATCGATAGACCTCCTTCGCCCGAGGCAACGCTCACCGCCGCCGCCACCACCAGCACCTTAGGGATTTTTCTTTTAACTTTCTTTGGACATTTCATTTGGTCGAGTAGTCGCGTGTGCTTTACGTTATTTATACCTCTTAACGCTTATAACTATGTTTATAATTAATCTATGACTACTCTATTTTATGTCTATTGATCTCTCTAGCCAGCGCATGGAAACGCATAACGGCTTACAAACGCCTAGCGGATAACAACACGACCGTCACGCACGAAAACGAGTACCTCACGAGCACGTTCTTTATTCGTCAGGGGAGTCACGCTCTTTTTAAACTCTTTTTCTCCTCCTTTTATTTTTTAACGTTGAGGACAACGTCAGGTTTAAGTGTGGGCAGGGGATTCTACGTCAAAATTTTAATTTTTAAATTTTTTTATGACGTGTCTACGAGTTTTAAATTTTTATGACGTATCTCTGAGCTAAAATTTTTGTTAGAAAGGCATGAACTCTTGAACGCTGGCACGAGTTTTTGCGTTTATTTCAAGTTAGTCTGCATTATTATGAATCTTTGTGAGCAATTAGGATATGCATGACTGACTGAATCATGTTTGCCTTAATAGATATAGCACCGGTTTGAGAGTTTCGTACACATATCCCCATTTCATTGTGAGAGTTTGAGCCTGACGAGCTTATGCTCATTTTTTTTTCTGTGTGACGTGCCTAGTCTATATCTCTCTAGAACTTGCCTGTCTAATGCGTGTTGAAACTGTTTTTTGGTGTGTTAGTTTAGAAATGATGAGGGCATTAGGAACTAAGTCCAGAGCCAAAACTTCCCACCATGACTAGCCCAATAGTTAGCCCCTTTGAGCCTAAGCCTATTCGTTGCGTACCTCATATGATATGAAATGCCCCTGACTCATATAAGCCTCCAGAAATTATATGAACCCGAATTCGTTAGAATAGAGCAGAAGTCGGACTTGAGAGTTACTGTTTCAGTGTATGGTTCGATTTTCTTCTCTGTTATTCGTGAAATGACTCGCCCCTGATTTGAGCGTTTTCTGAAATGACCTGATCCCTTTTTCATAAGCGTGCCCATAAACCTTTTGGCAAGATATAGGTTTCGGTAATAAGTATCCCTAGGTACACGGCATTCGCTGTGACGATGTATTCTTTGCGACAAAAGCCGAACCTTGATGTTTTGAGGGAATAAGGGTAGTGCACTAGAGCGTAATTAAAGGGAAAGGGCAGAAAATGAAAGGGAACTGAGTTGACAGGGGTCGGGCAGAAAAGTCTAGGATTTCGGGGCGAGAATGTTGAATCCTATGTTGAGACGTGTGATTTTCTGTTCGACCATGCTATGTTCTTCGAAATTTTTCGCTTACGTATCCTTGGTTTAAAGATTACATGCTCATTATATATGCGTACCATTTCATGACTATTTGATCCATGTTCTCCCAAAAGACCCTCAGATTTATGCTTGCCACTTTAAGTAGTAGATATGCGATTAGCCTGCAAGCCTATGGTAGGGTTGGACTAGCGCACGAATTTGAGTGATTCACCATAAATTTAGCCTATACACTGAGCAACTTGAGCGAATCCTTGTGAGAGTATGAGTCTCGATTAGCAGTGCGAAGGAAGTTTAGGTCGACAAGTGCAAGTCATTAGTGTAACGTCCATGATTGTTTGCTTGATTCCTTTCGTGCCTTCTAGCTTTGATGATAAATTGCGAACGATCGTGCCGTTATCCTGATTTATGCCTTATCTAATTCCTAATTTACTTGAGGACAAGCAAATGCTTAAGTGTGGGGAGGTTTGATAATGCGTTTATCGTAGTATTTATTCGAGGTATAATAGAGCTTTAGCAATTAAATTATGCATTTATTCGATATATTTACACTTGTTTTATTGTTGAAGGAGCTTAGGACGAGTCTCGGGCGAAAAGGAGCGAAAACGAGGCAAAACGGCGCGAAAAGGGGCAACACTGCCCTCGGTCACGGCCGTGACGAGGGACAGCGCGCGACGGAGAGTAACACATATGATGGTCACGGCTGTGACGTGCTATGCACGTGGCCGTGACCAAGGACAGAAAGCTAGCCAGACGATGGTCACGGCCGTGACGGCCGAGGCACTTGGCCGTGACCTGGGGCAGAGGCATGACTGATGATGGTCACGGCCGTGACACCATATGCACTTGGCCGTGACGCATGGTTTCGATTTTCTCGCATAGAGTCGGTGGTGGTCACGGCCGTGACGGCCCATGTCCCAGGCCGTGACCTATGCGAAATTTCTTATAAAAGCCCAAATTCGACTCAGAAAGAGGGGACTTCGACCAGATACAAATCCTAAACCCTCTAGAGACGAAAAATAGCACGAAAGAACGCAGAATCACGCCCCGGAGCACAAGAGACGGAGTTCTACGCAAACGTGAACGAAGAACAAAGATCTACCCGAGCTTTCAACGATTATGAGTTCTTTTCTCTTAATTTCTATTTCCTTAGTTGTTTTTCCTTCTATTATGCGTAGCTAATTCCCTTTGTATTTGGGATTAGATGAACGCTAGGATATTTCGTAGTTAAGACTTTTAATTATCATGACTATGTGTTTTGACTATTTATCGTTCTATGAAATTATTTCGTTGCTTTAATATGTCTATGTGTTAAAGTAATTGTTTGGAAAATCGTTTAGGGTGACAGCTAAATAACGATTAGGCCATTCGTAGAAGATAGGATTCGAGTATAGGGCCAAAGCAAATACTCGATCCTCGCCGTTAGTAATTAATGAATCTTAGATCCCCGCGAGCGTTTAGGGCGACAGCAAACTCGCGAGCGGGCAGGAAAATTACTGCGATCTAGTCAAAATCACGTAGGAGTGATAGTTTATTGTCTTAGCCAATAGTACCTAGCGGGATTCGAATCCCGAGCACTTTTTCTTATCTGAAAGCTTCGTTTCAGTTTAACGTGTTCTTTGAATTTCTAGTCAATTTAGGGGTAGTGTTAGGTTAAGTCATCAAAAAATCTGCGTATTTTATTTAGGCTAAATATCGAGTCGATAGGTAATTACTAGTACTTGATTTATTCCTCGTGTTCGATACTCGTCTACTCACTTTACTGCACTACCAACGATAGGTTCACTGCCTATCGCACGTCGGTGATAGTAATTAGGTATTCGTTTTAATTATCACTTGTCGCACTTTTCATTCACACACCACGTGTCGATCACAAATCACTCCAATCATACGAAGTTCACAGTCGTACACTCTTACAGGTTACGGCAATCTAAACGAACTTCACAGTCATACACTCTTACAAATTACTGCAGTCTTCCAAAATTGCCAAAACTGCTCTTTTTTTATCGATCTGTGTTGTAGAATGTATTGCATTGGCATATCGTAGATGAGCAATCTTTCCCGCTTGAGATACCTTCTTTCCCGCATTCTTACGCAGTCTTGTAAATTTTCACATACATATATTCTTTAAGTCCAGTACTCCCACTAAGTGTTTGACAGTAATATAAGTCAGTATTACAAGATTGCTTTAATTAATAACTTATATAATATATATTGGTAATACTACTATTGTAAGGTTATTGTTGCTGCTGTTAACATCAATTTTGTAATACTGCTCCTACGAATCGTATTATACGATAGACGAGGCATGCATTATATTGTATTGTATTGTATTATTTAGATGTATTAACTGTATTAATTTAGGGAAAATGATGATGACATATCAATGAGTGGCAACATGAGACACCATTGTGAGTTGTAATGGACGGACAACGATGATGGGCACTAAATGTTTGCAGATCAGTGTTGTTAGTCGCTGAGGCAGGGCTGCACATGGGAGCGTCAGCGCTGTGCAACGGCTAAACGAACCTCAATGTCTAGAGCTCTGGGCGATGACAAGGCATGTGCCTTCGAATATGACAAGGGAAGTGCAGATGGCCCATTCATTATATTGTATATGACGTTGTTATTGGGATTTTTTACTTTATAAACTTGTATTGCATAATGATTTCATTTAGTTGATGTGAGTATATATGTGATGTGCAATTTACAAAAGATGCAAATAACACAACTTTTAATATTGCTGATGAAAAATGTGAACCTATATGCCATCTAATGTAAAGGGGTGGAGTGTCGATATGTTAAGGATTTCTCATGACAGAGAAAAATTCCCAAGACATTTTACGGCAAGATATCTCCCTTTATATTCATACTCCCGTCTTGCAAGGTAATTGAATTTAAATCATGATCACCATTATTGCATATCCAAAAAAAGGTCGTGCTCTCTATGTTGCAACAACAAAGTATACTTGCAATCAGGATAGCCGAGCTCAACAATTGCAAGAATCTCTTCAAGAAGAACTTGCATATCAAAAGTATATGGGATTGAAGAAGTTTGTAAAGCAGCGCTCCAAGATTTGTTGATGCTGCTTCTCTTCTTTGTGGACTTGAATGCTATTGGTTTGCGAAATATCCTTGGGGAAGTTTGGTAAGAAGTTTTGATACAGGTTTATTAATACGTGAAACACCATGCTAATCATCCCTTTTTGCAGCTTTATAAGTGTTTAATCGTACCGCTTTTGAGCCTTGGCAAAATAACAACAGTATGTGGATCGATGACGATGGCTCACTTATGCTCAGATATATTTCTTCCATGTATCTCAGTGCATGGTCTAATTTATAATACTTCATGGCTTTTATATTTAGTAGCGCGGTGTTTTTCCTTGGGAATTTGATGAATGTAATGGCTTATTATGAATTCGATTGCAATACTTCTGGGTAACTGTTTTGTTCTTTTGAAAATATCGAACTTCAAATTGCGTTTGATTTATATGCTTATTTCTATGAGAGAATTAACCAAAGTTCAAGATGAATAGTAACATGGTAATTGACTGGGTTTTGGACCATAAGATTTTAAATATTTAGCGAGTCTTCAATATAACAACGGGAGTCTAATGATAATGCTCATTAATCAATGAGCGTGATGTCCCCATTCGTCGAGTTTATTGTCACGATTATCTAATTCAGATTAGTGTGTGTAGTTTTAAAATATTGGAAACGTTCAAGACTGATTACAACAACTTAAAGTATAGTAAAATATCACAGACTTAATACAACAATAGAAGACTGTTCTAGAAACGTAAGACCTCGAGTGTGTAAGACTGCTGCAATGGCTTTACAGACTACAAGACTGTGTGACCGCATGCACATCCATGAGACTACAGTTAGATCCGGTGTCCGGTTTTCAAAACCCGGAAAAACGGATATCCGGTTTTAAAAACCGGATCGGATATCCGATCTGATTTGTTTTAAAATAAACCGGACGGAATACGGATAGTAATTTGTCTAAAATCCGGATATCCGGTATTCGGTTTTATATTTTTTAAAAAATAAAAAAAATAGTACAAAAAGAAAAATGAAGGTCCGAAAAGGAAAAGAAATCATCAAGCAGAATATTTAAATTTATATTATTTCATTATTGCAAAAAGCTTTGTTAGAGATTGAGATTAAAAAAAAACAAAAAACATCGAGATGCAAGTTAAAAAATTAATGTGAATTTGTGGTATTGTGTTTATTACTTATTTATGTAATTTTGAATCCTAAATTCACATGTGAATTACTATTTGTAGAACTTCTTATATTAAAAAAAATATATTTTTTATTGTGATAAGAAATAAAAAGTATGATTTTGAAAAGAAATAATAAAAAATATAAGAAAAGTAAATTTAAAAACGGATGGAGATATCCATATAACTATTCGAATAAACCGGATATCCAATTTTTGGATATCCTATTAAAACCAGAGCAGATACTGATACCCTTTTAGATATCCAAAAATCCGGATATCCGATTTTGCTCACCCCTAACTGCAGTCAGCAATGAGATCGCACTATTTAACATTGTAATACTGCACAACTACTAATAAAACAATGTAAGATTGTACGTAGGGTTGCCAACGGGGCGGGTCGGGGGCGGGGATCTAATATGCGTCCCCGCGAGGCAAATGGGGACGAATTATTCCCGTCCCCGTCCCGTCACTATTTTAAAATAAATAAATTTATATAAAATTATTTATATTATATTATTTTAATATTATAGAAGTATATTTTAATATTATCTATCTTAGAATAATACTAATTGGATATAATAAGTTATATTATTTAATATTATCCAAAGTATATTTTAATATTATTTATCTTATAATAATACTACTTGGATATAATAAATGATATTATTTAATATTATCCAAAGTATATTTTAATATTATTTATCTTAAATACTAAATGGATATACTAAATATTATATATATACTCGGAGACGGGGCGGGTATATCCGCGGGAACAAATATTCCCCCGACCCCGGCCCGTGGGGATTCGCCTTCCTATTCGGGGCAGGTCCCGCGGAGACGGGGAATCCCCACCCCATTGACAACCCTAACTGTAGGATACACAACTATCATGCGATACTACTTAAAACATTTTAAGATTGTAGACTTCATAACTGTAAGACTAGAATATGTTTTTCAATTATTGTTTTTATAAGAGCTAAGGATAATCATGCATTAATTTTATATTACACAATAAAAAAGAATGATGTGTGTGAGAGAACCTACTATAAAATATACCTAAAAATTATATATATTTGACAAAAAGTAACCCCGTGCGACGCACGGGGCGACACCTAGTTGTAGCAAAATAATACAAGTGTATTTCTTGCCTTCGCAACTTCAAAAATTCAACACGGCTACTACTATAGCGAGCCTATAAATAGACTCTTCAATTTAGCAAATAATCAGCACCACAAATATTACTAATGAAAAACGGTTGATAATATCTCAAAGATGAAGAGCAACCCAGTATACATTCCTCTCTTCTTCACACTCATCTTCTTCCTCCTTCCGCACCTAAACCTCTCATCAGTCACCCCACGGCGTTGCTACCCAGACGACGAACGAGCCCTCCTCGAACTCAAGGCTCACTTCGGCCAAAACCTCAGCGCGTTCTCAACATGGACAACTAAAACGGACTGCTGCGACGAGTGGCTCGGAATAGCCTGCAAAAAGATACCCAAAACCACAGTTCGCAGAGTCAACTTCCTCGAGCTCAACGGCTACGATGACATAGTGGGCACAATCCCTTCTTCCCTCGACAAACTTCCCTACCTCGAAACCCTCATCTTACGCCTCCTCCCAAACCTCACGGGCCCAATCCCACCCGTGATAGGCAAACTCACAAACTTGCAATACCTTTCCCTTAATTGGGACAGCCTTAGCGGCCCAATCCCTCAATTCTTGGGTCAGCTTACCAATTTGGTCACGCTTAGCCTCAACGACAATCATTTCACTGGCACGATCCCTTCCTACCTCGGCCGCCTCCCTAATCTGAAAGCAATCGACCTTTACGATAACCAACTCACGGGCCCACTTCCCGCGAATTTATTCGGCTCGTTCCGAAGTAATCAGTCCCCGGTTTTCCTTGCATTGAACAACAATAAGCTGTCTGGGCAAATTCCGAGGTCCTTAGGGGGGCTAAACTTTGAGATTCTTGACTTGTCGGGGAATCAGTTTGCCGGCGATGCTTCCTTCCTCTTCGGAGAGGATAAGACTGCCTTGGCGCACTTGATTTTGGCCGACAATCGATTGTCGTTTGATTTCTCCAAGGTGGTGATGCCCGTGGGCGAGATTAATTCGAGCTTGTTGGTGCTCGACGTTAGCCGCAACGACATATATGGGAGTTTGCCTGCTTGGGTGGGACAAGCGCCTGTGATGTATGAGTTTAATGTGAGCTATAATCGGCTCTGTGGGCCCATTCCGACTCCGACGGGGAGGTGGGAAAGGCCGTTTGCTGAGTCGGCGTTTGCACATAATTTGTGCTTGTGTGGTCCTCCTTTGCCTCCGTGCAAGCAGTAACGATGGTTAATCTTGGAGACTTGATATTTGTTTTGTGTACTACTCATTTACTGGTTGTGTATTGGAATGATCGTATTACTTGGCTACTTGAGAGGACAATTAAAAATAAATCAATAAAATTGACAGGTTGTATTGTAAGTTTGATTAGTATGGCCAATAATATGGCTGTGCATGTTCTCGAAGACGCGCATTAGTCAGTCCCACACCGCCCGCCATTGGTCAAAGTCAATGATGCGCTTTATCATCCACTTGCGCACTATTGGTTTAGGATAATGTTTGCTGCATTATTTTATTGTTATTGGTTAATGTGTGTCCACTGATGTTACAAGACAATGTTTGCTGCATTATAACTTGCACATGCATACGTTCATTGATGTATACCAGCTGTATGCTTTGTTCCCACAGCTAACCAGTTTCTCAATCACTGATTTTATTCGCCAAAAAGCCAACGTATGTACGTAATCATGCAGCAGAAAGCTGTGCATACGTTCAGTCTCTTCCCTGTATTCCTTAACTTAGCTTCTTCCTCCACCACAGTTTGCAGCCCAAGTGACCAAAAAGCTCTCCTCGACATCAAACACCATTCTAACAACGCACACCACTTGGGACCCACTTGGGACCCTAGTAACAACACCGACTAGGACTGGGGAAAAATACCGAAATACCGAAATACCGTCCTTATCGTATCGAATCGTATCGAAAATATCGAATTTGGTATACCGATGTTTTGGTAAGGTATGATACCGTACCGAATCGAAATTTTGGTATACCGATGTTTTTGGTAAGGTATGATACCGTACCGAAAATTTTCGGTACGGTAATGGTATGAAAATTTTTAAAATTAGGTATACCGATTATACCGCATACCGAAATACTAAAATTTTTAATATTATATATATATATATATACACACACCTACATATATTATATTATTTCAAAAAATATAAAATGAAAAATTAAGGATCTTCATAAACTTATTTAGTCTATAAATTATTAACTTATACACAACTTTCTAAGATTAGGCCTACCATATTTTACTTATGTAACTCAAGTAACGTTTAATTTTTGCCTTATTAATGTGTGTCTTTTTCAGGATTTTGAAAGCGTGAAGATGCAATGCAATTACTTTTTGTTAATCTTCACTAATTTTTTAAATATAGCCGCTTCGTTCTAATTAATCTGTATATAAAATGGTTCTCACAAAATATAACTTTATATACAGATTAATTAGAACGAAGCGGCTATATTTAAAAAATTAGTGAAGATTAACAAAAAGTAATTGCATTGCATCTTCACGCTTTCAAAATCCTGAAAAAGACACACATTAATAAGGCAAAAATTAAACGTTACTTGAGTTACATAAGTACAATATGGTAGGCCTAATCTTAGAAAGTTGTGTATAAGTTAATAATTTATAGAGTAAATAAGTTTATGAAGATTTTCATTTTATATTTTTTGAAATAATATAATATATGTAGGTGTGTGTATATATATATATATATATATATAATATTAAAAATTTTAGTATTTCGGTATGCGGTATAATCGGTATACCTAATTTTAAAATTTTCATACCATTACCGTACCGAAATTCGGTACGGTATCATACCTTACCAAAAACATCGGTATACCAAAATTTTCGATATTTTCGATACGATTCGATACGATAAGGACGGTATTTCGGTATTTCGGTATTTTTCCCCAGCCCTATAATTAATTGATAAATGTAGTATTGATTCTACCGAATGCTTTGTCCCACACCAATTTCTTTATGTCCATTGTTTGACAATAATCTCTATATAAGGACTTACCAGCCCGTATGCATTACCCACAGGCCACAATGAGCTGCCACCTAAGGCAAGCATCACGCGCCTATCCTGTCCATTTAGTACAGGTTTTTACTTATTAGTTTTTTTCAAATATTAATATTATTTGCCGATTAATCGGCCGATTATACCGATTAATCGGCCGATTATACCGGTTAGGCTGCGGTTAATCGGTTGGCCGAGGAATTGGCCGGGTTGGTAGTTTTCGCTACGGTGGACCTCCGAGTAGCGCCTAGGCGGGGACTAGGTTGCCGCCTGGGTCGAGTTTTACAACAATGGCCTAGACTTATCGTTCAACAAGTTATTGGGGACAATCCCGATGGCTTTTGGGAAGGTGAACGTCACGCGGCTTGACGTCTCTAATAACATGTTTAGTGGAGATGCGTCGTTTTTGTTCTCTAAGGACAAGACGGTGTTGAGCACGATTGATCTCAGTAACAACGCTTTCGAGTTTGATTTTTCGAATGTCGATCTTCCTTTGGGGTTGAAGAGGATTGATGTAAGCCATAACATGATATATGGGTTACTTCCTAAAAGATTAGGACAATTGCCGTTGAAAAGCATTGATGTAAGCTTCAACTAGCTTTGTGAGGAGATACCGACGGGTAGGCGTTTGAAGCAGTTCAGTGCTGCGAAGTTTTCGAACAACAAGTGCTTGTGCGGTCTACCATTAGCACCTTGCACATAGCATCTATTGTATGAAGATCTAGGCCTTGTTATTCAAGTGTCTACACTAGGTTGTAATGGCTTAGATAAATGTTGATTGTACACACTATGTAGTTACGTAATTTACTGGGGTTAGGATGGAGTGGACAGGGATTTTTTAAGTAAATAGCCATTGCTTGGTCATGTTTTAAAAAATAGCACCCAAAATCGAATTTTACCTTTGTACCCTTACTAACTCATTGCTAAAGACTATTTTACCCTTATTTAATAGCAATCAACAACCTCAACAACACTTAACGAAAAAAAATTAAAGGGTTTACAGGTCTACTGTAGCGAACCTGAACATCAGACCCGTGAGAGAACAATAAAAGTAAAAAAGCAACCACTTTCACTCCCCTGCATTGCAAATTGGTCTCCTGCACACAAAGCGTTCTCTGCCCTGCACTGCAGATCGTTTCTCTACAAATCGACAATGGCAATCAACCACTACAAAAAATGCTCAAACGGCGACTACATTTAGCGACTAACAACAAAGTAGTTGCCATCCATAACAAATAGTGACTACAGTTATGGTATAGCGACTACGACGACGTAGTCGCTATCTGCGACTAACAAACCAGTCGCGAGTAAAGCAAACGCGGTCGGGAAAAATTTTGCGACTACAGTTGAGTAAATTTAGCGACTAAAAATCCGTAGTCGCTAAAACTGACTATTTTTTGCTTTTAAAATCAGGCGCGAATTATTATTTAGTGACTACGATTAGTAATTTTAGCGACCAAATCTTTGTAGTTTCTAAGGTAAACCCTAAATTAGCCCCGATCGTCAAATCCCAAACCTTTCAGTCCCAAATCAAAAAACTCATCCACCATCGGCGAAACCAACCCCCGCATTCGAGCAGTTGGCCATTTCCCGCGTTCGTCCGACTCTGCTGCCGTCCGCCTTCTCCGATTGGTCGTCGTCGCTCGCCTTCACCAAATCAGAAAAATCTCCACCCCTCCTCGTTTTCCTCCATCGCTCGCCGCCGCATCAGTCCACCTCCGCCTCCGTCCGCCTATCTTCACCCCTCTCAGGTACAATACAACCCGGTTAACTATGTCGAGGTTGACTATGGGGTGATGAGTCATCCTTGTCATGGCTCGGAATGGCTAGATTTTGACGCAGTGTATCTAGATTTCGCAAGTGAGCCATGAAATGTACGACAAGGTCTTTGTACAGATGGATTTGCGCCACACGGTAAGAGCGGTAGTTAATACTCTTGTTGGCCGGTCATCGTAACTCCCTATAATCTCCCTCCCTGGACGTGTATGAAAAGACATTTTATGTTTTTGAATATGCTAATTCCAGGACCTCGCAGCCCTAAAGGAAACTTAGATATATTTGCGCATGTTGATTGACGAGCTTAAGCAGCTATGGAATTTGGCGAAACGACATACGATAGTTATCGCAAACGTAATTTCATTATTCGTGCCGCTCTTTTGTGGACAGTTAACGACTTTCCAGCTTATGGTATGTTATCCGGTTGGAGAACATCACCTCTAGGAAAGTATGCTTGTCCGATTTGTATGGAGGATACCCACTCTTTATCATTGCACCATGGGAAGAAGTTCTCATGGTTTGACTGCCATAGACGATTTTTGCCACACGATCATGTTTTTAGGAGGAATAAGAAGAACTTCAAGAGAAATGTCGTGGAGACTAATTGGCCGGCAGAAAGAGTCGAAAGACATATTATATCCGATATTGCGTCAACAATTTCCAAAACAAAAGATGAACACGGGTCAGGTTTATCATCTTAATTGGCTTAAGCAGAGTTTGTTTTGGGAACTTCCGTGCTGGAAGAACTTGAAGATAAGATATAATTTGGATGTCATGCACATAGAGAAAAATGTGTTTGAACAAATAATATGGGCCATTATGGGAGTTAATTGTAAGTCTCATGACAATCCAAAATCTCGAAAAGATGTAGCACTATATTGTAACCATCCAACATTGAATTTATTAGAAGTACGGGGGCATGATGGTTCAATGACAATGAAGATGCCAAAGGCCAGCTTTGTACTTAATAAGCAAGAGAAGATTCGTCTTTGTAAATGGCTCAAGGAATTGAAATTTCCAGATGGGTTTGCGAGTAGTTGGGGTCGTTGTTGTAATGTTGAATCCGGCAATATATTTGGATGGAAAAGTCACGACTGTCATGTATTCATGGAGAGATTGATCCCAGTTGCATTTCGACATTTATTACCTTCGAATGTATGGAAAGCATTAACCGAGTCAGTTCTTTCGTGACTTATGCTCAAAGTCATTGTCAGTCGATGAAGCAACCAGACTTGAATTTTTTTTTTATTTTTTTCATACTTTTCATTGTGTACTCTTACTTACTTGAATTTTGTAGGAGGGATATTCGTGGGATCCTTCTGATGCAGGTCGAGTGAAGTCTGAATTCCGCAATGTACTTCGTTAGAGGATCAAAGATATTTGCGGGGCGAAGGACTTAAATTGGAGAAAAATCCGGCATATAAGTCTAAATTTTTGACTGATCCCGTCCTTCAACAACTCAAGGCCAAACGGTCAACTCCTGAGTTCAAGCAAAAATCCAACATCCGAAAGGCGAATCGTAATGGTCGAGGCGGTAAAGCCGCGAAGTCAGCGCAAGGATCATGTGCCACTAGTTACCTTGCAAAGAAAATAGTAAGTTTGTTTGTTCCATTTAATTTTTGTATAATCTCATTCGTTCGTCATTTCTTTCATTTTTCCTTTTACACTCTAAACTTTATGTTTGACAGGCTACACAAAATCACGGAGTCCTTCCTCCACCACACGAGATTTATGAGCAGAATCACACAAAGAAGGACAAGTCTTTTGTCGACGAAAAAGCCGAGAAGATGATGGTAAGTAAATATTGTTTGTTAACATATATATGTGGTGTTTTGGTGTTTGGATTTTGTTTGTTGGAAATGAACAAGTGTGTTGTATTGTGTTCTTGAATGGATTGATTTGGTGTGTGGAGATGGATTGGTTTTTGAGTGGTTTGGAACTTTTGAGATGATCATTTTATAGGCGAGGTTATCCCGATTTTTTTTTCAAAAATGAAAGTCTTGGTAATCGTATGTGATTGATGTTAACAAGCTGATTTCAAGGCTAAGAAGGTTGCAAATCCATCTCTCTCGGACGCTCAAGCATTCTATGAGGTATCGGGAGGTTGTACGAGGTTCCGAAACGTGCCGGGCATGGGTAATGCGTCGCGCCTCTTCTTCGAGGCACCTGCGGCACAATCATCTGCATCGAGTGCCAATAGTTACATGCATTCCCAGACTATTCAAACGCAGGAGTTGTTGATAGCGACGCAGGCACGACTTGAAGCGGTGGAGAGAAAATGCAGTGAGCTCGAGGGACGACTTGAAGCAGCGGGCGTTCGTAATGAGTCGCGTGGTTCAGACGCAGTCGAGTCGAATCCTGTGGATGACACGCAGACATGTGCTGCAGCAGCGTCACTGAGAAGAAATGTTCGACGCCACGACGACTTTCCGGACGGGGGATCCGGCCACGGTTCGGCGTAGTTTCTTAGATTTGTATCAAACTTTTTATTTGATGTTGGCGAATTTATTGTCATTTATTCGACTGTTTTATTACCCGTTTGAATTTATTTCTTGTATTCGACTTTTGGATTATTGGATCTTTTTTCCGTGTGTATTTATAATTTTTATATTTATATATAATTTATTTGCAAAATAATTAATTAATTGCAGAAAATTGGCGATTAGCGACTAACATAGCGACTATGAATTACCAAATCCCGACTACAACATTAAGCTTGAGAGATTTGCAATAGCGACTGCGGATTCAAATCAGCGACTACACATGTAGTCGGAGATTTCCGACCACTGCTGTAGTCGCAGTAGTCGCTAAATTAGCGACTAGTGCTTGTTGGTCGCCGTGTCGTTGCAAATCAGCGACTATAGCAGCGTGGTCGCCAGCAGTCGCTAATCAGCAACAACGAGTTTAGAGACTACGTGTTGTAGTCGCTAAGACAGTTTAGCGACTAATATTTCTTTTTAGCGACTAATATCTAGTCACTAGACGTGTTTTTTTTTGGAGTGAACGAGAGCACCCAAAGAGTGAAGGTATTTGTTCTACTCTTCGTCTTCTTCAATGTAACCCTAATTTGACGCGGACCTGGCAGTGGATCCGTGGTTGAAGGCATACGTCCGAGCTTGCAATCATAGGACCCACGCTTGCAAGCATAGAACCTGTGCTTGCAAACATCGGACCCGTACTTGCAAGAATAGGACCCACGCTTGCAAGCATCGGACCGTGCTTGCAAGCCTAGGACGACCTTAGCAAGCATCGGACCTGTGCTTGCAAGCATATGACCCCCGCTTGTAAGCACAACACTCGTGCATATGCAAGGGACCCAGCGTGCAAGAGTAGGAGACCTGCACTATGATACAGAGGACCCGCGTATATACGCATCGGACCCGCACGGGAACCGCATCATTGCGCATGGGTCTGATGCTGTTCTGTGCGTGAATCTCAACATATGCGATACGTTCCCCTGCTCAACTGTGCATTAGAGTTTTATATTGTCAATATTCATACCATGTAATTAGCTAAATATGTTATAGTTACGTGTAAAATAGGTTGTGATGAATATGCAATTCGGCAGAGGCGACGAAGCTTTAGACAAACGTATTACGTTGACCTCGCTATACGACGAGGCCAACCAGGTCATAAGAGGGTGTCTCAACGACCTTGAGTGGGAGATATATAGGGCCGAGAGTGCTTTCGGCCGACTAGGTAGTGCCGAACCGAATTATAATCTCTCGGCCCAGTTGTTATGGTACCTCATGCAGAGGCAGACGACGTTGCACAACCGTGAGGAGCTTGGATGATTGTTGGCAACAAACCACTCTGAGTTTCAAAATCGGAGTATTGCCTAATCACCGGGCACAAGTTCGCAGCCGAGCCGCGCGTGTACCCCAATACAGCTTTCGCCGACAGACATTTTGGCGACCTTGCCCACGTCCGCATGTTGCACGTGAGGCGTCGGTTGGAGGAGTTGGCTGGCGACGAGGAACACGTGGACCGTGAAAAGTTGAAGCTGGAAAACGTCTACTTCGCCACTGCGGTCTCGATGCCTCGACCGTCAAAGAAGGATACCATCATCAGCTCTTGGGTCCTTTACCTTGTCGAAGACGAGGTCCGCCAAGCAGCAAGGAAGGTAAGTATCAGTCCCTAATATTTGAAATTTTCTTACTATGATTTCCGTGTAAGTATATTGTTCTACGTTTCAGTGGAGAATGCAGGGTTTACATGTTACGGGCAGCATTGTCTCTCCGGATGACGATGTTACCAATCTGACGATTGAGCAAATGCGAATTTTAGGAAATTTCTTGTTCAATCGATTTTCCGTAACGAGTGGCATGGCATGGTATGAATAATTATCCTCCCATTTTAAACTTTTTTATGACAAAGAATGACGCTTGTAAATTATGTATCTGAAAGTTTTGACAATTACTGTTATGACAAACAATCCTTTTTAGTGTTGTTTGATTTTTCTGTGTTGAATATAAATTAAATTTTTGTGCTGAGACATCTGTGTTGAAACGTGATGTGCGATTTGACATGTGACTGAGAAAACACTTTGATCCAATAATCCGTAATTGTTCAATTATTGGTACAACTCAATAAGCGAACGTGACCAATCCTAAATTGACAGACGACCCGTTCATATACGCTAGGGACCCGTCCATCAGCGCCCATGCAATATGCGCGGGTCCTCTGTTTTACGTGCGGGTCCCCTGTGTTTACGTGCGGGTCTCCTGCTCAACAAGCGCATGTCCTCTGTGTATATGCGCATGGACCTTGCCTGATATCGTTGAGGTCCCGCACATAAGTTCGAAGGGACCAATAAGGACCCGAACATCTCAACGCGGGGACCATACAATATGCACTGGTCCTCTGTTTTTATGAGCGGGAACCTTGCTCATAACGTAGGGTCTCCTGTGTTCATGTACGATTTCATATTTGTTAATGCGTGGAGTTAGCTATATAATTGTACGTTTTTATACGTTGTTCATCCTCTACTACAATATTAAGTCATCAGGGAATAACACAAACGTAAAAAATTGGATTAAATCACAATAATTGCAATCGATTAATAAGATCGGTACATCGTAGAGAATTTACAAACACAAGGTACATTTTTGGGTATTTTTCTATCTTCACCTTTCAGTTTGGTCAACTCGAAATACATGTTGGAATTTTTTTAAACGTGGGCTTATGTATTGTTAATCTAGCAGTTATTTTTCATTTTTTTAATTGCGTACTTAATTTTTTTATTAATTACTATCTTATTAAGATATTTAATAATATTAGATTTCACATCCTTCCATTTAATCGGGAATCAAATGCCAAGTCATCTGTCCCATACATACTGTATACTGACGCTGCTCTGACATGTCCCTTTTGACTAATAATTGAACAATTATTGGCCCCACTCAATAAGTGAAGGTGACCAACCCTAACATGCGGGTACCTTGTTGTTCCCGCCGGGTCCCCTGTCCTCAACATGCGAGTCCCCTGCTCATAATGCGCTGGGGACCAAGAAACTAAGCACGGGGCCCCGCACATGAGCATGGGACCCGTGCGTGAAAGCAAGAGACATTCGCGCATTTGCACGGGTCCCGCGCATCAGCTCGCGCCATTGCGCATGACCCTAACTTTAAAACCATAACTGTAAAACCATAAACCCTTTAAAACCCCAAATTTAAAACCCTAACTTTAGAACCGTAACTGTAAAATCCTAAATCCTTTAAAGAACCAATTTTAAAACCCTAATTTAAAATCCTAACTTTAAAACCATAAATGTAAAACTCCAATCACTTTAACTCTCCAATTTTAAAACCCTTACTTTAAAACCATAAATATAAAACCATAAACCCTTTAAAACCCTAATTTTAAAACCTCAATTTTAAAACCCTAACTTTAAAACCATAACTGTAAAACCCTAAACCCTTTAAAACCCTAATTTTAAAACCCTACTTTAAAATTATTACTTTAAAACTATACCTGTAAACCACTAACTTTACTGTAAAACCCTAAACCCTTTCAAACCCTAATTTTAAAACCCCAAATTTAAAACGCTAACTTTACTGTAAACCCTAAACCCTTTCAAACCCTAATTTTAAAATCCTAACTTTACTGTAAAACCCCAAACCCTTTGAAACCCTAGCTTTAAAACCATAACTGTAAAATCCTAAACCCTTCAAAACGCCAAATTTAAAACCCTAACTTTAAAACCATAATTGTAAAACAATAAACCCTTTAAAACCCTAATTTTAAAACCCTAACGTTAAAACCCTAACTTTAAAACCATAACTGTAAAATTCTAAACCCTGTAAATCCCTAATTTTAAAACCCATTAAAATCATAACTGTAGAACCATAAAAACCCTAACTTTAAAACCATAATTGTAAAATCCTAATTTCGAATTTTGATTCAGCCCTTGCACACAAATAGTAATGGTAATAATGATCGGCGTCCATTTGTATAACACATACATGACATAATTTCCACAGCTATTGGCAAGTTTGGAAGATAACCAACGTAGTAGTCAGCAAAGAATAACACTTAAGCACTTAAGAGATATGAACAACGCAGCTTGTAAAATATCACAAAAAAAAGTTCCTTTTTTCTACCCTTCTTTTCCCACGATCCTCTTTCCTCCATTACCATTTTGTGTATCTTTTTCTCGCCTTTCTCCAATCCGAGCTTGTTCGACGTCCTTTTGCAAGGCATCGTTTCGGACAGCCTCGGCCTCCGCTCCATCGCTCACTTCGCTCAGAGCATCGTCATCGCTGTGTAGGTCGATATCGAGGGCATCATCTTCGCCGTGTAGGAATCTGTCGATCTCGCCCATGAAGAACGCTCTCCTTTGGGAGGGTCGACGTCGAGGTCGGCCTTTAGACGGCGGCAGACGGCGATGGCTGTGGTAGGCCTGCGGTCGGACCTACTGACGATTTCGTGGAGGCGGGCGACGATTTGGGCATCCGTCAGCATTCTTGCTGCTTTGTTTCTGGGATTATTTATAAATATTATTTTTGGATACTGTGTGTTTGATAATGTGATTTCGTGACATAATTGAAGCCCTAACAGCTTGCAAAACCCTAAGAGCTCTAAAAAATCCTAACAGCTCGCGAAAACCCTAACATATAGCGTGGAACCCCTGCAACGCAGCCGGGGGCCAACTCACTGATGCGCGGGAACCCTGCTCAAGTGCGCAGGACCCCTGCTTTAGTGCGCGGGCAGCACTGATGCACTGGTCCCCTGTACTGATTCGCGGTACCCGTGCTCTAGTGTGCAGGACCCTTACACTGATGCGCGGAAGCCCAGCACCCGTGCCTGGGTCCCCTATACTGATGCCCGGGACCCGTGCTCTAGTGCACAGGACTCGTGATCTAGTATGCACGGCCCCTGTACTGATGCACTAGGACCATGTAAAGATGCACGGGGCCCCTGAAGTTACGCGTGGGGCCCCAGATCTAATGCAATGTGCCCTTGTGGATATATGTGCGGGTACCCTATGACCATTCCAACTGGAAATTCGACATTCTCATGGCCAAACATCTTCTCTTTGACACAATCACGTAATTTTCAGGGTTAAATTCGTAACTCGAGATGAAAAACTTACTGCAAAGAGTTAGAGCTGGGTATTTCTTTCAAGACTTGTTTCATAGACTTCGAGCTCGACTTAGTCAGAAAATGAGGCTGTTTTAGATGATGAAGAAGAAAGGATGGATCGATCTAGGTGGTTGGAGTAATTATTACGTGCTGCTATGCGCTTAAATGATGTTTCGTTTCTTTTATATAGATAGAGATCGTCTGTATGTATATTTATTTTTCTTTTTCAATTATTTTTAGTTAATTAACGAGGGTTTTAAAGAAGATGGTTAACACTAATTGAAATGAAGGCCATTGACAAAACAGACGTCAAGAGTACTCTTTTCTTAAAATTGATCAGGTCAAAGGCTAATTTTTAAAAAGACCCGTGGATCTCGTGTTTATCTTAACTCGAGATTATAGATAGTAGATTTTAAATGTATGATTGCGTGCTTTTACTTTTAAATTGTTGCATTGAACTTCGCCGTTCTTGCGAAACTTTTTTTAAATCGATAGCTTGTCATGTACATAAACGTAGTACAAATAGGTTAAATAGCCCGCACAGTAGACGTGTTCATACGGTTACGGTTCACGGTTATGAACTGTTGATTTACGGTTTCAAATTTTATTAAACTAAATTTTTAATAATGTTAAAAAAATTTCAATCCAACCAAGAAATTAAAATGCATTAAACATTTAAAAATAATAATTACACATTGAATAGTTAAAAAGAAAATACGATAATTGCTCAAATAGTTTAGCAACTAAAAATATCCCGGAAGGTAGAAAAGTATTTCAAATACTTCTTTTTCATTTGCACAATGCATTCGCCCAAAATTGTACGTGAAGGATATTTTTAAAAATGCGCAACACAATGATCTAAGACCAAAATAAATGTAGAATATGAACACCGAATAATTCTTCGATAGCTTTTTAAATTACGTAAAATTTGTAACAAATAATAACATGAATAACAAGAAGTCGGAAATAATGTAATTATTGATTTGAAGGAAAACAGAGGAGGCGAGTCTGCTCTTAGCTAAGGGTCACGGATGTGAAGGTCACTGCACTTCGTCGTGACACATGCCTGGGACGAGTCTATGCACTCTGCTGTCATTCACGGCCGTGAAGGTCACTGCACTTGGCCGTTGCAATGCCGCCATTCACGGCCGTGAAGGTCACTGCACATGGCCGTGAAGGTTAAATGAATTGACGTTGCTAGTGATGACTTTGATCTACAACCACCAATAGATATTGGCGCCAACGATCAGTTCTTTGATTTCATCAGCTCATTTTCCATTCTATAGATTTTCTGAGTTCGTGCGATCATGAGTGATTGTCACTCTCAAACTTGAATTAGGGTTTATCTTGTGGCGCGAATTAGCTGAGAGATTTGTGTTCTTGCCACAATCTTGTAATCTCTGTCATCAATAAAGATCGCCCAGTTCCGTCCGTGGAGTAGGATTTCTTGGAAATCCGAACCACGTTATATTGTTCTGTTCGATCAATTTCTTCATAGAGTTTTACATGCTGTCAGAGCTAGCTTCTTGAAGCTGCGAAGGTTGGTTTCAGTTCATAACCCTATAATCGTTTACTCAAGATTCTTCCACGACGATGTCAACTGAAGACAGTTCACCAAACCAAAATCAAATGTCCCAGAATGAAATGTCCTCGGCAAACAACTCTGGTAATTCTGGAAAGCTTGGTAATCTGAATGATCCTTACTATCTTGGTAATAATGACACCTCAGGCAGCTCTTGGTGCATGAGAAACTAAATGGTGACAACTATATGACATGGAGCCGTGCCATGATGATACACTAATTGGGAGAAATAAGGAGGGCTTTATCAATGGTGAATTAGTTCCCCCTGCTGTAACCAACAAAGACGAGACTAATGCATGGAGAAGGAATAACAGTATCATAATTTCTTGGATCATGAATGCTGTCTCAAGGGAGATATCAGCTAGCACTATAACTCGACGGCAAAGATGTCTGGATTGACCTTCAAGAAAGTTATGGACGCACAAACAAGCCGAGAGTTTTCCGGTTGAAGAAAGATCTCATGAATTTGACTCAGGGTTCATGCGGGGTAGCTACTTACTTCACTAGGCTAAAAACTCTTTGGGATGAACTTAACAGCTATCGGCCTCCACTTCAATGTAATTGCGGGGGTATCAGGCATTGAGGATTACATGGAAGAGGAATATGTCCTGTTTTTAATGGGGTTGAATGACTCATATTCCCATATTCAAGAAGAAAAACAAAGGTCAATGGTGCCAGGGGGTGTGAACATGGTTGAAGATCAAATGAACAGCATGGCAATGTTGGCTGCCAAATCTGACTATGAGCGGCCTGCTATGAAGGGAAGTTTCTATCAAAAGAAAGATCAGACAAAACCAGTCTGTACTCATTGTAATAAGAAGGGGCACTCGGTGGACACTTGCTACCAGCTACATGGCTTTCCACCGGGATATAGACAGCCAAGTAAATTCAAGAGTGCAAGAGTCAACCAAGTTTCAAACTGTGATTCTGTTACCAGAGCAGGGCATCATCTTAGTCAGGATAATCAGAGTACCAACAGTGTTGGGGATGCAATGGTGCAGTTGCAGTTAACACCTTTTCAGTTGCAAGGGCTGAAAGCACTGCTCAATCAGCAGGGTAACGACATGCCACAGAACAGCACAGACACAACACAACAGGGTGAGAAAGGACTACAGGTTCATGCTTATCCTTTAACCTACCTAGACTTGCTAATTCCAATTATTGGCTTATAGACTCGGGTGCTACCATGCATGTTTGTGGTAATAAAGGCATGTTGCAAGATCTGCATGAGATGATAGAGTCTAGAGTAATATTGCCTAAAAGGAGAATAATTAAAGTAAATAAAGCTGGAAATTTTCAGGCTACATAAGTTCATCACTTTACTTAATGTCCTTTTCGTACCACAGTTCAACTTCAACCTGATATCTGTGAGTTCTTTGGCTAACTAGTACGTGTAAGTTTTGTTTGAGGCTAATAAATTTCAGATACGGAGCCCTTCTATGCAAGTGATTGGCGAGGGGATCAAATAGTGGGACTTTATGTCATATGGGAAGATTCACCCTTCACTGTCCCGACTGATCAGTTACAGTGCCATTTCCTAAATAATCTGACAGGAGACTTATGCCACAAGAGATAAGGTCATCCTAGTAACAAAGTCTTAGACATACTTAGAAGTACCTTGAAGCATGATAGTTGTTTTGTTGATTCATTCTGTAAGATTTGTCCTATTTCCAAACAGAAAAGGAACAAGTTTCCTAAGGATGATAAACAAGTTTGTTCACCCTTTGATCTTATTCATTGTGACACATGGGGTCCATTCCATGTTCCATCATATCTAGGCTATCAATACATTATTATAACAGTCGATGATTATTCAAGATTTACATGGATCTTTATGATGAAACATAAATAAGAGACTAACATCATTTATAAGCTTCTTCCTTAGTTTAGTCGAGACACAGTTTAGTTGTAAGGTTAAGACTATAAGAACTGATAATGCAAGAGAGTTTAACATGACTGAGCTGTTTCAAGACAAGGGAATCATTCACCATATGTCCTGTGTGCAAACACCATAGCATAATTATGTGGTTGAAACGAAACATCAACATCTGTTGAATGTGACACGCTCATTATTTTTTCAATCTGGGATAGCTATAGTGTTATGGTCTGAATGTGTTTTGTCTGCAGCTTACTTAATCAATAGGACACCATCAGTTAAACTAAACAACAAGAGTCCTTTTGAGCTATTATATAAAACGACTGTAGATTATACTGTGCTGCGGGTATTTGGTTGTCTATGTTTTGTTCAAAACTCCTTGCAGGAAGAAAGAAATTTGACCCGAGGGCTCGTGAGTGCATCTTTCTGGGCTACCCAAAATGGAGTTAAAGGTTACCTAGCAACCAAAGAAGTCTTCATTTCTAGAGATGTGAAATTTCAGGAAGATCACTTCACATTGAAAGCAGGGCATTACTCAGAGATGAGGGATCCTTTTCCATCCCAAGTGATACCTAGGCCTTGTGTAGAAGAGCCAAAAGAGAAAGACATGGTCCTGTTACCTTGCTTGCAACCTCCATGTGATGCAGCAACAGACTTGTCTGATTCTGCCCAAGTTACTGATGAACAAGTTCTGCAGACTGAGCAGGTGCCAGATTCCTTTCAGCTTCAGAAACAAAGCCAAGGAGGCTTTCAGATTGATCAGGAACAATGTCAGCCTCAGGAACAGGGTCAGGCAGATTTCAGACTGAGCAGCATCTTTGCCAGCCCCAAGAAACCCATATCAGAGTGAGAAGGGAGCTAAAGAGGCCTAATTATTTGAGGGACTACTACTGCAATGCACAAACAGATAGGAGAATTCTTTATCCTATAACGGACCACCTATCCTATCAAAACTCTCCACAATATCAGTTCTATATCAACATTATTACTCTAGTTGAAGAACCACAAACATATGCACAAGCTGTCAAGTGTGAGAAGTGGGCTTCTGCTATGAGTGAGGAACTAAAGGCACTCAGGGAAAATGGCACTTGGTCGATTGTCTCCCTACCAGAGGCCAAGAAAGCCATCGGATGTATATGGATTTACAAACTGAAGCTGAACTCACATGGTAAGGTTGAAAGGTATAAAGCGAGGTTGGTAGCCAAGGGTTATGATCAACGGGCAGGAGTTGATTACATAGATACCTTCGCTCTAGTTCCCAAACCCAACACCATTAAGTTAGTCATCACTCTGGCAGCTAAGCTCCAATGGGACTTGATCCAATTAGATGTAAACAACACATTCTTAAATGGTGATTTGCTTGAAGAAGTATACATGGAGCTGCCACAAGGCCTTGCTGAGAATTCTGTTAAGATAGGTCCTGGAAAACCAGTGTGCAAACTTCATAAGTCTCTATATGGACTGAAGCAGTCCTCTAGGCAGCGTAACAAAAAGTTTACAGATGTGGTTAAGGCCTTTGGTTCCAGACAAACACAACGTGATCACACATTGTTCATTAAAGGTAAGGAAAGCCAGCTAGTACTTCTCCTTGTGTATGTCGATGACATAATAGTGGCAGGGCCTTCCACAGATCTGATACAAGAGACTAAAGACTTTCTGCACTGTTTTAAGGTGAAAGATCTTGGTGAGTTGAGACTCTTCTTAGGAGTTGAAGTAGCTAGAAGCAAGGAAGGGATATACATCACTCATAGGAAATACACATTGCAGTTATTACAAGACGCTGGTTATAAGAATTTAGAGCCTCTGACAACTCCAGTGAACCCGAGTGATAAATTGACTGCAGCTGATGGTGAGCTGCTTGCCGAGCCCTTTCACTACAGAAGGCTAGTTGGGAGGTTATTGTACCTAACTTTTATAAGGCCAGACATTACCTTCGAGTCCACAAAATGAGCCAGTATATAGCAGCCCCGAGAAATAGCCATTTAAAAGTAGCACACCATTTATTAAGATACCTGAAAGGGTCTGATAAGACAATAATTTACATAATTTTACACCCCATAAAAGGATGATATTGCTCGTTATTTATCCGAGATGCTTCGAATATCATAGAATTAATTTATATTTCATATCTTGCAGATATCGGAGCAAATTGGATAAATCTGATAATATTTGGACGTGGATATTTCGAGGAGAATACAACGCCGAAAACCGAGTTCGAGCAACAAAGTAATTACCGAGGAAGCCCAAGCAAATAGCCCGACCAATTGGGCAGCCCTGGAAATGGAAATTGGGTCATAAGATATATATTGGCCCATGAGGTGTTTTGACTTGTATTAGAACAAGTTGCAAGAACTTGGTAGAGGTGAATACACGCACTGAAGACCTCTCAAACACATCACAATCCAAGCTGTCAACACGCGCGAGGCTCGAGGTAGTTATTGAGCAGAGATAAATCACTCGGCACACACACAACAATTTCATAGTCAAAGGAGATACAAGGAAAATCACGATAGAAGACAAAGAAAATATAATCTTGGCGGCTGCAACTAGAAAATAGGCAAACATCTCACTATCATCAAACGGCTAAAGATCGGAGCGTAAAGCTCGAGGGGCTGCCCAAGCACGCGCAAATCTGAGAAAATTGTCCATTATGCTTCATGTGGTTCTATAAATAGAGCTAAATCATCAAGAAATCAGTACTTCATCTTCATATTTTTATTTTATAGCGTAGCAGATAGTTCGAGCGAGAGGAGAATATGCCTGTTGTATTTCAGTGTTGTTACCTTTATTTTTATATCTTTGCTTGAGTGTGTCGAGAGTTTGAGCGAGACATAGATCATCGAGACGAGAGGGTTGTAGTATTCTGGAACCGTTGCTTTCAATTGTTGTGTGTTCATTTTTATCTTTATTTTATTGAGTGATAGAAAGGTGCAGACAAGTTTGAGAGATAAGGCTGAAAAAAAACAAATAAATATGAGGTGTCGTTCTTTCCATTAAAAACATTATTTTTCTTATAATTGTTGGTTTGGTTTTGGCATTATCTGTTATATTATGAGTCATTTTATATAGTTCTTAAAGCACATACTTGAAAGGCAGCGAAGTTATATCTCTTATGTTTTGATTTTAGGTGGAAAACGTCAAGTCGACTAAGTTTTATTTTGAGGAAGACAGTAAGTCGAAATTCAAACGCTCGTAAGTTTATTTCTATCTATTTCATATCTCATTAGAGTTAATAAATTTCAGTTGCGTTTTTGTTAATATGTTTAGCGACTGTTATTTTATCATTGTTAGTTTCGATATTTTTTTCCGTTCAATATTGCGTTAAAAACTCAATCATCAAAACCCCCCTCTAATATTATTATTAATATTATTAGTATAAAATATTATTATTATTATCATTAATATTATTATTATTACTATTATTATTATTAATATTATTATTGTAAATCGAATTCCGAACTAGAAATAAATAAACCATTTTCCCTGTGGAGACGATCCCTACTGTCGCTATACTAATGTTTAGTGAATAAGGTGATTAATTTATTTTTGGCTGTTTTCGACGCGACCAAATTTTGGCGCCGTTGACGGGGAAGGTGGTGTCTATTGATTTACTTCTAGTTCTAATTCGATTTTTTGTTGTTCTAGTTTATGCCCCGATCTTCTCGAACAGGTATACTAATATTTGACCCAGAAATCGAGAAGACTGCGACGGCAAATCGAAAGGCAAAAAGGGAAAAGTATTCCACTATATCAATATCCAGCACGGAGTCCGAACAAGAATCTTCCGCAAGCGATATGGAGGAAACCGAACAGCAGCTGCCAATCCGCCTTACATTGAGGGATATGGCTACGCCAGATGTTAATCAACGGCCGCTCTGCATTGAATTCCCTATTCTTCAAACACCTTTTGAGTTAAAATCAGGTTTAATCCATTTACTTCCTACTTTTCGTGGTAACGCAGGTGAGGATCCGCACAAGCACTTAAAGGCGTTTCACATGGTTTGCTCAACCATGAAGCCAAATGGGGTCACGGAAGATCAGATAAGTCTTCGTGCATTTCCATTCTCGTTGGCGGATCACGCAAAAGAATGGTTATACTACTTACCATCAGGTTCGATTACTACATGGGCCGAACTTAAAAAACAATTCCTTGCAAAATTTTTCCCTGCATCTCGTGCCGCTAACATTCGGAAGGAGATATATGGGATTCGATAAATGATCGGAGAAACTCTGCACGAATACTGGGAAAGATTCAAGCGGTTGTGCACAAGCTGTCCATATCACCAAATTTCTGAATTGGCGCTTATCCAATATTTCTATGAAGGATTGCTACCCATGGAGAGAAACACGATTGATGTTGCAAGTGGAGGAGCGCTGGTCGATAAAACGGCAGACGAGGCACGTCGGCTTATCTCAAGCATGGCTACAAATGCACAACAATTTGGAACACGTCAAGACGTAGGCCAACACAGGATGAACGAGGTAAATACTACTTCCTTGAGCAAAAATTAGATTCGCTAACGTCTCTTGTGGAAAAACTTGTGATTGGAAAAACGAGTCAGGTAAAGGCTTGTGGTATATGTACATTTGCTGGATATGATCCTAGCGAGCAAGCCAATGCAATTGGAGGATACACAGGACCATCTCAAAGATGCTATGATCCATACTCGAGTCAATACAATCCCGGATGGCGTGACCACCCCAATCTGAGTTACGGAAATCGACCGCCAGGTTTTACGCAGCAAGCACCAAGACCACCAAATCCTTCTCAACAAGCCGCACCATCAAAACCAGGTATGTCTTTGGAGGATATTGTTAAGAATTTAGCAACCAGTACTGCCATTTTTCAGCAGGAAACTCGATCGAGCATTAACGAAACGCGCTCGAGCGTGCAAAATTTAGAAAGGCAAGTATCACAGTTGGCCACACAATTGAGTCAAGTACAGAATGAGAAGGGAAAACTGCCAGCACAAGTCCAGATCAACCCAAAGGAAAATGCAAGTATAATGACTCTTCGAAACGGAAAAGAGGTAGGACCAACAACTCATGACGAGGGCCCTTCAAAAACTCCTAGTGATAAGCAAAAAGATAAAGGATTGAAGGTAAGTAATAACACTAATATCAATAAACCTAATATTGTTATTCCTCCACCTTTTCCTGGAAGGTTTGCTAGGGTAAAACAAGAAGAAGAAGAAAAGAGCATAATGGAGACCTTCAGCAAAGTTGAAATCAACATTCCACTGTTGGATGCTATCAAGCGGATTCCATGTTACGCAAAATTTTTAAAGGAGATGTGTTCAAACAAAAGAAAACACAAAGCCGAAGGAAAAATTCTAGTAAGTGACAATGTTTCCACTGCGCTTCAACGAAAACTTCCCCAAAAATGCAAGGACCCAGGTATGTTTGCTATCTCAGTTACTATAGGGACAAGAAAAATAAATAATACCATGTTAGATTTAGGAGCTTCTATCAATGTTATGCCGTTATCATTGCTCAATGAGATGAGTATGGGACCTCTTAAGTGCACTGATATTTGTATTCAATTAGCAAATAGGTCCATTATTTACCCCGAAGGATTGGTTGAAGATGTGTTGGTAAAATGTGGTGAATTTATTTTTCCTGCTGATTTTTATATAGTAGACATGGGTGATGAACATGCACTAGATTCTGCTGTTATTTTATTAGGACGATCATTCATGAAAACGGCTAAAACAAAGATTGATGTTGATTCAGGAACTCTTACATTTGAGTTTGACGGCGAAAAACTTACTATGAATGTCTTTGATGCTATGAAATATCCTCATGAACCCGAATCAGTTAGTATGATTGAAGCATTTGTTCGAGGTGATTTTGAGCGTAATTTCACTAATGACACACTCGACTATGTAATTAAGAACAGCAAAACAGAAAAAGATTTCATTTTGAAGTGGATGAAGATATCAGAAGCACGCTCATGACACTACATGCACTTCCGGAAGCTCACGATCAATCGGGTAAGAACACGTTTTCATTACCTATTCCTAACGCAAAAAATTGTTCCTTCTATAGAACAGGCACCTACGTTGGAGTTGAAGGATCTACCAAAACATCTCAAGTACTGCTATTTGGGAGATAAAGAAACTTTGCCTGTTATTATTGCAAATGACTTGAGCGCCACCCAAGAAGAGCAATTGATTCGCGTTCTGAAGGAGTACAAGACCGCGATAGGATGGACTTTGGCCGATATCAAAGAATAAGTCCCTCGATATGCATGCACATGATCTTACTTGAACCAGATTCTAAGTCGATACGGGAACCACAACGCAAGCTCAATCCAGCCATGAAAGAGGTAGTTATGAAAGAAATAATTAAATTATTAGATATGGGGATAATATTTCCAATATCAGACAGCCAATGGGTAAGTCCAGTTCATGTTGTTCCTAAGAAATCTAGTTTCTCACTTGTGAAAAATAATAAAAATGAATTGGTACCAATGATGTTACAGACGGGTTGACGCATGTGCATTGATTTTCGTAAATTAAATGCGGCTACCCGAAAGGATCATTTTCCACTACCCTTCATTGATCAAATGCTAGAAAGAGTGGCAGGTAGTCTGTTTCCTCGATGGATTTTCTGGTTATTATCAAATTGTTGTGGCACCCGAGGATCAAGAGAAAACTACTTTCACATGTCCATTTGGTACATTTGCATATCGTCGCATGCCTTTTGGTTTATGTAATGCTCCTGGTACATTTCAACGATGCATGATGAGCATATTTTCTGATTTAATAGAAACATGCATTGAAATATTCATGGATGATTTTACTGTTTATGGAGACTCATTTGATCATTGCCTTGGTAATGTAGTAGAAGTACTCAAACGATGCATTGATAAAAATCTTGTGCTTAACTATGAAAAATGCCATTTTATGGTGACAGAAGGAATAGTTCTAGGTCATGTAGTTTCATCTCGTGGAATTGAAGTAGACAAGGCGAAGGTTGATTTGATCTCTAATTTGCCATACCCCACTAATGTTCGAGAAATTCGAAGCTTTCTTGGTCATGCAGGTTTTTACAAGAGATTTATCAAGGATATCTCAAAAATCGATCAACCAATGTCAAGACTACTTCAAAATGATGTGCCATTTAATTTCGCCAACGAATGCAAGGAGGCGTTTGATAAGTTGAAATTCTTACTCACTACTGCGCCGATAATTCAACCCCCAAACTGGGACCTGCCATTTGAGCTCATGTGCGATGCGAGCAAATATGCCGTTGGGGCTGTGCTTGGACAAAAAGACGAAAGGAAAAGCCACGTCATTTATTATGCGTCGAAAACTCTCGATTCGGCACAATGCAACTATACCACAACTGAAAAAGAGCTTTTATCTATTGTGTTTGCTTTTGATAAATTTAGGTCTTATTTATTGGGATCTAAAGTTAATGTTTATTCTGACCATGCAGCTCTTAAATATTTGTTGACGAAGAAGGAGTCAAAATCGCGCTTAATACGATGGATTTTGTTGCTTCAAGAGTTTGATTGGGAGATCAAGGATCGCAAGGGCGTGGACAACTCTGTGGCGGACCACTTGAGCCGTTTGATTCATGACGAAGAGCCAATACCAATTTCTGAAACATTTCTAGATGAGCAACTATTTCGCCTTCAAGGTAAGGAATATCAAGAACCTTGGTTTGCCGATATAGTTAATTACTTGGTAAGTGGTGTGCTACCTCCATATTTAAGTTCTTCAAGGAGAAATAAAATTAAGAGCGATTCTAAATACTACATTTGGGATGAACCATATTTGTGGAAAATTGGTTCGGACCAAATAATACGTAGGTGTGTTGCAAACGATGAAATTAATGATATACTCACTCATTGTCATACATATGCATGCGGAGGACATTTCGGACCTAAGCGAACAGCTAGAAAGATTTTAGACTGTGGATTTTATTGGGAGACTATTTTTAAAGATGCTTATTTATTTTGCAAGAGTTGTCCTAATTGTCAAAGAACAGGTACAATTTCTTTTAGAGATGAGATGCCACAAAGTCCAATATTAGTTTGTGAAATTTTCGATGTATGGGGAATGGATTTTATGGGACCTTTTCCAAGTTCGTTTGGCTTTCTTTATATCTTGCTTGCCGTTGATTATTTGTCGAAGTGGGTAGAAGCAAAGGCTACATGAACTAACGATTCTAAAGTTGTTGTAGGATTTCTTAACACAAATATCTTTAGCAGGTTCGGAGTTCCCCGGCCACGGCGCCAAAATTTGGTCGCGTCGAAAACGGCCAAAAATAAATTAATCACCTTATTCACTAAACATTAGTATAGCGACAGTAGGGATCGTCTCCACAGGGAAAATGGTTTAATTATTTCTAGTTCGGAATTCGATTTACAATAATAACATTAATATAGCGACAGTAGGGATCGTCTCCACAGGGAAAATATATGAAGTGCTAGTTAGTTTTGTCGATATTGGGAAGCTTTGAATTGTCTTAAAAATGAAACCGTAGAAGGTTAGTATGATCAGAGTAATTTTTATAGTCGTGCATCATGGTAAAGTCATGGGATCTAGCGATTAAAAAAAAAGAAAAAAAATCATTTGGTTCGACAATTTTAACCTACTTTCCCAAATTTATCCTACCTAATCCCTAGCCCCATTACAACCCAATAAAAGACCTTATTGATTTGTACACTAAGTCGCTATATGAATACAATGCGATATGCTAGCAAGCTTATGGTAATATCATTTCATAGTGTTGATTTGAGCGTATACACATATATCCCATAAACACTTCGAGCGCATTGAGTGAATCATGTGAGAGTTGTTGATTGTTGTTGCGTTCAGGTTTTACTGAGATTGTCGAAAATTGATATGATTGTCTAGTGCTAAATATTATGAATAATTGCTATCTCTAGGAAAAATTAATGTATGCCGGGGAACTCGTGATTAGATTGTTTTCATCTTCTAAATGCTTGAGGACAAGCATTGTTTAGGTGTGGGGGAATTTGATAAGACAATAATTTACACCCCATAAAAGGATGATATTGCTCGTTATTTATCCAAGATGCTTCGAATATCATAGAATTAATTTATATTTCATATCTTGCAGATATCGGAGCAAATTGGATAAATCTGATAATATTTGGACGTGGATATTTCGAGGAGAATACAACGCCGAAAACCGAGTTCGAGCAACAAAGTAATTACGGAGGAAGCCCAAGCAAATAGCCCAACCAATTGGGCAGCCCTGGAAATGGAAATTGGGTCATATGATATATATTGGCCCATGAGGTGTTTTGACTTGTATTAGAACAAGTTGCAAGAACTTGGCAAAGGTGAATACACGCACTGAAGACCTCTCAAACACATCACAATCCAAGCTGTCAACACGCGTGAGGCTCGAGGTAGTTATTGAGCAGAGATAAATCACTCAGCACACACACAACGATTTCATAGTCAAAGGAGATACAAGGAAAATCACGATAGAAGACAAAGAAAATATAATCTTCGCGGCTGCAACTAGAAAATAGGCAAACATCTCACTATCATCAAACGGCTAAAGATCGGAGCGTAAAGCTCGAGGGGCTGCCCAATCACGCGCAAATCTGAGAAAATTGTCCATTATGCTTCATGTGGTTCTATAAATAGAGCTAAATCATCAAGAAATCAGTACTTCATCTTCATATTTTTATTTTATAGCGTAGCAGATAGTTCGAGCGAGTGGAGAATATGCCTGTTGTATTTCAGTGTTGTTACATTTATTTTTATATCTTTGCTTGAGTGTGTCGAGAGTTTGAGCGAGACATAGATCATCGAGACGAGAGGGTTGTAGTATTCTGGAACCGTTGCTTTCAATTGCTGTGTGTTCATTTTTATCTTTATTTTATTGAGTGATAGAAAGGTGCAGACAAGTTTGAGGGAATGAGGTGTCGTTCTGTCCATTAAAAACATTATCTTTCTTATAATTGTTGGTTTTGTTTTGGCATTATCTGTTATATTATGAGTCATTTTATATAGTTCTTAAAGCACATACTTGAAAGGCAGCGAAGTTATATCTCTTATGTTTTGATTTTCGGTGGAAAACGTCAAGTCGACTGAGTTTTATTTTGAGGAAGACAGTAAGTCGAAATTCATACGCTCGTAACTTTATTTATATCTGTTTCATATGTCATTAGAGTTAATAAATTTCAGTTGCGTTTTTGTTAATATGTTTAGCGACTGTTATTTTATCATTGTTAGTTTCGATATTTTTTTCCATTCGATATTGCGTTAAAAACTCAATCATCAAAACCCCCCTCTAATATTATTATTAATATTAGTATAAAATATTATTATTATTATCATTAATATTATTATTATTACTATTATTATTATTAATATTATTATTGTAAATCGAATTCCAAACTAGAAATAAATAAACCATTTTCCCTGTGGAGACGATCCCTATTGTCGCTATACTAATGTTTAGTGAATAAGGTGATTAATTTATTTTTGGCCGTTTTCGACGCGACCAGGGTCTCCTGGGCAAGGCATTCTCATGGATGCAGAGCAGGATATGAGCTTGAGGGCCTTATCTGATCCCGAGAGCTTGCAGAGACACAAGGAAGTCCGTCACTGGCTTTTGCACCTTTTGGGAGCTTCTATGATTACCTGAATACAGGGCTCTCGGTGCTGTTTTGCTAGAGGTTCTATGGCTTAAGCATTTTCTTCAGGAACTGGGAATTGGAGTCCATCAAAAACTAGTAATCTACTGCGATTATTTGTCAGCTTTAATACTTGCTTTGAATCCTAAGTTCCATGAGAAATCGAAGCACATAGAGATAGATGCACACTTCATCAGACACCATGTGAATATTGGAGATGTAAAATTGTTGCCAGTGAGATCCGAATATCAGCTCGCAGATTTGCTTACAAAGCTACTTACCGGCCCGTTGCTTTAACAGTTATTAGCCAAGATGTCGGTGAACAATCTATACCTTCCATCTTGCGTGGGGTATTGAGTTTGAAGCCAAACAGAGGAGGCGAAACAGAGGAGGCGAGTCTGCTCTTAGCTAAGGGTCACGCTGTGAAGGTCACTGCACTTGGCCGTGACACATGCTTGGGACGAGTCTATGCACTCTGCCGTCATTCACGGACGTGAAGGTCACTGCAGTTGGCCGTGACACATGCTCTGCCGTCATTCACGGCCGTGAAGGTCACTGCACATGGCCGTGAAGGTTAAATGAATTGAAGTTTGATCGCGTGCGTGTACGTTAATATATTAAATAAAGGTTCGTGCAAGTACGTCAAGTAATAATTAAAACGAATATATTACAACTAACACCACGCGCGATAGGCAGTGTACCTATCGTCTGTAATATAACTATAGCGAATATCCGAGTATCGAACACGAGTAATAAATTAAGTACTAGTAATAACCTATCAATTTGATATTTAGCCTAAATAAATATCTTTCGTATTTTAATTTATGAATTTAAATTCGATAGTAAAACCTAACCAAACTACAAACTTTAAACACAACTTAAAATATTTAATTTTTTTAGTTATGTATTGATTTATAAAATAAATTCTAACTAGCTTGAACACTACTTAAATAAAAAATACTTTCTTTTATATATAAAACGGAAGTGCTCGGGATTGCGAATCCCTCTAGGTATCATTGACGAGGCCGTAAATTACCGTTAACACAAAAATAATGACTAAGTCGCAGTAATTCCTACTCACGTCTGAATTGCTGTCGCCCTAGACGGTTGTGAGAATATATATTAATTTACCTATAGCGATGATCGATTATTTGCTGTCGCCCTATAGTCGAATTCCTATCATTTTATGGAAGGCCTAATCATGTTTCTAGTTGTCGCCCTAAATGATATTACCATGAAATCACATCAACACATACACATATCGGAGTGATATTCAAATTAACACATAGACATATTAACTTGAAAAACAAAATCATAAATGATAAGTAGCCAATATTGCATGTTCATGAGTATTTTACGTCCAATAACTCTACCTAGCATTCATCTCATCCCAAGCACATGGAAAAATTAGCCACTCATACGAAACATTAACACGACGACAGGCGTAAATAACAAAGAGAAATAAAACATATTTCTTCCCTGAATTTCACCTCCGGGTTAATATTTCTTTGAGGACTTTTGTCGAGCAGGTGGTGGACGAGTTAGGAATGCTCACGGCAACAACTTGGCTATCCCTTCTTTGGCTCCTAACATGTACGCAGTCCAACTGTAGTCCAAAGGATAGCGTATTACCTTGCTCGTTACTCTTCGCCGCGACCATTGTGTGCTGCTGATGATCCCGTTCGCTGTCCCTCGGCACGAGCAGCCCCCAGAGTAGCGAACTTGATTCTCCTCAACCGTGTATGCTCGTGAATGCTTCAGTTTACTCAGAGGAGGTTACGGGTGGCAGCTGCGAGCTTGAGGTGGGTGCTTCCTAGAGGTGGTGTAGTGTTCGGCCCTGAAGGTGTGTTGTTCGTGAGGTCCTCCTTGATGAGGTGTCTCCTTGAGGTGGGTGAGAGGTTGAGGCGTGCGCTGATGTGAGGTTGATTGGAGAGGTGGATGCTTGAGAGGCTTGGTGTTCAACGTTTTGACATTGGTTGTGGTTGAGGTGCTTGATGGTGAGGTGGGTGCTTGGTGTGTGTTGGACAGAGAGGTCGATCAGAGATGGTGGAAAAGTTCGATCTCCATTGCTCCTTTTATAGATGACGAAGGTACAGACATGATCTTCAAAATGGCTACTCAAAGTCTGCGAGAGATTTCCTTGAGCCGTGAGTTTCTTGGAGGCGTGAGATTTTCTTCCATTTTTCCTTGCAAATCTCCATCATTTGTGCTTGTGGGGCTTGTGTGTCCGTAGGCTATCTTTTATTTTTTTTTTCATATTTTTTTTCATAACTTGGGCTTGGGCTTCTCTTCTGGGTTGAAATTAATTCTTCGGCCTAATTGGTTTGGGCCGATTTTTTGTTAATGATTTCTCAAATTTATTTCAAGCCCGAATATTTCCGTTTGTAGTTCTTTTTTCGAATATTTTTCAAAAATCAAATATAAAAATAATACGTATGATATCCGATGAAATTCATATAAAAACAACCGATAATACACTTTTACGGGGTACTGAATATAACCTTAATTATATTTATCATATCTCCCCACACTTAAGCGTTTACTTGCCCTCAAGCAAAGAAATAATAAGGCATAAAATTAATGCAAATCGGCAACTTATCTTTCAAGAATGAATCATGTAATGAAATAATGCAAGTAACGGCGGAAAACTCATTTGAAGCTGACGTCTAACTACACAAATTCCTTAACAATATCAATTCAGATTCGTACCTCACAGGGATTCACTCAAATCACACAGTGTATAGGCTTAATATGTCAGTGAACTGTTCATGCACTAATCTATCTCTACCATAAGCTTGCAAGTGATTCGTAAATCTACTACCACAAGTAATAAAGTGTCGAAATGACTTTACCGGGTATTAGCAGGCTAAATATCCAAAATATTCAAGGGCTAAGCGCAAAAGGATATGAGCTAGAGTCGTGTTGGAATCATGCATTTGTCACGAATGCGCTAATAAGTCGACCATCTAACTTCCACCCAAACTTTTTTTTCTTTTTCTTTTTTTTTTCTCTTTTTTTTCTTCTTCTCTCTCTTTTTTTTTCTTTACCAAACCTTTCTTCTTTCGACATCTCTACTTAGGGTATAAAAATGTGCTCTCGAGAGTGAAAGATTATCGGAGGAAAGGTTCTTAGCTATTTCTAAATTTTTTTTCCAGATCTTTTCTTTTCAGTTTTTTTTACAATGCTCAACGTCGGTGTTTCTAAGACATTTGACTAAATTGTGCACCGTGACTCCGTCATTCATCCTTCACATACACTATCGCTCCGATGGGTTTTAATTCTGGAGGCTTATTTAGGTTTGTAGCTATGAATATTGGGTTTCGAAAATAAAAGGCTCAAGCTCAAAGTGGCTAACTACGGTGATCAGGCGTGGTCAGAAACTTTGGCTATGGACTAATTCCTAATGCATTACTCATTTCACACATTTTCACCTTAAGCAGTTTCAGCACGAAATACACGAGCAAGTTCTGGAGTGACGTAAATTAGGCACATTTCACACAACCAAAAAAATGAGCAAAAGCTCGTAGGCTCAAAATCTCACAAAAAATAAGGTTATATATACGAATCCTTCATGTATCGCTAAGTTCGTCATGCAAGAAAGAAATCGACTACGCATATGCATCCTAATTACTCATAAAATTTCTACGTGAAATCACCCTTTAATAGATAAGAACCATGATTTTTGAAAAATATTTATGCCATATATTTATCTTAAATCTCGAAAAAATAATGCCATATATTTTTTTTTAAAATCACAGCACGCACATATAAATATGTTCGTTTTATCAATTTCGCAGAAATTTCCCTCCCCAAACTTAAGATTTACGTTGACCTCAACGTAACCATTGGAACACAAGGAAGAGGAAAATAAATAAATAGACGAACTTCCCTGGATAGTTCGATGTGCATGCTTTTCAAACGGCCCATCCATTGCATAGTTCGTAGAGGGCGTTTCTCATGACATTTGACCTGACAAAATAGACTTAAAGAAAATACGCGTAAAAACATATCATAGAAAATTAATAGTAGAGGGCATTTTACAAAAAGTAGAGAGGACATCATTGATACTCATCGCAGAAAACATACCAATCCCCAAGTTTTTTTTTAACAAGTGCACAAACATAAACGTGATGCAACTAACCCGGCAATGGAACCATTGTTTTATTATTTTTTTCTTTCTTTTTCCCTTTTTTTATTTTTTCCTATTTTATTATTATTATTATTATTATTATTATTATTATTATTATTATATCAATATTTTTACTAAGATTAACACGTAATCGACGAGTACTTCGAGAACGATCGGCGCGAGGAAAAATCTGATAATCGACAAGAAAATATCAATTTCTCTCGCGGTGGCGAATCCTCAAGTCAAAAATTCATTTGTATCATTTATTTGATTTAGTATAATAATGATGTTTTTGTTCCTTCATGCCTCTAAATAGACATTGCTCGAACAACACAACAGCACCATTTACCATAAATCACACGTCTTAAGCAATCTCATTTTCGACATTATGGGTTAGCTAACTGACACGCTCAAATACTAGAAAGTGTACTAGATCGTACAAGTAGTAAAACGGACGAAGTCCGAGTATCGATCCACGAAGACAGCTCGATTAATTCTAAGATAATGTTACTAATTCTAGTTTAGACTAAAGGAAATTTTATAGTTTTTGATGATTTGATAAAAGTGATAAAACACAAATAATAAAATAAACGCAAATAAAATAGGCGAGGATAGAGCAGTTAACGACGAACGTGATTCAGACACATGCTCGGCACGAAATATTCCTACGTTTTCATGCAATATCATCTATCTAATCAACATGAATCAAGTCAATGTGGAATTTCCTAATATATGTGCTACCCGTTATTCACGTAACTAGAAACCCTACGTAAATAGAGAACCAATCAACTATATGTCTATATGACTGTGGTTCCTATACGTGCATTCGATCTTCGTGAAATTCCCCGAGTTTAGACGCTTTCGGCGCCTAAGGAGTCGGAAACCACATATACGAAACCGAATTCCATCTCTGATCGGTTCTACGTAGTGGTATTCAATGTTTTGTTCTAATTTTTTTAATCACTTAGTCCGTCTCATAAACCAATCAATAATCATATGCATGAAGGCCAATCACACGTACGCATATGAAGCGCAAACAAAGAATACATAACTTAAATCATATGATTAAATAAGATAATAATAGCATTAATACTAGTCATAAGCCGGCCTCACACGGCCTCAATCACAGAAGAAATTAGCCTAGCATATTAATATACGAAAACGACAAAGAATCAAAAGAAAACATTGTCGAAAACGAAATATTAAAAGATAAGAAATTTGCCCTTTTTCGGTGCTGGACTTGTCTCTCTCTTCGCCGTCTTTTCCCTTTTTATTCTTCGATGTATTCGCTGCTTTTTATTTTTCTTTCTCAGCCGTCGTTCTCCCCTCTTGTGTTCACAACCCTCTCCTTTACATAGAATTGTAGTAGCCGACTTTATCTTCAAGTGGAAATCTTCTTTTGAATATTGGAACTATTCTTTTTCCTTAATTAGCCTGATTCTAGGCAAAGGAATTAATATCCCCACTTGCTCCTCACGTCACATGGGATGTCAACAGTAGAAAAGAATCCGGTATATTGCATTGCTGCCCAAATAAAGTAGAAAATTGTAAGAAGATCCCCTAAGATTCAAATCGTTCCAAAAGTGCCCTTATTTCCTTTTGTCGATCTCGTTTGCTCTGATATCTGTCCAAAAATAAATCTGAACATAAATATAGGATATCGAGGAAATTTTAGGTAAATAACGATCGAAAACACGCTTTTACGGGGTATAAAAATAATATAATTTCCTAACTTATCACTAACCACTATGAATTGGGGACAGCAGCAGGGCCGTGAGAATGAGACTGAAGAATATGCGAGGTTTCGACGTAATTTAGATATGCTAGCACTCGACCTTGCTCTTCTTTATTCACAGTTTTACTGGCTTTCGTGTATTGGGTTCTCATATGGTGTACTTGTGAGTACTACCCTTATGAAGCAAAACTATTGTTCTGTCTTTTGTGTTATTCGCAGTTTTGATTGCTTTTATGTTGGGTCCTCACAAGTTGTACTGGTATGTAACCATCTATATGAAGTAAAACTATCGTTCTTATCACGCCCCTTTATTTTTTAAAAATTTTTTTAATTGTTACACGCTGAACTCCACGATAGTATTAATGTATAATTTATTTATTAATTCATTTATAAAAAAATTTATTATTTTTGTATTTAATTTAACTATATATAATTAAATTTTTTTTAAAATTTTTTTCGTAAATACTCTAATGCCTAAAACATAAACGAAAATACCGGGGTTGCCTCCCAAGAAGCGCTTCTTTTAACGTCTTAGCCGCGCGTACGTCTTGTGCTCTTATGCTGGCTGGAAGTAGAGATACCTCCTTGTCGCTCAAGTCTTCCTCGCCTCCATGGTAGTGCTTCAATCGATGTCCGTTCACCTTGAAAGTGCCCTGCCCCATACCCGAAATCTCAACAGTACCGTATGGGAAAACACGAATGACTGTGAACGGTCCCGACCAACGTGATCTAATTCGTCGAGAAAAGCCTAAGTCGGGAATTAAAGAGGACTTGGTCCCCTTCCTGAAATTCTCGTCTGTGCCTAATTTTGCTATCATGGTAGGCCTTCGAGCGCTCCTTATACATCCTAGCGTTATCATAAGCTGACAAACGTCACTCGTCTAGCTCATTAATTTGGAGTCGCCCGCTTTCCGCCGGCTTCCCCCAAATCCATGTTCCATGACTTGATTGCCCAATAGGCTTTATGCTCGATTTTTACGGGGAGGTAGCATGCCTTGCCGTAGACCAATCTATATGGTGTAGTGCCTATTGGTATCTTATATGCAGTCCTATATGCCCAAAGTGCATCATTAAGCTTATTCGCCCACTCCTTACGGCTCCCATCTATAGTTTTCTCTAGGATACGTTTTAACTCGCGGTTCACTACTTCTACCTGACCGCTAGCCTGAGGGTGATACGGGGTGGATAAGCTGTGTCTAACACCATAACTATCTAATGTACGTGCAAATTGGGTGTTGCAGAAATGTGTAGCCCTGTCGCTAATTATGCATCTAGGTGCCCCAAATCGTGAAAATAATGTTCGCAAAAATCTAACGACCACCCTAGCATCATTCGTGGGCAAATCTTGCGCCTCGGCCCACTTGAACACATAGTCTACCGCAACCAGAATGTACCTATTATTATACGAGCTAGGAAACGGACCCATGAAATCTATACCTCAAACGTAAAAAATCTCACAAACTAAAATAAAGTTTTGAGGCATTTCATCGCGTCTCGAGATATTACCTGTATGCTGACACTGATCACAAATGTCAACGTACCGTTGGGCGTCTCTGAAAATCGTAGGCCAGTAGAAACCGCTTTCCGGTACCTTCTGAGCGGTTCGGTTGGCTGCGTGATGCCCTCCAGTTGGTCCGCTATGGCAATGACTAAGAATCCTTGTTGTCTCCGGTGAAGAAACACATCGCCGAATCACTTGGTCTGCACATCACCCGAAAAGATAGGGATCTTCCCAAAAGTAGTACTTTAGGTCAGAAAAGAATTTCTTCTTTTGCTGACTTGTATACGCCTTTGGTAGAACCCTTGCAACAAGATAATTAGCAAAGTCTGCAAACCGAGGAGTATCTTCGCTTACCACTTGTATTGAGTACAAGTGCTCGTCTGGCAACGTGTCTTGAATCTCTTTTTCGTCCTTGTTAAAAATTTCGGACTGCTCTAGTCGAGAGAGGTGATCCGCCGCCAGATTCTCTGCGCCTTTCTTGTCTCAGATCTCTATATCAAACTCTTGAAGGAGTAGGATCCATCTGATTAGCCGAGGCTTGGCGTCCGGATTCGCTAATAAATACTTAAGGGCAGTGTGGTCAGTGAAAACAATAACTTTCGATAAAGTAAGGTATGACCTGAATTTATCAAAGGCGAACACGACAGCTGAAAGCTCCTTTTCAGTGGTCTTGTAGTTGGCTTGGGCTGTGTCCAACGTCTTACTGGCGTAGTAAATCGGCCTGAAATGGTTGTCTTTGCGCTGCCCTAGCACTGCTCCGACTGCGTAATCACTAGCATCGCACATTAGTTCAAATGGTAGCCCCCAGTCGGGGGCGACCATAATAGGTGCTGCGATAAGTCGCTCCTTAAGTAAATTAAATGCATGTAAGCACTCATCATTAAACTTAAACGGAGCATCTTTTTCGAGTAGTCTAGTCATAGGTCGTGCGATCTTAGAAAATCCTTAATAAATTGACGATAAAAACCATACGTTCGATGGAACGGGCAAGTTTTCTATAGTTTCTAACTTAGCTCGGTCCACTTTGATTCCTTTAGAGGAAATCTTATGGCCCAGAACTATGCCCTCTCGAACCATAAAGTGACACTTTTCCCAATTAAGCGCCAAGTTCGTTTCCTCGCAACGTGAAAGTACAAGTTTCAAATTAGACAGACACACATCAAACGACGAACCAAAAACAGAAATATCATCCATAAACACCTTCATTACCTCACCTACCAACTCGTCAAATATCGCCATCATACATCGCTGAAAGGTGGCTGGGGCATTGCATAAACCAAATGGCATCCTTCGGTACGCAAATGTACCGAACGGGCAAGTGAATGTGGTTTTCTCTTGGTCCTCAGGCACTATAGGGATCTGCAAATATCCTAATAAACCATCAGGAAAATAATAAAATGAGTGACTAGATAATTTTTCTAACATTTGGTCGATAAATGGTAAAGGGAAATGGTCCTTTCTCGTAGCGTCGTTCAATTTTCTGTAGTCGATACACACGCGCCACCCAATCACGGTCCTCGTTGGAATTAACTCGTTCTTGTCATTGGTGATGACTGTCATACCTCCCTTCTTTGGGACCACTTGAACCGAACATACCCACACGCTGTCTGAGATATGGTAGATCATCCCTGCTTCTAGTAGCTTGATCACCTCCTTCACGACATCCTTCATATTGGGGTTGAGTCGCCTTTGATGTTAAGCGACTGAATTGCACTCGTCCTCCATTAGGATCTTGTGCGTATAGTAGCTCGGACTGATTCCCCTGATGTCAGATATCTTCCATGCTATTGCTTTGTTATGCACTTTCAATACTTCCAAGAGCTGACTTTTCTGCCCGTCGTCGAGACTTGAAGAAATAATAACCGGTAGCCCTTCGTTGCTTTCGAGAAATGCGTACTCGAGGTGATAGGGTAGTGGTTTCAACTCTAGGACTGGTGGCTCCTCGATCGAGCTCTTTTCCTTATCTTCTTCGCTGCTTTTGTCGATGGTCATAATTGTTCCTCCTGGCACTCGTCGATTGCCATAATTGTTCCTTCCTCGCCATACACATGTGATAGACCTTGCACAGAAAAGAGAAAATTATGCTCAAAAGCGTCTAAGTAGTAACACTTATCATCATGCTCATTACTCTTCTTCATCGATTCAGACATATTGAGCGTAACTTTCTCACCATCTACCGTCAGAGTCAACGTCCCATTCCTAACATCTATCATAGTTTCCCCTGTAGCTAAGAATGGTCTACCTAGGATCAATAGGACATTATCATCCTCCTCCATATCTAAGATAACAAAATCGGCGGGAATCACGAATTTATCTACCTTAACTAGGACATCCTCGATGACTCCTCGAGGGTATTTTAGCGATCTATCAGCTAATTGAAGGCTCATCCTAGTGGGTCGTGGTTCACCTAATCCTATGCGCTTAAACATGGAATACGGCATTAAATTTATACTAGCTCCTAAATCAGCTAAAGCACGCTCACCTACTAAATCGCCTATAAGATATGGAATAGTAAAACTCCCTGGTCTTTGAGCTTCTTCGGCATCTTGTTCTGAAGTATCGTCGAACACTCTCTCGTAGGCATACTGTAGAGACGTGCTCGAGCTTCCGTTGATTTGTCAACAAGTCCTTCAGGAACTTAGCAAAACTAGGCATCTGTGTAATAGCTTCAACAAACGGTAAGTTAATATGTAATTCTTTACACATGTTCATAAATTCACCGAACTGCGCCTCGTCTCTATCTTTCTTCAGCCGAGATGGTTTGGGGATTTTTGGCTGGTACAACTTCACCGGTGGTCGCTCAATCTTCTTCGCCTTTTCTTTTTCTGGCACGACCTTCACTTTCTCAAATTCGGCCTTCTCGACATCATCGCCTTTACTTTCCTCTACTTCTGGCTCCTTATGGACCTCGAAATCAACATTCTCCTTCGATTTCCTTTTGGCGGGCACCTCCTGCAACTCTCTCCCACTCCTTAGGGTCACCGCCTTACAATACTCCGTAGGGTTTGGCTCGGTGTAGCTTGGGAGTGATCCTTGGTTTTGCCCCGCCAATTGTTTCACCATCTGGCCCACTTGCTGCCACAACTTCTTAATCGGGGCATCTGTGTTCTGAGCACGTATATTATTGGCTTCCATATACTCCTCCATCATCATCATTCGACTCTCGTGAGCCTCGG